>CAKAOJ020000371.1:0-600000 GCA_916701645.2 Sebastolobus alascanus
TCAAAAAATTACTATGACTTTTTTTTCCAAAAAATTTCGACATACAATACTATGACTTTTTTTTGCCAAAAATTTTGACATACCACACTGACTTTTTTTTCCAAAAAATGTCAACATACTATACTATGACTTTTTTTTCCAAAAAATGTCGACATACTATACTATGACTTTTTTTTGCAAAAAATGTCGACATACTATACTATGACTTTTTTTTGCAAAAAATTTCGACATACTATACTATGACTTTTTTTACAAAAAATTTCGACATAATATACTATGACTTTTTTTTTCCAAAAAATGTCGACATACTATACTATGACTTTTTTTTTCCAAAAAATGTCGACATACTATACTATGACTTTTTTTTGCAAAAAATGTCGACATACTATACTATGACTTTTTTTTGCAAAAAATGTCGACATACTATACTATGACTTTTTTTTGCAAAAAATGTCGACATACTATACTATGACTTTTTTTTTCCAAAAAATGTCGACATACTATACTATGACTTTTTTTTGCAAAAAATTTCGACATACTACACTATGACTTTTTTTTTCCAAAAAATGTTGACATACAATACTATGACTTTTTTTTGCAAAAATGTCGACATACAATACTATGACTTTTTTTTCCAAAAAATGTCGACATACTATACTATGACTTTTTTTTTCAAAAAATGTCGACATACTATACTATGACTTTTTTTTGCAAAAAATGTCGACATACTATACTATGACTTTTTTTTGCAAAAAATGTCGACATACTATACTATGACTTTTTTTTGCAAAAAATGTCGACATACTATACTATGACTTTTTTTTTCCAAAAAATGTCGACATACTATACTATGACTTTTTTTTTCCAAAAAATGTCGACATACTATACTATGACTTTTTTTTGCAAAAAATGTCGACATACTATACTATGACTTTTTTTTTCCAAAAAATGTCGACATACTATACTATGACTTTTTTTTGCAAAAAATGTCGACATACTATACTATGACTTTTTTTTGCAAAAAATGTCGACATACTATACTATACTTTTTTTTGCAAAAAATTTCGACATACTATACAATGACTTTTTTTTCCAAAAAATGTCAACATACTATACTATGACTTTTTTTTGCAAAAAATGTCGACATACTATACTATGACTTTTTTTTGCAAAAAATGTCGACATACTATACTATGACTTTTTTTTGCAAAAAATGTCGACATACTATACTATGACTTTTTTTTGCAAAAAATGTCGACATACTATACTATGACTTTTTTTTTCCAAAAAATGTCGACATACTATACTATGACTTTTTTTTGCAAAAAATGTCGACATACTATACTATGACTTTTTTTTTCCAAAAAATGTCGACATACTATACTATGACTTTTTTTTGCAAAAAATGTCGACATACTATACTATGACTTTTTTTTTTCCAAAAAATGTCGACATACTATACTATGACTTTTTTTTCCAAAAAATGTCGACATACTATACTATGACTTTTTTTTGCAAAAAATGTCGACATACTATACTATGACTTTTTTTTTCAAAAAATGTCGACATACTATACTATGACTTTTTTTTGCAAAAAATTTCGACATACTATACTAGACTTTTTTTTCCAAAAAATGTCGACATACTATACTATGACTTTTTTTTGCAAAAAATGTCGACATACTATACTATGACTTTTTTTTGCAAAAAATGTCGACATACTATACTATGACTTTTTTTTGCAAAAAATGTCGACATACTATACTATGACTTTTTTTTTCAAAAAATGTCGACATACTATACTATGACTTTTTTTTTCAAAAAATGTCGACATACTATACTATGACTTTTTTTTGCAAAAAATGTCGACATACTATACTATGACTTTTTTTTCCAAAAAATGTCGACATACTATACTATGACTTTTTTTTGCAAAAAATGTCGACATACTATACTATGACTTTTTTTTGCAAAAAATGTCGACATACTATACTATGACTTTTTTTTGCAAAAAATGTCGACATACTATACTATGACTTTTTTTTTCCAAAAAATGTCGACATACTATACTATGACTTTTTTTTGCAAAAAATGTCGACATACTATACTATGACTTTTTTTTTCAAAAAATGTCGACATACTATACTATGACTTTTTTTTGCAAAAAATTTCGACATACTATACTATGACTTTTTTTTTCCAAAAAATGTCGACATACTATACTATGACTTTTTTTTGCAAAAAATGTCGACATACTATACTATGACTTTTTTTTTCAAAAAATGTCGACATACTATACTATGACTTTTTTTTTTCCAAAAAATGTCGACATACTATACTATGACTTTTTTTTGCAAAAAATGTCGACATACTATACTATGACTTTTTTTTGCAAAAAATGTCGACATACTATACTATGACTTTTTTTTTCCAAAAAATGTCGACATACTATACTATGACTTTTTTTTCCAAAAAATGTCGACATACTATACTATGACTTTTTTTTGCAAAAAATGTCGACATACTATACTATGACTTTTTTTTTGCAAAAAATGTCGACATACTATACTATGACTTTTTTTTGCAAAAAATGTCGACATACTATACTATGACTTTTTTTTTGCAAAAAATGTCGACATACTATACTATGAGTTTTTTTTTCCAAAAAATGTCGACATACTATACTATGACTTTTTTTTGCCAAAAAATGTCGACATACTATACTATGACTTTTTTTTTCAAAAAATGTCGACATACTATACTATGACTTTTTTTTGCAAAAAATGTCGACATACTATACTATGACTTTTTTTTGCAAAAAATGTCGACATACTATACTATGACTTTTTTTTGCAAAAAATGTCGACATACTATACTATGACTTTTTTTTGCAAAAAATGTCGACATACTATACTATGACTTTTTTTTGCAAAAAATGTCGACATACTATACTATGACTTTTTTTTGCAAAAAATGTCGACATACTATACTATGACTTTTTTTTTCCAAAAAATGTCGACATACTATACTATGACTTTTTTTTTCCAAAAAATGTCGACATACTATACTATGACTTTTTTTTGCAAAAAATGTCGACATACTATACTATGACTTTTTTTTGCAAAAAATTTCGACATACTATACTATGACTTTTTTTTTCAAAAAATGTCGACATACTATACTATGACTTTTTTTTGCAAAAAATGTCGACATACTATACTATGACTTTTTTTTGCAAAAAATGTCGACATACTATACTATGACTTTTTTTTTCCAAAAAATGTCGACATACTATACTATGACTTTTTTTTTCCAAAAAATGTCGACATACTATACTATGACTTTTTTTTGCAAAAAATGTCGACATACTATACTATGACTTTTTTTTGCAAAAAATGTCGACATACTATACTATGACTTTTTTTTGCAAAAAATGTCGACATACTATACTATGACTTTTTTTTGCAAAAAATGTCGACATACTATACTATGACTTTTTTTTTCCAAAAAATGTCGACATACTATACTATGACTTTTTTTTTCCAAAAAATGTCGACATACTATACTATGACTTTTTTTTGCAAAAAATGTCGACATACTATACTATGACTTTTTTTTGCAAAAAATGTCGACATACTATACTATGACTTTTTTTTTGCAAAAAATGTCGACATACTATACTATGACTTTTTTTTCCAAAAAATGTCGACATACTATACTATGACTTTTTTTTGCAAAAAATGTCGACATACTATACTATGACTTTTTTTTGCAAAAAATGTCGACATACTATACTATGACTTTTTTTTGCAAAAAATGTCGACATACTATACTATGACTTTTTTTTGCAAAAAATTTCGACATACTATACTATGACTTTTTTTTTCCAAAAAATGTCGACATACTATACTATGACTTTTTTTTTCCAAAAAATGTCGACATACTATACTATGACGTTTTTTTGCAAAAAATGTCGACATACTATACTATGACTTTTTTTTTCCAAAAAATGTCGACATACTATACTATGACTTTTTTTTGCAAAAAATGTCGACATACTATACTATAACTTTTTTTTGCAAAAAATTTCGACATACAATGACTTTTTTTTCCAAAAAATGTCGACATATTATACTATGACTTTTTTTTCCAAAAAATGTCGACATACTATACTATGACTTTTTTTTGCAAAAAATGTCGACATACTATACTATGACTTTTTTTTGCAAAAAATGTCGACATACTATACTATGACTTTTTTTTTGCAAAAAATTTCGACATACTATACTATGACTTTTTTTTCCAAAAAATGTCGACATACTATACTATGACTTTTTTTTGCAAAAAATGTCGACATACTATACTATGACTTTTTTTTGCAAAAAAATGTCGACATACTATACTATGACTTTTTTTTGCAAAAAATGTCGACATACTAACATGACTTTTTTTTTTCCAAAAATGTCGACATACTATACTATGACTTTTTTTTCCAAAAAATGTCGACATACTATACTATGACTTTTTTTTGCCAAAAAATTTCGACATACTATACTATGACTTTTTTTTGCAAAAAATGTCGACATACTATACTATGACTTTTTTTTGCAAAAAATGTCGACATACTATACTATGACTTTTTTTTTTCCAAAAAATGTCGACATACTATACTATGACTTTTTTTTGCAAAAAATGTCGACATACTATACTATGACTTTTTTTTGCAAAAAATGTCGACATACTATACTATGACTTTTTTTTGCAAAAAAATGTCGACATACTATACTATGACTTTTTTTTCCAAAAATGTCGACATACTATACTATGACTTTTTTTTTCAAAAAATGTCGACATACTATACTATGACTTTTTTTTTCCAAAAAATGTCGACATACTATACTATGACTTTTTTTTTGCAAAAAATGTCGACATACTATACTATGACTTTTTTTTGCAAAAAATGTCGACATACTATACTATGACTTTTTTTTTCCAAAAAATGTCGACATACTATACTATGACTTTTTTTTTCCAAAAAATGTCGACATACTATACTATGACTTTTTTTTGCAAAAAATGTCGACATACTATACTATGACTTTTTTTTTCCAAAAAATGTCGACATACTATACTATGACTTTTTTTTGCAAAAAATGTCGACATACTATACTATGACTTTTTTTTGCAAAAAATTTCGACATACTATACTATGACTTTTTTTTCCAAAAAATGTCGACATACTATACTATGACTTTTTTTTGCAAAAAATGTCGACATACTATACTATGACTTTTTTTTGCAAAAAATGTCGACATACTATACTATGACTTTTTTTTGCAAAAAATGTCGACATACTATACTATGACTTTTTTTTGCAAAAAATGTCGACATACTATACTATGACTTTTTTTTGCAAAAAATGTCGACATACTATACTATGACTTTTTTTTGCAAAAAATGTCGACATACTATACTATGACTTTTTTTTTCCAAAAAATGTCGACATACTATACTATGACTTTTTTTTGCAAAAAATGTCGACATACTATACTATGACTTTTTTTTGCAAAAAATGTCGACATACTATACTATAACTTTTTTTTGCAAAAAATTTCGACATACACTGTCTTTTTTTTTCCAAAAAATGTCGACATACTATACTATGACTTTTTTTTGCAAAAAATTTCGACATACTATACTATGACTTTTTTTTGCAAAAAATGTCGACATACTATACTATGACTTTTTTTTCCAAAAAATGTCGACATACTATACTATGACTTTTTTTTGCAAAAAATGTCGACATACTATACTATGACTTTTTTTTGCAAAAAATGTCGACATACTATACTATGACTTTTTTTTTCAAAAATGTCGACATACTATACTAGACTTTTTTTGCCAAAAAATGTCGACATACTATACTATGACTTTTTTCTGCAAAAAATGTCGACATACTATACTATGACTTTTTTTTGGTAAAAATTTCGACATACTATACTATGACTTTTTTTTCCAAAAAATGTCGACATACTATACTATGTTGAAATTTCGACATACTATACTATGACTTTTTGTGCAAAAAATTTCGACATACTATACTATGACTTTTTTTTCCAAAAAATGTCGACATACTATACTATGACTTTTTTTTGCAAAAAAATGTCAACATACTATACTATGACGTTTTTTTCCAAAAATTTCGACATACTATACTATGACTTTTTTTTCCAAAAAATGTCGACATACTATACTATGAATTTTTTTTCCAAAAAATGTCGACATACTATACTATGACTTTTTTTTCCAAAAAATGTCGACATACTATACTATGACTTTTTTTTGCAAAAAATGTCGACATACTATACTATGACTTTTTTTTCCAAAAAATGTCGACATACTATACTATGACTTTTTTTTGCAAAAATTTCGACATACTATACTATGACTTTTTTTTTCCAAAAAATGTCGACATACTATACTATGACTTTTTTTTGCAAAAAATGTCGACATACTATACTATGACTTTTTTTTGCAAAAAATGTCGACATACTATACTATGACTTTTTTTTGCAAAAAATGTCGACATACTATACTATGACTTTTTTTTGCAAAAAATGTCGACATACTATACTATGACTTTTTTTTGCAAAAAATGTCGACATACTATACTATGACTTTTTTTTGCAAAAAATGTCGACATACTATACTATGACTTTTTTTGCAAAAAATGTCGACATACTATACCATGACTTTTTTTTGCAAAAAATGTCGACATACTATACTATGACTTTTTTTTCCAAAAAATGTCGACATACTATACTATGACTTTTTTTTGCAAAAAATGTCGACATACTATACTATGACTTTTTTTTTCCAAAAAATGTCGACATACTATACTATGACTTTTTTTTGCAAAAAATGTCGACATACTATACTATGACTTTTTTTTTCCAAAAAATGTCGACATACTATACTATGACTTTTTTTTGCAAAAAATTTCGACATACTATAATATGACTTTTTTTTTCCAAAAAATGTCGACATACTATACTATGACTTTTTTTTGCAAAAAATGTCGACATACTATACTATGACTTTTTTTTGCAAAAAATGTCGACATACTATACTATGACTTTTTTTTGCAAAAAATGTCGACATACTATACTATGACTTTTTTTTGCAAAAAATGTCGACATACTATACTATGACTTTTTTTTGCAAAAAATGTCGACATACTATACTATGACTTTTTTTTGCAAAAAATGTCGACATACTATACTATGACTTTTTTTTTCCAAAAAATGTCGACATACTATACTATGACTTTTTTTTTGCAAAAAATGTCGACATACTATACTATGACTTTTTTTTTCAAAAAATGTCGACATACTATACTATGACTTTTTTTTGCAAAAAATGTCGACATACTATAATATGACTTTTTTTTTTCAAAAAATGTCGACATACTATACTATGACTTTTTTTTGCAAAAAATTTCGATATACTATACTATGACTTTTTTTTCAAAAAATGTCGACATACTATACTATGACTTTTTTTTGCAAAAAATGTCGACATACTATACTATGACTTTTTTTTGCAAAAATGTCGACATACTATACTATGACTTTTTTTTTCAAAAAATGTCGACATACAATACTATGACTTTTTTTTGCAAAAATTTCGACATACTATACTATGACTTTTTTTTCCAAAAAATGTCGACATACTATACTATGACTTTTTTCCAAAAAATGTCGACATACTATACTATGACTTTTTTTTGCAAAAAATGTCGACATACTATACTATGACTTTTTTTTTCCAAAAAATTCGACATACAATACTATGACTTTTTTTTTCAAAAAATTCGACATACTATACTATGACTTTTTTTGCAAAAATTTCGACATACTATACTGACTTTTTTTTGCAAAAATTTCGACATACTATACTATGACTTTTTTTTTCCAAAAAATGACGACATACTATACTATGACTTTTGTTTCCAAAAATTTCGACATACAATACTATGACTTTTTTTTCCAAAAATTGACATACTATACTATGACTTTTTTTGCAAAAATTTCGACATACTATACTATGACTTTTTTTTTTCCAAAAAATGTCGACATACTATACTATGACTTTTTTTTGCAAAAAATGTCGACATACTATACTATGACTTTTTTTTCCAAAAATTTCGACATACTATACTATGACTTTTTTTTGCAAAAAATGTCGACATACTATACTATGACTTTTTTTTGCAAAAAATGTCGACATACTATACTATGACTTTTTTTTGCAAAAAATGTCGACATACTATACTATGACTTTTTTTTGCAAAAAATGTCGACATACTATACTATAACTTTTTTTTGCAAAAAATTTCGACATACACTGACTTTTTTTTTTCCAAAAAATGTCGACATACTATACTATGACTTTTTTTTCCAAAAAATGTCGACATACTATGACTTTTTTTTGCAAAAAATGTCGACATACTATACTATGACTTTTTTTTTTCCAAAAAATGTCGACATACTATACTATGACTTTTTTTTGCAAAACTTTCGACATACTATACTATAACTTTTTTTTTTCCAAAAAATGTCGAAATACTATACTATGACTTTTTTTTCCCAAAATTTCGACATACTACACTATGACTTTTTATTCCAAAAAATGTCGACATACAATACTATGACTTTTTTTTGCAAAAATTTCGACATACTATACTATGACATTTTTTTGCAAAAAATGTCTACATACTATACTATGACTTTTTTTTGCAAAAAATGTCGACATACTATACTATAACTTTTTTTTGCAAAAAATGTCGACATACTATACTATGACTTTTTTTGCAAAAAATGTCTACATACTATACTATGACTTTTTTTTGCAAAAAATGTCGACATACTATACTATAACTTTTTTTTGCAAAAAATGTCGACATACTATACTATGACTTTTTTTGCAAAAAGTTCGACATACTATACTGACCTTTTTTTTTCCAAAAAAATGTCGACATACTATACTATGACTTTTTCTTCCCAAAAAATGACGACATACTATACTATGATTTTTGTTCCCAAAAATTTCGACATACAATACTATGACTTTTTTTTCCAAAAATTGACATACAATACTATGACTTTTTTTTTCCAAAAATTGACATACTATACTATGACTTTTTTTGCAAAAATTTCGACATACTATAGTGACTTTTTTTTTTCCAAAAAAATGTCGACATACTATACTATGACTTTTTTTTCCCAAAAAATGACGACATACTATACTATGATTTTTGTTTCCAAAAATTTCGACATACAATACTATGACTTTTTTTTCCAAAAATTTCGACATAATATACTATGACTTTTTTTGCAAAAATTTCGACATACCACACTGACTTTTTTTTCCAAAAAATGTCAACATACAATACTATGACTTTTTTTTGCAAAAAATGTAGACATACTATACTATGACTTTTTTTTCCAAAAATTTCGACATACTATACTATGACTTTTTTTTGCAAAAAATGTCGACATACTATACTATGACTTTTTTTTGCAAAAAATGTCGACATACTATACTATGACTTTTTTTTGCAAAAAATGTCGACATACCATACTATGACTTTTTTTTGCAAAAAATGTCGACATACTATACTATGACTTTTTTTTGCAAAAAATGTCGACATACTATACTATGACTTTTTTTTCCAAAAAATGTCGACATACTATACTATGACTTTTTTTTGCAAAAAATGTCGACATACTATACTATGACTTTTTTTTTTCCAAAAAATGTCGACATACTATACTATGACTTTTTTTTGCAAAAATTTCGACATACTATACTATGACTTTTTTTTCCAAAAATTTCGACATACTATACTATGACTTTTTTTTGCCAAAAATTTCGACATACTATACTATGACTTTTTTTTCCAAAAAATGTCAACATACTATACTATGACTTTTTTTTGCAAAAATTTCGACATACTATACTATGACTTTTTTTTGCAAAAAATGTCGACATACTATACTATGACTTTTTTTTTTTCAAAAAATGTCGACATACTATACTATGACTTTTTTTTGCAAAAAATGTCGACATACTATACTATGACTTTTTTTTGCAAAAAATGTCTACATACTATACTATGACTTTTTTTTGCAAAAAATGTCGACATACTATACTATAACTTTTTTTTGCAAAAAATGTCGACATACTATACTATGACTTTTTTTGCAAAAAGTTCGACATACTATACTGACCTTTTTTTTTCCAAAAAAATGTCGACATACTATACTATGACTTTTTTTTTTCCAAAAAATGTCGACATACTATACTATGATTTTTGTTTCCAAAAATTTCGACATACAATACTATGACTTTTTTTTCCAAAAATTGACATACAATACTATGACTTTTTTTTTCCAAAAATTGACATACTATACTATGACTTTTTTTGCAAAAATTTCGACATACTATACTGACTTTTTTTTTTCCAAAAAAATGTCGACATACTATACTATGACTTTTTTTTCCCAAAAAATGACGACATACTATACTATGATTTTTGTTTCCAAAAATTTTGACATACAATACTATGACTTTTTTTTCCAAAAATTTCGACATAATATACTATGACTTTTTTTGCAAAAATTTCGACATACCACACTGACTTTTTTTTCCAAAAAATGTCAACATACAATACTATGACTTTTTTTTGCAAAAAATGTAGACATACTATACTATGACTTTTTTTTCCAAAAATTTCGACATACTATACTATGACTTTTTTTTGCAAAAAATGTCGACATACTATACTATGACTTTTTTTTGCAAAAAATGTCGACATACTATACTATGACTTTTTTTTGCAAAAAATGTCGACATACTATACTATGACTTTTTTTTGCAAAAAATGTCGACATACTATACTATAACTTTTTTTTGCAAAAAATTTCGACATACACTGACTTTTTTTTTTCCAAAAAATGTCGACATACTATACTATGACTTTTTTTTCCAAAAAATGTCGACATACTATACTATGACTTTTTTTTGCAAAAAATGTCGACATACTATACTATGACTTTTTTTTGCAAAAAATGTCGACATACTATACTATGACTTTTTTTTGCAAAAATTTCGACATACTATACTATAACTTTTTTTTTTCCAAAAAATGTCGAAATACTATACTATGACTTTTTTTTCCAAAAATTTCGACATACTACACTATGACTTTTTATTCCAAAAAATGTCGACATACAATACTATGACTTTTTTTTGCAAAAATTTCGACATACTATACTATGACTTTTTTTTGCAAAAAATTTCGACATACTATACTATGACTTTTTTTTGCAAAAAATTTCGACATACTATACTATGACTTTTTTTTTCCAAAAAATGTCGACATACTATACTATGACTTTTTTTTGCAAAAATTTCGACATACTATACTATGACTTTTTTTTTTCCAAAAAATGTCGACATACTATACTATGACTTTTTTTTCCAAAAAATGTCGACATACTATACTATGACTTTTTTCCAAAAAATGTCGACATACTATACTATGACTTTTTTTTGCAAAAAATGTCGACATACTATACTATGACTTTTTTTTGCAAAAAATTTCGACATACTATACTATGACTTTTTTTTCCAAAAAATGTCGACATACTATACTATGACTTTTTTTTGCAAAAATTTCGACATACTATACTATGACTTTTTTTTTTCCAAAAAATGTCGACATACTATACACTGACTTTTTTTTTTCCAAAAAATGTCGACATACTATACTATGACTTTTTTCCAAAAAATGTCGACATACTATACTATGACTTTTTTTTGCAAAAAATGTCGACATACTATACTATGACTTTTTTTTGCAAAAAATGTCGACATACTATACTATAACTTTTTTTTGCAAAAAATTTCGACATACACTGACTTTTTTTTTTCCAAAAAATGTCGACATACTATACTATGACTTTTTTTTGCAAAAAATGTCGACATACTATACTATGACTTTTTTTTGCAAAATAATTTCGACATACTATACTATGACTTTTTTTTTCCAAAAAATGACGACATACTATACTATGACTTTTGTTTCCAAAAATTGACATACAATACTATGACTTTTTTTTTTCCAAAAAAAATCGACATACTATACTATGACTTTTTTTGCAAAAAACTTCGACAAACAATAGTATGTCTTTTTTTGCAAAAAATTGACATACTATACTATGATTTTTTTTCCCCAAATAATTTCGACATACTATACTATGACTTTTTCGCAAAAAATTGACATACTATATTGTCTTTATTTTGCAAAAATTTTTGACATACTATACTATGACTTTTTTTTGCAAAAAACTTCGACAAACAATAGTATGACTTTTTTTTGCAAAAAATTTCGACATACTATACTATAACTTTTTTTTCCAAAAAATTTCGACATACTATGCTATGAATTTTTTTTGCAAAAAACTTCGACAAACAATGGTACATCTTTTTTTGCAAAAAATTGACATACTATACTATGACTTTTTTTTGCCAAAAATTGACATACTATACTATGATTTTTTTTTCCCAAATAATTTCGACATACTATACTATGACTTTTTCGCAAAAAATTGACATACTATATTGTCTTTTTTTTGCAAAAAATGTTGACATACTGTACTATGACTTTTTTTTGCAAAAAAAAAATCGACATACTATACTATGACTTTTTTTGCAAAAAACTTCGACAAACAATAGTGTCTTTTTTTGCAAAAAATTGACATACTATACTATGATTTTTTTTCCCCAAATAATTTCGACATACTCTACTATGACTTTTTCGCAAAAAATTGACATACTATATTGTCTTTATTTTGCAAAAATTTTTGACATACTATACTATGACTTTTTTTTGCAAAAAATGTCGACATACTATACTATAACTTTTTTTTGCAAAAAATGTCGACATACTATACTATGACTTTTTTTGCAAAAAGTTCGACATACTATACTGACCTTTTTTTTTCCAAAAAAATGTCGACATACTATACTATGACTTTTTTTTTTCCAAAAAATGTCGACATACTATACTATGATTTTTGTTTCCAAAAATTTCGACATACAATACTATGACTTTTTTTTCCAAAAATTGACATACAATACTATGACTTTTTTTTGCAAAAAATTTCGACATACTATACTATAACTTTTTTTTCCAAAAAATTTCGACATACTATGCTATGAATTTTTTTTGCAAAAAACTTCGACAAACAATGGTACATCTTTTTTTGCAAAAAATTGACATACTATACTATGACTTTTTTTTGCCAAAAATTGACATACTATACTATGATTTTTTTTTCCCAAATAATTTCGACATACTATACTATGACTTTTTCGCAAAAAATTGACATACTATATTGTCTTTTTTTTGCAAAAAATGTTGACATACTGTACTATGACTTTTTTTTGCAAAAAAAAAATCGACATACTATACTATGACTTTTTTTGCAAAAAACTTCGACAAACAATAGTGTCTTTTTTTGCAAAAAATTGACATACTATACTATGATTTTTTTTCCCCAAATAATTTCGACATACTCTACTATGACTTTTTCGCAAAAAATTGACATACTATATTGTCTTTATTTTGCAAAAATTTTTGACATACTATACTATGACTTTTTTTTGCAAAAAATGTCGACATACTATACTATAACTTTTTTTTGCAAAAAATGTCGACATACTATACTATGACTTTTTTTGCAAAAAGTTCGACATACTATACTGACCTTTTTTTTTCCAAAAAAATGTCGACATACTATACTATGATTTTTGTTTCCAAAAATTTTGACATACAATACTATGACTTTTTTTTCCAAAAATTTCGACATAATATACTATGACTTTTTTTGCAAAAATTTCGACATACCACACTGACCTTTTTTTTTCCCAAAAAATGACGACATACTATACTATGATTTTTGTTTCCAAAAATTTTGACATACAATACTATGACTTTTTTTTCCAAAAATTTCGACATAATATACTATGACTTTTTTTGCAAAAATTTCGACATACCACACTGACTTTTTTTTCCAAAAAATGTCAACATACAATACTATGACTTTTTTTTGCAAAAAACTTTGACAAACAATGGTACATCTTTTTTTGCAAAAAATTGACATACTATACTATGACTTTTTTTTGCAAAAAACTTCGACAAACAATAGTATGTCTTTTTTTTGCAAAAAAATGACATACTATACTATGATTTTTTTTCCCCAAATAATTTCGACATTCTATTCTATGACTTTTTCGCAAAAAATTGACATACTATATTATGTCTTTTTTTTGCAAAAAATGTTGACATACTATACTATGACTTTTTTTTGCAAAAAAATCGACATACTATACTATGACTTTTTTTGCAAAAAATGTCGACATACTTTACAATGACTTTTTTTCGCAACAAATTTCGACATACTATAGTATGACTTTTTTTTGCAAAAAATGTTGACATACTATACAATGACTTTTTTTGCAAAAAAACTTCGGCATACTATAGTATGACTCTTTTTTTGCAAAAAATTTCGACAAACAATAGTATGACCTTTTCTTGCAAAAAATTTCGACATACTATACTATGACTTTTTTTTGCAAAAAACTTCGACATACTATACTATGACTTTTTTTTGCAAAAAATTTCGACATACTATACTATGACTTTTTTTTGCCAAAAATTGACATACTATAGTATGACTTTTTCTTGCAAAAAATTTCGAAATACTATACTATGACTTTTTTTTGCAAAAAACTTCAACAAACAATAGTATGACTTTTTTTTGCAAAAAATTTCGACATACTATACTATGACTTTTTTTTGCAAAAAACTTCGACATACTATACTATGACTTTTTTTTGCAAAAACTTTCGACATACTATACTATGACTTTTTTTTGCCAAAAATTGACATACTATACTATGACTTTTTTTTGCAAAAAACTTCGACAAACAATAGTATGTCTTTTTTTTGCAAAAAAATGACATACTATACTATGATTTTTTTTCCCCAAATAATTTCGACATACTATTCTATGACTTTTTCGCAAAAAATTGACATACTATATTATGTCTTTTTTTTGCAAAAAATGTTGACATACTATACTATGACTTTTTTTTGCAAAAAAATCGACATACTATACTATGACTTTTTTTGCAAAAAATGTCGACATACTTTACAATGACTTTTTTTCGCAACAAATTTCGACATACTTTAGTATGACTTTTTTTTGCAAAAAATGTTGACATACTATACAATGACTTTTTTTGCAAAAAAACTTCGGCATACTATAGTATGACTTTTTTTTTGCAAAAAATTTCGACAAACAATAGTATGACCTTTTCTTGCAAAAAATTTCGACGTACTATACTATGACTTTTTTTTGCAAAAAACTTCGACATACTATACTATGACTTTTTTTTGCAAAAACTTTCGACATACTATACTATGACTTTTTTTTGCCAAAAATTGACATACTATAGTATGACTTTTTCTTGCAAAAAATTTCGAAATACTATACTATGACTTTTTTTTGCAAAAAACTTCGACAAACAATAGTATGACTTTTTTTTGCAAAAAATTTCGACATACTATACTATAACTTTTTTTTCCAAAAAATTTCGACATACTATGCTATGACTTTTTTTTGCAAAAAACTTCGACAAACAATGGTACATCTTTTTTTGCAAAAAATTGACATACTATACTATGACTTTTTTTTGCCAAAAATTGACATACTATACTATGATTTTTTTTCCCCAAATAATTTCGACATACTATACTATGACTTTTTCGCAAAAAATTGACATACTATATTATGTCTTTTTTTTGCAAAAAATGTTGACATACTGTACTATGACTTTTTTTTGCAAAAAAAATCAACATACTATACTATGACTTTTTTTGCAAAAAATATCGACATACTTTACAATGACTTTTTTTCGCAACAAATTTCGACATACTATAGTATGACTTTTTTTTGCAAAAAATGTTGACATACTATACAATGACTTTTTTTGCAAAAAACTTCGGCATACTATAGTATGACTTTTTTTTTGCAAAAAATTTCGACAAACAATAGTATAACCTTTTCTTGCAAAAAATTGACATACTATACTATGACTTTTTTTTGCAAAAAACTTCGACATACTATACTATGACTTCTTTTGCAAAAACTGTCGACATACTATAGTATGACTTTTTTTTGCAAAAAATTGACATACTATAGTATGACTTTTTCTTGCAAAAAATTTCGAAGTACTATACTATGACTTTTTTTTGCAAAAAATTGACATACTATACTATGATTTTTTTTCCCCCAATAATTTCGACATACTATTCTATGACTTTTTTGCAAAAAATTGACGTACTATATTATGTCTTTTTTTTGCAAAAAATGTTGACATACTATACTATGACTTTTTTTTGCAAAAAAATCGACATACTATACTATGACTTTTTTTGCAAAAAATGTCGACATACTTTACAATGACTTTTTTTCGCAACAAATTTCGACATACTATAGTATGACTTTTTTTTGCAAAAAATGTTGACATACTATACAATGACTTTTTTTGCAAAAAACTTCGGCATACTATAGTATGACTTTTTTTTTGCAAAAAATTTCGACAAACAATAGTATGACCTTTTCTTGCAAAAAATTTCGACATACTATACTATGACTTTTTTTTGCAAAATTTCGACTTACTATACTATGAACTTTTTTTTCCAAAAAATGTTGACATACTATACCATGACTTTTTTTCGCAAAAAATTGACATACTATAGTATGACTTTTTCTTGCAAAAAACTTCGACAAACAATAGTATGTCTTTTTTTTGCAAAAAATTGACATACTATACTATGATTTTTTTTCCCCAAATAATTTCGACATACTATTCTATGACTTTTTCGCAAAAAATTGACATACTATATTATGTCTTTTTTTTGCAAAAAATGTTGACATACTATACTATGACTTTTTTTGCAAAAAATGTCGACATACTTTACAATGACTTTTTTTCGCAACAAATTTCGACATACTATAGTATGACTTTTTTTTGCAAAAAATGTTGACATACTATACAATGACTTTTTTTGCAAAAAACTTCGGCATACTATAGTATGACTTTTTTTTTGCAAAAAATTTCGACAAACAATAGTATGACCTTTTCTTGCAAAAAATTTCGACATACTATACTATGACTTTTTTTTGCAAAATTTCGACATACTATACTATGACCTTTTTTTTCCAAAAAATGTCGACATACTATACCATGACTTTTTTTCGCAAAAAATTGATATACTATAGTATGACTTTTTCTTGCAAAAAATTTCGACATACTATACTATGACTTTTTTTTGCAAAAAACTTCGACAAACAATAGTATGTCTTTTTTTGCAAAAAATTGACATACTATAATATGATTTTTTTTCCCCAAATAATTTCGACATACTATACCATGACTTTTTTTGCAAAACATTTCGAAATACTATATGACTTTTTTTGCAAAAAAATTCGACATACTATACTATGACCTTCTTTTGCAAAAAATTGACATACAATAGTATGAATTTTTTTTAAAAAACATTTCGACATACTACGACTTTTTTTCCCCAAAAATTTCGACATACTATGACTTTTTTTTTGCAAAAAAATTCGACATACAATAGTATGACTCTTTTTTGCCAAAAATGTTTTGCAAAAAAAAGTCATAGTATAGTATGTCGAATTTTTTTGCAAAAAAAAGTCATAGTATAGTATGTCAACATTTCGACATGCTATATAGTATGACTTTTTTTTGCAAAAAGTTTCGACATACTATACCATGACTTTTTTTTTTTCTAAAAAATGTCGACATACTATACTATGACTTTTTTTCGCAATAAATTGACATACTATAGTATGACTTTTTCTTGCAAAAAATTTCGAAATACTACACTGACTTTTTTTTGCAAAAAACTTCGACATACTATAGTTTGACTTTTTCTTGATAAAAAACTTCAACATACTATACTATGACTTTTTTTTGCAAAAAACTTCGACATACTATAGTATGACTTTTTTTTTGCAAAAAATTTCGACATACAATAGCATGTCTTTGCAAAAAATTTACATACTATACTATGACTTTTTTTTGCAAAAAACTTCGACATTTTATAGCTCGACTTTTTTCTGTAAAGAATTTCGAGATACTATACTATGACTTTTCTTTCCAAAAATTTCGACATACTATACTCTGACATTTTTTCCCAAAAAATGTCGACATACTATACTATTACTTTCGCAAAAAATTTCGACATAATATACTATGACTTTTTTTTGCAAAAAATTCGCCATACTATAATATGACTTTTTTTTCATCAAAAATTACGAAATACTATACTATGACTTTTTTCGCAAAAAATGTCGATATACTTTACTATGACTTTTTTTTCGCAAAAAATTTCGACATACTATACTATGACCTTTTTTTTTGGCAAAAATTTCGACATACTATATTATGACTTTTTTTGCAAAAAATTCGACATACTATACTATGACTTTTTTTTTTGCAAAAAAATTCGACATACTATAGTATGACTTTTTTTGGCAAAGATGTTGACATACTATACTATGAATTTTTTTTGCAAAAAATTTCGACATACGAAAGTATGACTTTTTTGCAAATAATTTTTACATACTATACTATGACTTTTTTAATGTACTATACTATGACTTTTTTGGACATACTATAGTATGTTTTTTTCTTGATGAAATTTTTCGACATACTATACTATGACTTTTTTCCATGAAATTTTTTAACATACTATACTATGCCTTTTTTCATGAAATTTTTGGAAAAACTATATTATGACGTTTTTTCATGAAATATTTCGAGATACTATACTATGATTAAAAAAAGTTATTTTTATAAAACTGTTGCTATATCGTGACAGTAGTACATGAAACAGGTAAACTGAAAAAAATCAAAAATCAAAAAAAGTCATAGTACAGTATGTCGAAAAAAAGTCACAGTATAGTATGTCGAAAAAAATATAAAAGTAATATTATAGTATGTCGAAAAAAAGTCACAGTATAGTATGTCGAAAACAAGTCATAGTATAGTATGCCTGAAAAAAAGTCATAGTGTAGTATGTCAAAAAAATAAAAAAGTCATAGTACAGTATGTCGAAAAAAGTCATAGTACAGTCTGTCGAAAAAAGTCCATAGTATAGTATGTTTAAAAAAAAGTCTTTGTATAGTATGTCAAAAGAAAAGAAGTCACAGTACAATATGTCGATAAAATTAAAAAGTCATAGTATAGTATGTCGAAAAAATTAAAAAAAGTCACAGTATAGTATGCCGAAAAAAAATCATAGCATAATATGTCGAAAAAATAAAAGTCATAGTATAGTGTGTTGAAACAAGTCATAAAAAAAGTCATAGTATAGTATGTTGAAAAAAAGTCATAGTATAGGGTGTCGAAAAAAGTCACAGTAGAGTATGTAAAAAAAAATACGAAAAAGTAATAGTTTAGTATGTCGGAAAAAAAGTCATAGTCTAGTATGTTGAACATTTTTTTAAAAGTCATAGTATATTATGTTGAAAAAAGTCATAGTATAGTATGTTGAAAAAATAAAAAAGTCATAGTACAGTATGTCGAAAAAATAAGAAAAAGTCATAGTATAATATGTCGGGAAAAATTTAAAAAGTCATAGTATAGTATGTTGAAAAAAAAGTCATAGTATAGTATGTCGAAAAAATAGAAAAGTCAAAGTATAGTATGTCAATTTAAAAAAAAAAAAAAGTCATAGTATAGTATGTGGAAACATTTAAAAATTCATGGTATAGTATGTCAAAGAAAGTCATAGTATAGTATGTTGAAAAAAATAAATTTCCTTTGGACACAGGCTTTGGAACTTAATTAGTTTTAAATAGGGATCGAACCCATGACCTCAGACTCTCCAAGCAGTCTTCTAATATCTTGAGCGTTTGGATCACACAGTTCAGCTCTGTTTTTCTGAGTCCATTTAACTCTTTCAAATGGACACAGTCCTTGAAAATTAACCAGCCCTCAATCTGGATTGAACACAACCTCAGACTCTCTGAGGTGGCTAACAGTCTGAGCTATTGGATCTGAGCGCATTTATGTCTTTCAATTGGACTCAGGCCTTTATTTTTTAATAAACAATTAACTAGTCCTCAATGAGGATCGAACTCACAACCTTAAACTCTCCAAGCTGTCTTCAAACAGATTGAGCTATAGTGTAGTACGCCATAAAGTAGTCATAAAAAAAGTCATAGTATAGTCCATCATAAAAGGTCATAGTATAGTATGCAATAAAACAATGTAGCAATGCTGGGTGCCAAGCAATCGGTCTGTTACGGACGGGTCCTGCACTAGTATTTACAATTCAGCTTATGTTAGAGCAGATAAACACACTATTCAATCCTATATATTTTGTTGTGTTTCGTTTTTTTGAAAAGGATAAAAAAAACACACAAAATCACCATCCTCTAAAATCATTAAATGCAGAGTATCGCTCCTATGCCTCAAACACACACACACACACACACACACACACACACACACACACACACACACACACACACACACACACACACACACAAGTAACTTTAACTAGATGTATTCAACCTTCAGTAGATCAACACAAGTCTACGGCAATTTGTTGGAAAGCTTCAATATCTTTTAGCTAACATTAGACGGTCTACAACCAATGGTGGAAGAACTCAAATCCTCACTTAAGTAAAAGTAGAAATACCATAGTCTAAAAATAGCCTACTCCATTACAAGTAAAAGTCCTGTATTAAAAATATTACTTGCGTAAAAGTACCTAAGTATTATCAGAAAATGTACTTAAAGTATCAAATATAAAAGTGTTATGTTATTAAAGAATATCTTCTATCTAATTCTAATTGAATTTCCCTTAGAATGAGTATTAAAGTATGCTTTCTTCTTGTTGTTCTTCTTCTAACCTCGCGATTTTTAAATAGCTAAGCTGCTGTCAATAGCGACCGCAATTTTTAGTTCACTCGACCCAGATTTTTTAAAATGGCAGCTCGCAAAACTACCACGTACACTACACTATACATTTGACAAAGTGCAGATGTTTCTCCGTTTGGTTGCTGTTGAAATGATTCAGTGAGTGTCCCGTTGAAGATGATGACATTGCAGTTTTACACGCTGCCACTACGCTGATCAGCTGAGAACACCGCCGACTCTGAGGGGTTACTATCGGCAGTGGAAACATGACATAGAGAAAAGGACCTACCAAAAGTGAGTCAAGTCAAGCAGACACGGCTAAAGCAGCTTAGAGCTAGCTCAAGCAGGTCCCCGGAGACCCGGTGGGCTTTGAGATGTTTTATACATTCAAAGAACTTCTATAAAAATGAACTGCTTTGCAGCATCAATGTCATTTAACTGAGACGTGCGTTCATTTGTCAAAACTTGTAGCCACACCCGACGAGTAAAAGAAGCTGTGTTTAATTGGGGCTCTGCTTTTAACTGAAGTTGTACGGTAGTTACATTCCACCACTGTCTGCAACACTGATTTGAAAGTAATATACTGAAAAAGTCCTTTAATGAAATTGGTCATTAATTGGTCCAACTGAAGCTGAAAAATAGGAAACACTACAGTATGTAAACAACCAGACATTCAGGGATGAAGAAAGTCTTAAAGAAGAAGATACTTTATTCTAAGCAACAAACTCCAAGCGCCGACTTCTTGACTTTGTGAGTCATGCATGCCAAAAGCTGTTACTCCTTAAGTAAAGTATATGTCCAGTAATTATCTCATATGATGCTGCGTGTTTTCAGGCATACAGAAAATAATGATCGTGTGCCACAAAGTGCTTGAAAAATTGCAGGGTGAAACCTCTCCCTCTGATAGGTTTAGGCATTTCAGACATCCTTTTCCAAAGAGATTTGGTCAGAGCTTTTCCTCTACTTAAACACAGAAACACTGAGGATCAATTTGTGGGATTAGTGGACACTGCTGAGATAAAGTTGGTGCTGAAGAGGCCCACATGACTGTCGTCCCCCCAGTGTCCCGCTAAAGTCCTCTTAGCTTCATTCCTGGCCACAGACTAAGCTCATCCAAACCCCAAATGCAATCACAACCCCAGCTCAGTCCGACCCCTCAGAATCATCATCTACAACAACACCAGCCTAAATTGCAGCTCTGTCCCCGATCTCCAGCCCTCCCTGCCTCGTCTCCTCCCAGAACTTTATTTAATGAGTGAAGTTTTTTGGTGGGTGTTCGGGGGTCTCACGCCAGGCCTGGAGCAACAGAGGAGGAGCTTTCATAAACCATCGGCGAACAAATGGGATTTAACACACAAGAGGCTCTGATGGCCTATTAATTCTGCTTTGGCTGGCATCCAGAATGAGCCCAGCTTCTCTCCTAATTGGAGAGAGGCTAATTTCTATCAGAGGTATCAGGAGACTTTTTTTTCTCTGCGCAGGATGCATCCACATAACTTTAATGGATTCATTCAAGGGCTACGGCACGCAGACATTGATTAGATTGCCTCTGAGGCCCCGCTGCTGGTCGCTTGACATAGGCAGCAAATGAAATGTGACCTCTGGTAAAAGGCCTGAACCAGCCAGCCCCACTCTAATCCATTAGCTCAGAACCTTTCCCAATCCCATTTAATTAATGAAGTGATTTGAAAAAGGGTGAACATTTACCAATCCCTGAAACTGGAAAATAGTGGGCATATACAGTAACTGAAACAACAAGAGCAACAAGAACAGCAACATTAAACCCTACACAAAGTAATAGCACGAGAGTTGGGTTGCAGAGTAATTGTTTGCAATGAGATGGAACATTATTCCAGCCCTGAGACAAGATGATCCAACCACAAAACACATACAGATGTGAGGTAATGAGTTGGTTAAGGAAAATTGCCTTTCTTTGGCTGGATTGCTTAAATATTTGTCAGCAAGAGAAAAAGTCAATTTATTCAAATTCATCAAAGCCAAACAGTGACAGCAGGGGAGGGGGAGTTAATCAGTGAAATGTAAAACAGAGGAGAGGAAAATATATTTTCCACTTTTGTCTGTAGAAAGAATTTACCAGTATGTTCATCTTGGCCGTGCAGCTGTGATCTACACTCATCAGCACCACTTCAAATCTGCTTTCTGGAATTCACATTTTGTACAGTCATTCCCTTTTAACAAGGATCCCTTTCAATGTGCAAGCTCTTTATTCAGACAATTGGAAAAGGAGCTGTAGCACAGTATTTCTCCTCAATGTCAAAAGAAAGACAAGCACCAGATCTCTGTTGGTGCATATGTTACATTACTTATTTTTCTAATTGAATTCATTTATTTATCTTCAATTAATAATTTATGATGCAACACACAGTGGTATGCAAATGAACAATTTAAATTTAATGAGTTTTTAATGACCAAACAAATAATTAGCCGAGCCCGGTGTGGTGTGCATGTAATTTGAGAAGGAATGAATTTGAGAGCTTTGTTCAATGTTTGAGTACAGACAGGCTAATTTACTTATAGAGCAGCTTATGCAGCAAAAGAGCTGCGTGGTACATACAAAAGCATTGGAAAGTCATTACCTCAAGGTCATTACGAAGTCTCCAAAAGGCCAGTTGTGGACATGTAATGCTAAAAGAAAGAAATAATGTGAGCCATTATATTCCACACGCTCATAGCAAATAGCAAAATAGAGGCACATGCTCTGAATATAACTCACACGCTGACAAAGGAAAAATCCACTATGGATATCCTAAATATTCTAACTATTCCCATTGGTGTGGGGGAAAAAGGCAGAGGGCGACATGCCACCGGAGCCAAATGGCATTTGATAATGGCTTTTTTCAGCAAACCCAAAAGACATTGTTAAGATTTACATTTTCAAATATATGCTGACCTTTTTCCCTCCTCTCCTGCGTTCGCTTGTCATCAGCACTGTAATTGAATCAATATATTTCCTGATCAGCCCAGAGATTGAATAAGGTCATGGGAAGCCATGTGTGGACATTAAAAATCATTATTCTACTCAAATTGAGCAGAGATGGCATAGACCATTCAGGGTTCAAAATGAAATTATATTAGAGTCTATTACACTTTTACAATTATAGAGACGTTCCAATATTACAACGGGAAATGAAGTCATAATAAAAAGCCCAGGGGTGTATTACAAAGAAATGACCCAACTATTTTTTTCACTTTCACACTGTTATTGAATTGATGAAGAGAACTTGGAGACATTACATTCACTGATAAGTGACCTTATTCATGAAAAATAGAGGAGCCTGTTTCAGTTGCTCCATTTTCTTACTTCAAGTTTGCTGTGGATCCGTTTTCCACCTGCCAGACCTCAAGTGAGTAGCAGTGTGCACATTTACATTTCCTCACAGACACTTTCCAGGACAAGTGGTACTAATGTAGCCGCTAAAGCAGTTACTGCTTTAATTGCCTTTAAGCATACATTTATTTTAATTATTCATTTATTTTCTGGGATATGGGATTTTGCTTTATGGACACGTCTGAGCAGCAAAAGCGGCTAATTAAATTGCCCAATAGAGTTGTGCAATTGGAAGACAAAGTTTCAATCCTGTTAATCCAATACTCCAGAAAAAAAGTGGAAAATTAAATTAAACCACACTATTAACTGATACTTCTCAGTCTAAACTCTTGCAAATTATGCCTAACTATCAAATTAGATAAAACTCCATTTTTAATTGGCTTAGTCATTGAAATGAATAACACTTATCAGCGATCAACTTATCAACGCTGCGTGAAATAAGAATGAGCAGGACAAGAAAGCGTTCCTTCCGGCTCTACAGTCATTCTTGTGGTCCAGTTTGCTATAGTTTACACATTCAAAGATCAGGCTCAGTGTATCTCAAATTAGACTATTATACGGCTTCACACATATAAAGTGGTGACCTGTGATTTGTCTGTGCTGTCACGTCCGTCTGGTAATGCGGAGGAAGAGGTTCATTTTCTTCAGTTGTTATACTTCTGTTTCACTTAAGGCACAGCCCCTCTGGTCAATTAGGCGTGATGGTCACAATGTCTGCAGAGCTCTAACAGTGTGCTCCTTAAAGCCTGTCAAATGACAGTGAGCGGGGAAACCCGGTCGCCTGGAAACGACGCCGGCTCCCACAGCCATCATCATCATCGGCGGATGTAAATAGCCTTTCATCTCAGGTGGAACAGAGCCATTGAGCGAGCACATCTACGCTGCCCTGTTTAAACTCTGCATACAGAGGGATGAGCGGTAATGAAAGGACCATTTACACCATCTATTCCACCTCCACCTCTCCAGATTTTTAGAATATAAAACCTCAGAGTGGAACGTTTATGAAACACATAATGACAATCTAAATCAGTGGGCGGCTTCAATCTACAAGGATTAGTGGGCTCGATGTAGTTCAACATGTGAAGGCATACTTGTCGCCTTATTACTGTAAGAGCTTCAGAAGTCCTCCCTGAAGGAGCGAGCGAGGAAGGGGAACACTCGACTATGCCACAGATCTCTGGCAGCAAATTAGGGACTGTGCTATCTGTTCAGTATGGAAAAAAGAGGCCGCGAGATACCTGGCCTGTCACATTTTTCAGGTAGAGGAAAATAACTCTGCGGTGGATTTTTACTTTAATGATATGCCCAGGACATTACTGCCTCAACACAGCAAGGCAACTCTGCAGGCAAGGAGTGATATGACTGTGTACACTGGTATGTTTGAAACAGACACAGTTGTTCATTACGGGTCTGCTGGTTCTGGGTTTTTATTAATGTCTCTGTCATTTGCTAACACTCAGCAGTTACAAAACTAAATCATCACAAGATCAAAGTAATAACAAAGGTCATGCAGGGTGCTGAAGCCCTTTGTGAAGATAAGTAAAAAAGAAGAAAATAAAGTAATTACAGAGATTAAAGGGGACTGTAAAATTGAAACACTTGCTCTTACATCTCATTTGGGGATGGGAAATGTGGCTCATACTGCCCCATTTTAGACCCATTAAGATCAAAAGGAGTCTGGTTAATGGACAGGGCATACACATAATCAACATAGTTTGCGCCATTTGGGTGGAAAAAGTTCAATGTCTTGAGAAGAGTCCATAATTAGCTATTAGCATCTAGCGTTTTGGTCAGAGCCCTGGATTTTAAGAAGGTAGTTGATAGTTTTGCAGGCCGTTTGCCAAAAAAGGCGTATGAATGACACGATAATGCGCAAGGCATTTAGCGTGCAATGAGAACTCCTTTCTGGAACACTTTCTAAGAACACATCCGTGTAAATATGCTACGCTCAGAGCTAGTGACGTAGAATAAAAAGTGAGAAAGAGCGCTTAAAAGCGCTTCTAAATGTGTTGTATATGTTGTCAAAGTGGTTAAGATATTTTCTTCATTTGCTTGTGCTACGTCTATTTGCATGTTTTCTTGCATTGCACTGCGTTGAGCTTTTCAGCCACAATAGACAAAACTTTTTTACTGCTATATCATCACAGCCCGTTCACCTGAAAATGCGTATGAATGCCACGATAATGCGCAAGGCATTTTGCGCATTTAGCATGCAATAAGAAAGCCTTTCTTGATTTCTGTGTGTCATTTGTATGCCATGTATCCTGTACTGACTGCTAATGTAAACGCATCCGTGTATGAATGTTAGGGTAAGAGCTAGTGACGTAGTACAAAAAAGCAAGAAAGGCCGCTTATGGTGGGTGGGAGAGGCGGTGGATGGGTCCAACAAACACAGGACTTTTAACCAGAAGACCGGTGTTTGAGACCGGTGTTTTGTTTTGTAAGTTACGTTAGTGACATTTGTCATGTGTTTTTTAGTGACGTTTGTAATGTGTTTTCTGTAGTTATATTTTACTTAGTTTATGTACTTATTTTAAGCCCGACATGACATTTTTCCTTAATGCCTAAATCTAATTGCGGACGTTACCATAGTTTTTTTGCATGGCGTACAAATGACACGCAAAAAGCGGCATACAAATGACACACGAAAAGCTTAAATGCGTCCTCGTGACACACGGAATGTCCGTGTAATGTCCTGCTATTTATACGCCTTCCTGTGAGACCGGGTTGCTCATCAGCTACTGAAGCACAGCGATCTTGTTCCCACGTGTTACTCAGTCATACTGTAGCCACAATAAGCACAAATATCAAGCAGGGGCCACGCAATTATACTGCTACTTGAGTCAAGCTGGTGAAAAAAGATTGGGATGAAATCAATAATGAAAAATAAATGCACGGAACATGTTGTTGAAGGCTGCGGGGTATTTGTGTCATTGACATCGATAGAAACAATTAATGATTACACTCCTCGGACTAAATGTACGTACGAACGGACAGCTGCACACGTACATAAACACGCATCAATCTCCAGTTCACACGAGGTGCTACAGCCGCCGCCGTGCTCTGCAGTCTGATCGTCTCCTTCCTCAGCCAAACTGGCTGGCTCGCTCTATCACCCCGGTTTGTTGGAGGCCCGATGGTGATGAATGTCTTTTCCTTTTTGTGAAGTCCCCTGTACTGCTACAGCGTGCCAGGCAGAATGAAAAACAGATTAAAGAGGCAGGAAACCGACACAGAGAGGATGTTTGGCTGTTGGCTATTGAGTTATCAGCCCTTTTCACACCTAATGAAACAACTTTCAGCACTGCAGCTTATTAAATATCCCCCAGTCACTGGGCAGAGCTGCAGAGTTGCCAGGCCCTGAGAAAGCTACATTAGATTTTAATTAAAAACAAACAAATTACCCGGAGCTCCATGCATCCAGGAAATTTAACTCAATCCAAATAGGACCTAACTTTTAACTGTGGAGTGATACAGGTACACTCTTAAAAACCACCTAAACGTCTATTAATGCTGAGAGGAGAGTAAATACATCAAAAGACTTTTATAGACCAAAAAATATATGCAAATGGCATATGATAAGACGGCAAGGAGACTGGGTCCAAACATCCACAAATACACCCTATGAGCCCAGCAAATAGGAAATCATCACTGACTGATTTATTATTTGATAATCAATCCAATCTCATTAACCTTCACTGTGGACACTTATCTTCAGTACATCTACAATGATTCTGAAAATCATACTGAAAAAAAGGTTAATAATCATTTCTGTTTCCTTTGTTCTTGTGGAATTTGAAGGGATTTTATCTTAAAAGCTAAATATGCCCTTTCAGGTGTAAATCCCTCCATGATGAAGATGTCATATCATAGCCGTCTTTTTTCCTCCGGAGATCCAGGTCTTTTGAAATAGAAATATAATAAGCCCATTATGCCTGTCTGTGTTTATAATGATGTTTTAAAAAAAAAAAATCTATTTGTTGCTCCATCACTCGGTTCAACAGTTTCTCCGTGTGCAAGTCAAGTTGTATCATTACTTTGATTTTCCCTCTGCCTCCAAAGCAACACTCACATCCGGCTTTAAGGGCGTCATCGTCTCTCCTCATAGCATCGTTTGTTTTAGCTGTGGACACTGAAGAAATCTTCCCATGTGAAAAAGAATCCGCTCATTATTGAAATATAGATATGAGGTATTGTATGAACAAGTGCATTAACATTTTTCCTTAGACAAATGAAGACAGAGTGGAAGCGAGGAATCTGCTGCGAGGCTGAAGGGCATCTGTCCCAGGCAGCTAAACCAATGTGGACTCCTTCTTCCTCCCAATGTCGCTTCTTTTTCTCCCTCTGGATTTCTGCTGTCCTCCAGCTGCACACGTAGCAGGCTTGTTCGTTTCATTTGGATTTGACCCCTGCTTACCTCACTTCCGAGTGGGCTTCATTAAATGTCTTTCTGGCTCTTTCAGGGCCTTCCCTCTCTCTCCGAAACACTCACTAAGTGGGAGAACTGTAACAAAAGGGAAGCCTCCAATGTGCAATTCTCAGTGGAGAGGGTGACCCCAGCTTTAGGGAGAAAAAGAACCTGAGGATAATAGCAAATGAAGCCAAGGGCTGCGCTAATGGGCAGACACAGCACACAGAGTTCCTGGTGCTGCTTTAACTGACAGACATGTATATTAATACTCAGCATTTTTTTTTTTATATCAAAGTGGAAGAAATATGAATATTCATCCTCATTTATATTTCAAGGCATTTCCATTCCTGCGGGGGCCTTGGTAGGTTTTGACCAATTTCCATCCCTATTACGGAAATGACAGCTCTCACTCTCGGGCCCTGACAGAGGTCTGCCCAATGCACAGGAGGTCTTACGAGGAGGGAGCCCGCGCCCGTTCCCAGCTGTCCACAAACACTCATTAACAGAGGAAAATATCCAACGGAATCTCTGTGAGAATTTTTAATCACACAAAGGTCCTGCTAATTAGGCAGCTGATGGGGCATGGAGAGCACAAGGACGAATTCTTTAAACAAAGGACTAGAAACTTTAGGAGCCTTAATTACTCGGGCAAAGAGTTCATTCCAGAATGGCAGAGCACATCATTCCACTAATGAGACCAAGTGGCAGCACATATTAGTGAGAAATAATGTGGAAAGTTCAATTATATTGTGCTTTTGGAGCCTTTTCCCTCTTTCCCTCCCTGCTACTTATGCACACACATAAGACAAAGCCCGGGCCAGCGCAGGAAGGAGGCAGGGGCGGAGGACACGTAATCACTGGCACCAGCACTCCGTTCTTCACGTGTATCTTGGCAGGCTTGATCATCTTAATTGCCCATTAGAATGTTCTCCTGTTTGAAAATGAATATCATTATGGCACCCGGTTCTGGCCTCTGCTGGAAAAAGACTTGCTGCAATTTCACCATTCAGTACCGCATGTGTCTTGAATTCCAAACACACAATTGACTACCAATTTGCAGTAACTAAACCCTTAGAAATGGTATGAATTAAAAGGGCAACTGCTGAGTTAATTACCAGGAGGTAAGATTAACTCTTTTTCTCTTGCTACATGGACAAATATTCATAAAGAACATGTTGGGGATGTGGCCTCGTCATTGTTGCAAATTCTGTTTCACCACATGAACTGTGTCTTTAGGGACAAGAGGAAAGGATAAAAATCATTCTCTATTGATTTTTCTGAATTAATGTGCTGCATTTCTTTACTAGGGATGCACCAATACCGATATCGGATTGGATATCGGGCCGATACCGACTCAAATGGCTGAATCAGATATCGGCGACAATGGGGTCGATCTATTCAACCCAATTCTATGTTTATGTACTATATACCGTACATACTGGCATTTTAATTCCTGTTGAAGAGTTGAGCAAGATTCTGGTATATGATTTATTTTAATAATAAATATTTCACTAAATTTATATCTATGTATTTATTTGTTACATTTTGTATTACAAAGTTGGATAACAATATTTAAGTCAAGCCTGATGTTGCCTTACACATAAAAGAATGATCCCAGTCACTTCCACACAGTGAGGCAAACACCAGTATCGGATCTGTACTCGGTATCGGACGATACCCAAAGCCCAGGTATCGCTATCGGTATCGGGACGGAAAAAGTCGGATGGTTGCATCCCTATTCTTTGCAGGTCTGCTCATGCCGATACATAAACAGCGCTGTCTTTGGGTTAAACATGCAAACCATCCTGCTTTGGAGGATTTGGTTCCATTTCAGAACAGCTACTGGAAAAAATGACACCAAAGTTTTAAAGTCTTCAGATGACGTTATTATCACCATTTTACACTAAGGGTGTGGAAACAAAGTTATACCCACTTATGTTTAGCTAATAGCATTAGCCACAATCTTTAACTTTGTTTCACACAGTGTATGGGTAAATAAATGTGAATGACAATGAAATAATGTGCTCCTGAAAGGGTAATGTATGCGCATTCTCACCTGCGTAAAAGATTGTATTAAAAATCCTAATGCCCACATCAGGAGGTGCCTCGATACCAATTACAGCAAGCAGGAAGCAAATTTCCCGTGAAATAAAACAGCTAATGGGAAATTGAGGGCGGCAGACAGCATTTCTTATTGCCCGCTTAGCTGGAACAAGAAAAAGAGGCAGGCAGAGGCGGATGTCCACAACCAGCCTGGTTTTAACCACACTGGAGCCAAATACATCATTTGGGCCTTCGGAAATGGGGGCGTTAAATGTGTTTGTGCTCAAGATGATGCCACTTCTCCACATATACTGTATGTCCACATGCTATCTAGATGCTATATGATCTAGGGATCTTATTTCTGTACTCAATATAGACTCTCTAAACTCACTGCTGAACTGCTTTATGATGCAATATATCCATTTAAAAATATATATATATTTATTGGTATTTATTTTGGTCTATTGCACAGTCCTGCTTGGCTAAATAACGGTGCTAACTGCTAATGTTAACGGAGGTTCCATTGACTTACATTTATGATGTTATCATGATGTGTTCACACAGTATGTAATCTTGTAAAATTTAGTTTTTGGTCATGAAACTTGAATAAATACAGTTTGAAGGAGATGTTTTCACAGCAATGTAAAACAGACATTAGAGAGGGAATTATGACCTATTTAACTTCCTAACACCAGCTCTAAGCAGCTTATAATACATAATTATTTTTTAATCAAAGCAAATATTTATATAAATATACACACATTTATTTCCTAATCATTCGAATACTGTGTTTTTATGCGAAAAGGTTAAACTGTATCTTTTGTAGTGTGTGCACTAATGCTGTGTTCACACTACGAGCGACACAGCAACAGGCTAAAAGTCATTTTTAATGGAAGCCGGTGACATGAATCACAAACTGCAGCCCGACACTTGCCGTTACGTCTACAAAAATGCCGTTAGCCAGTTCATAGTGCTATTTAATAACATAACTATGTCAACAAGTGTTTGAGCAACACTTCAACGGCAACTCGGCGACACCGTAGCTTGCCACGCTGGCGATTTTGTTGCTTTTGTCGCTCGTAGCGCTTTTTGCGCTAGGCCACCAAAAATGTACTTTTGCCACCAAATTTAGGGGCTTGGTGTGGGGCCAGTGCTTCAAAATATTAGCGTCCAATTAAAGACACCAATCATGTACTCTTAACATCCAAAAAGTTGGGAAACGCCTAGAGACAGATTAAAAAGGGACATTGGTACAGCCAAAGACTGTTCACACAAAAAAAACACGTACAAAAAAAGAAGTTGGTGCTGCAAAAGAAATCTTGATTTTTCGTCCCACATCCAAAAACAATGGATCCTACAGCTAACACATTGCAGCTCGATAGTATCTTTCATCTTTTGACCCTCCCTGAAAATTAATCAAACTAGTTATAACTTGCTTGAGCAATTTTCTCAAACTTGACAAAGCTCATCCAGAAGCACAGAAGACATTATACAACTGTTTTCACGAACTGCACTGCTCATAAATTGACTTTGACATGTAGCATTGGTGAAGTGCTCCTTTAAAACATGAACCTTGAATCATTTGAGTCTGTTTTATAACTAACCTCCATATTTTGCTGAGAGCAGTTTGCACTTCCCTTTCTCAGGTAGCTGAGTGGGTTAAATGCACATGAATATAAAAGAAATTTGGAAATGAAGAGGATGTTGACTGTGTGCTCTCCCCTCCTTACGGTCTGCAGAAAGCCTAACCCAGAGAGAATAATCTGACCAGAGAAGACCCACCAGTGAGGGGGCCTATTGATTTTTTTCTCCCCATGTTCTCTCTGCCAGAGTTGTTTGTTTCTTTTTGCTCATTGCCCCTGTTTTATTTACAGGCAGTGGGATCAATAGAGACACTTCCTCACTTGCTTCTTTCCAGCTTTATAAAAACACATCTTTCAGCCTCTTAAGCACACTGGCATCTCTACATCATTTCTCCAGTGGTTCAAATAATTTGAGTTCAAACTATTGACAAGTGTAATTGTGCAAGAAGGTGGCCGTATAGAACGAGATGAAATACTGCAGCACTGAAATGCACTCTTAATATGTATATTTGTGAGCAGTCTTCTGAGCTGTCATGAACTTGGAAAAATATCTCCTGAATATCGACCTCTGCAGCCGTCAGTTCTCAAGAAAATCTAGTAAAATGTGCCGTGAAGACTTTCGTGAGTAAAACTGGGAAGCGGGTTTAGTACGATTTTTGGCAAGATTGGTTGTTGGTTGTTTCAGAAAGCCTCAGCAATTACAATTGTAACATAAAAGCAGGGAAACCTGGTTAGAAAGCTGGTTGAGGCCATTAGGCAGTTATACTGCTAACAGTGGGTGTGGGCCATCTTTACTCTTTGCTACTTAAAGGGTAACTACCTGAGTATACAGATATTCAGATTTCACAACGAGACTTCTCCTTGAGCGGGACTTGGACACAATAACAAACAGACTGGATCAAGCGAAAGGTAAGAAACATTTTTTTAAGTTTTATTTCCCTGTAGGGTCCTTCCCACAATCTGAGCCCGTCAGTGGCAAAAACAAGCACTTTTGGTTACATTGACGCTGCTCACTTGCCCTCGCAGCTCGTTTCGCGGCTGCCAGTTACAGCGTTATCCTTCAATACTGGACCAATTGTTGTTCCTATTAGTCAGTTAGACACAGGTCGAAAAATACCAAAGTTACCTTTTAATTCTCTGACTATTCGTGGCAGTTCTGACTTGCAAAGTAACTAACATGTAATCTAGTTTAAAAGGTGATTGTCCTCCCCGTAAAAAAACGACATCAGTCGTATTCAGCAAAATGTCAATTGTTTATGTTCAAGTTACCAAGCTTTCTAGTGGCCGTAGGAATGATAACTCTTGTGCGGTGGGAGCAAAGAAGGAAGTTTTGATTGATTTGTTTATCTGAGTGTCCTGCACCATATGGTGCTGAGCCCATATGGGCTTACAAGGAAGTAGTGTGACAGTGTTTTAAAGCCCCAAAGTCAGCAGAGTGAGAAGGTCAGGGTCAACAAAATGTCGGCCTTGAACACGGGACACCGCTGTTCCTTTCCCGTGTCCTACTGGCAGTCAACGTTGATTTCTTTTAAAAAAGGAGAGTCACAAGAAGGTTGTGGGATGGCGAGGGTGTGGGAACATCGCGAAACAACGGGTGAGATCCAACATGACGGATTAAACTACTGGTACTTTCCAAACTTTACTGAAACGGCGATCAAACAAACCAATTTGTAATTTCCTCCTGGATCATACCATCACAAGTCTGGATAACTTAGAAAACTTCATTGACGACTACTTTCACAGACTGTGCATCATGAGTCCACCATAGAAACAGCCTAGGTCCACCGAAACAGACGAAGGGTACCACCACCATTGAGGTCAGTGTACTGAAATCAATAAACAGCAAACTGTCAATTCTGGGATTACTTCTGACGGACATAAAAGATCTTAAGGCGAGTCTTGAGTACAGCCAAACTAAAATCAAAAAACTACACATGGAAAACAAACTTACAGTCAACACACTCTCGGACCAGCGCAACACAATCTCTACCGAAAACAAAAATATGAAACCATATTAGACATCCAGTGCCGCAGCATGCGCAACAATCTAATATACACAGGAATAACTGAACAAGACAAGACATCCCAGAAAACGCAAGAAAATAATTTGTGCACTCGGCCCTGAAACAAACACAATACTCCATAAACAACATCACCTTCCACCCAGTCCACCGCATCAACCCTGACCTTAACCAAGTGGTTATTGTAACCATGATGATGAAGGTCTCTTAAAGTGAATAAAGTTATAATTTCAGCCCAAACTATGATCTTTCCCTGACCTTAACCAAGTCATTTTTGTACCTTAATCATAGTGGTTTAAGATCAGAAAACAGTTATATATTTGAAACGGTTTAATTTGGAGGACTTGTTTGTGTTTGGACTCTTGCCATTGAGGAACCATTTTCTTCTCATCATGATACATACATGCTCACATGAGTACCAGCTCAGTATCGCTAGACATTATATCCATATTGGATGATTCTGTTCCTCATCGTTGATGTCCTATGCCAACTTTCAGTGCCAATGTAAGAAGTAGTGTAGAGTTTGTGTCTCGTCACAGTCCAACAAATTATGTTAACTTTTTTGAAAACTGTAACTATGATCTGTCCTTAACCTTAACCAATTGGTTTAATTTCTTAACTAGAAACATAGTTTACTTTCCATTCAAAAACTCTGACATTGGGCTGTCAATCGATTAAAATATTGAATCGCGATTAATCGCATGATTGTCCATGATTAATCGCACATTTTTTATCTGTTCAAAATGTACCTTGAAGGGAGATTTGTCAAGTATTTAATACTCTTATCAACATGGGAGTGGGCAAATATACTGCTTAATGCAAATGCATGTATATATTTATTATTGGAAATCAATTAACAACACAAAACAATGACAAATATTTTCCAGAAACCCTCACAGGTACTGCATTTAGCATAAAAAAATATGCTCAAATCATATCATGGCAAACTCAAGCCCAACAGGCAACAACAGCTGCCAGTGTGTCAGTGTGCTGACTTGACAATGACTTGCCCCAAACTGCATGTGATTATCATAAAGTGGGCATGTCTGTAAATGGGAGACTCGTGGGTACCCATAGAACTAATTTTCATTCACATATCTTGAGGTCAGAAGTCAAGGGACCCCTTTGAAAATGGCCATAACAGCTTCTCACCAAAATTTAGCGCAAGTGTGGAGTGTTATTTAGCCTCCTTCGCGACAAGCTAATATGGCATGGTTGTGGTACCAATGGAGTCTCCTGTCACGGACTAGATTTTTTAAAGCCTGAAAACAGAGCCATGAGGAGGTGCAGAAGTCTAGTTATCTCTCAGAACACTTGAATTACAATATGCTGAAAGGTTATTATGAAATTGTTGCCCAGCGATGCCAAAAACATTCTGCCTACTGAAGCTTTAAGGCAAACAAGGGAATTACATTACTCATTTTAATATAGTGTAGTTAGTATGTACACAATGTCTCCGTTTACATGCAGTTTATAAGAAGTTGGCTGCCACAAGTTCAACAACAACCACTATCTATCTAAGTCTCCAAAGTCCTAGGAGAAATGGCGTTTGCATTTTATAGACTAGCCCTCCTCTCCCACCTCCTGTTGACTGGCAGGCTGCTCCTGCCCTGATGCACAATGCTTTCACACTCGTTTTGGTGCAGAGGGTGCTACACATTGAATTAAAAGAGTTCTGATTGATAAGGTAGTTGAAGGCAAATCTGCTCCCACTAATTGTCTTTCAAATGCCCTCATTAATCAAAGCGGAGCCGGCCCGGTGACGGCCAGTCCTGTCAGCCGCTGTGCTACAGGCTCTCCTCCGGCCACTCACCCCCCAGCATGACGCCTGCTTCCCCTCTGTCAGGCGCCGCTGTCCGAGGACTACAGGAGCACAGGCCATCCGTCCGTCCGCTGCACACCTGCCTTCTGCCAGACAGGATCTGACCGCCCCCTGCCACTAGGACGGCCCCAGAGACCAATTTAGCAGCCACTTAATGATTCATGACTTCAAGTGGTGGAAATGAGGGCAGCATATGATAACAGGAATAAACACATTTAATTAGCTCCTCGTATACATTATTTATTTATTTACCTGCACTCTGATTAATTTATATATTTTGTGTGTGTGTGTTGCAAGGAGTTTTGGTATTCACAGCATCTGGCAGAGAGCCTTTGTTGTGTGGTTGAGGGAGCGCCTTCTCCCACACCTATCTTTTGGGTGGGGGATAGCGGTGTACCTCCTCCTTATCTGGGGACCTTTTGCAAGGGTGCAGTGGGGTGGGGTGGGGGTACCAGCAGGGATTTGGCAAGCCCCCCACAATGAAATGAAACGAAATGGCGCAGAATATTAGACTTTAAAATATACAGTTCCCTGTGCTCTAAGTAGCCTTGTTTGTGAATTTCCTGACAGGTAGTTACTCCCCCAGTTTTCTTTGAGCATAGGGCATACATTTTCATGGAGGCACTAATCAAAGCTGTGCTGTGGCAAACAGCACAGCCACAGTAGGCCCAATCAAAGCCGTGTACCTGGCTCTCTTCCATAAGGCTCCGGGAACGCTGATGACAACTCTTACCCTAGCATCTGCCATCGCATCCATCACAGGTTGACTTCCTTCACACTCACTCTCCACATCTCTCTCTCCCTCTCTTATAGACACATGAGCACAGACTGCACTATGAGCTCTCACTCAACAGTATGAACGTCATGTTTCTAGGAGTTGAGTAAACACAGAGGAATAAGTTACATATTCTGGCACTAAAAGAGTCATTAAAAGAAGATCATTAGGGACAATTATAGTTAAGTGTCAGATTTTTATGCAGAATGTTCTGTAATTGTCTTTTTCGTGGTATTTCTCAGATTTGTGGTGAGATTGTCTCCCTCTTACACTGATTACAGAGGGTAAAGGGAGGAGGCACATAAAGCCAAAGAGAGAAAATGCTTTAGACGCTGTCACTGATTATTATTATATCCTCTTAATTAGCTGCTGTTGGAGAAATAAACTATAATTGTCTGCATGGCAGCAAATTAAAACGTCTGGTGTAAAACAAGCTCAGAAACACAACGTGGGAGTGACCTCTAGTATTGTCCTTTCAAGGCTTTGCTCTCTTTGTCCCTTTTGTGAGGGGAAATCATCAGTGAGAGCAGTGGGAGTGTGATGATGGCAGTTGAGGAGGTTAGAAAGGCCTACACCCAAAGCGGCGGACGCAGAGATTCCCGCTGCCCGCTCTCCTCCTCTTCTCTTTTCCGTGTCTACGTCCCCCCTCTTCTCCTCTAATCCCCGGCCGCTGAAGACCTCCAGACGCCCTCCTCTCATAATGACACGGCTATCAAACCCAATTGCTGTGGCTCAGACCCAAGGCAGTGCATTAAACCCCTTAGTGTCTGATTGCTTCTCCAGAGTCAAGTGGTTGTGTCCTCCCTGTCATTCCCCTGGCCACCGCCATCGCCGTCCTGGCTGCCTGGAGCTGCTGAGACGAGAGCCCTCACACAGGCCTGGTTAACCCACTCACCCCATTCACACTGACCTCATACATGCAATGAGGCAAGGGCCTGCACAGAAAGATGCAGGAGTGCTGATTCCATGACAGGCTGCCAAGATTGTTTTTAAGCAAAATGAATTAAATATGAGAGACTTTTTGGTGATCTTCAGCAATGTCAGAATGACCTGTATGATGAAAGTACTCCCTGTAGATTTACTATAAGCTCTCCAATGGTAGACGCTGTTTGGTTCCTGCCAAGCTCAAATTACAGTCAGGTTACAGTTTACATGTCTTTCTAAAATGTCATCACTTCATCATTTTATCCTGTTAGACATTTGTGTGAAATTGTCATAATTAGTATATGAATTCTTGAGTTATGGCCAAAAACGTGAGGTCAAAGTGACCTTTGACCTTTGACCACCAAATTCTAATCAGTTCATCCTTGAGTCCTAGTGGACGTTTGTGCCAAATTTGAAGAAATTCCCTCAACCGTTCCTGAGATATCACGTTCACAAGAATGGGACGGACAACCCGAAAACATAATAATAATAAAAAAGTGTGAGGAGTGAAGTACAAACCTTACATGTAAAATTACAGACCTTTGAAAATACAAACACAAACACACATGCCACTACTAAACATAGCAATAAAAGTACTACATTGTTATTAGTTATATCCTCTCAGGAGGAAAAAAAGTAATTCAAATATTGAACACTAACACATATAACATACAATACATATCAACATCCTCTGGTGGGATTTGTCTTACTTTCATGAAAACAATGATAAAAATCCTAAAAATCTACGGACCTAAAAATCTACGGAAAAACAGCTGTCATGATATTTACAGTTTTTGAATAAGAAGGCTCAAGAACTTATAATTCAGTTCTGACTATGTACATTTTAGTTTAACAGCTTCCCTAATTTGTTTTTCGTGCATATCAAGAGATGAATACAAAGTTGAGATGTGATTAGCTCCAATAATGAATCATCAAACTATCATGTGTATTGCAAATATAGCTATAATATCTGCAAACCTGTCAAAAATGTTTTTGACAACTTAAGATACATGAAATTACGTTAAACATTAAACAACAAACTGGAGGTTATTATGCCCTAAAATCAGCAAGTATTCAATAACGATATTCTTTTTTTTACTTTTAGTACGTACTGCAGCTGCCCTTACAAAAGTACATACTGTTGTATGCAGTATGCATACGATTGAGACATACCTGGTATTTTTGGCCTACTGCATTTGACATACTATGTATTGGGACATACAAAATCTTTTTCTGGCATACTAAATAGTATAGTAGTATGGGTACTGGAACGCACAGATTATATCTCGATGAGGGAACATTGCAAGAATATATTTCTTAGAAAGTATTTTTTTTATCTATTATTGAGGAATTTCTAAAAGCAATTTGTCAGCGAAGTGAAATCATTTTAAATTCTTTCCAGGTTTAAAATAGTGTCATTTTTCTTGATTCTAGTGCTGCAATCTGTCTTATACTGTCTTGTTTCAAGACACTCATTTCCAGAACATTTCTTTAAATAAGTTCATTTGTATTGGAATCAGGCAAGAACTTTAGGACTCAGTCATAGACAAAAATCACTTGATATGCAGTGAAGGAGGTGCTGGATAATCTATTACATAAAAAAGCTGTCTTGGTGACTACAAATGATCAAGGGCTTCATGCAAAGGTTGAAGAAGTACTATCAGCAGAGAAAAAAATCTAATAAAAAAAAAAAACACTCAAAAGAGACTTCATGACACAGTGAATCAATTTGCTCAGAAAGTTGTTCATAAAATACATGACCATGTTATCTTTTAGGTGACAAGAATTAAAGAAAAGTAAGTGTGGACTTTATTTCTAAACAATATGTTTTTAAAATTATGCATAATCGATTGCTCAGTGTTGGACCTACACTAGCTGTCACCAAACATTGCTGCAGGGATGTTCCTACAGTGCAAATGGCAAAGCGTCGTCCATGTTGCCTGCACACCCATGGTTGCACTGAAGGGAAAAATAATGGGAATGAAAGAGCAAATATCTGTAAGTATTTGTTTGTCAGCGTGTGTGTGTTCCCGTACGAATGTGTGTACATGTGCATGAGCAGCATATGTGTGCGGGTCTCCGCGCCAGTGTGTAAGATGGAGTGCAGTGTCGGAGTTTGGGCAGAAGGTGAATAACTACAGTGCTTACAGTGTAATCATGGTTCCTGTCAGGCTGCTGCAGGAGAGGAGGGGGCGCCCAGCAGACTGAGCTCCTCGGTGATGAAGTACAGGCACCGAGGAGCGCTCTACACCTGGATATTTATTAACACAGGCCTGACAGTAATGAGGCCTGAACAGGTGGGCTGGGACACACATATCAGAGTGAGGAGCATCCGCCAGGAGGCAGTGGGGGAGACGGCGAAGACGAGTGGGAGAAGTTCACCCTGCAGGAACGCAGCCCTACAGAGAGCTGAGGCTGCACACCCACTCGTACCTACGTACACCTCGGACTAGAAACTACACCAAAAAACTAAATGTTTATTTCTCCTATGCTGCTCTACATTGTTCATGTCACACTTGGATTCAATAAATCACCCAAACATTGATTTGAGATTTGAGAAAACATGTTAGACTGGCCAATTAGCAATTACATATTAAGTTGCTTATTTTTGTGGCACTTTGTTGTGTTACCAAACATGCAAATAATTGAAAACAAACTCTGCCAATGAAACAGAATGTGAATACAGTGAGAGGTATAATTTGCAAGCCAACAGCTCCTGTTATGAATATCTGGAGCTGTCTTGTGCTTGTTTTACCCTTTAATTAGACAGGAAAACACCACTGTTCCATTTCTGATATTTAGAGAAAACTCCACTTTATTGTAAATAAAAAAGATACTGCAAGACTACCCTGTTAACATTCATTAAGCTTAAGGACATACTTTCAAATTGTCTGCAATTCAGGTGAACACCTAGTAAACATAGTTGCAAACAACGGATGGAGAAACATCCAAGGCAGTGTGGATTACACAGCCCTGTCTCCTAAAAATGATGTTCCCATACAACTAAACTGCATTCTCAATTACGTTTGGAAGGACACATATTTTGTCGCGGATTACGTTTGTCTTCGTCTTGGACTTATCCCAAATAGTCCGTGGACGGCCGCTGTGAGTGACATAGTATATGGAGCGGCCAAAAATAATGAATGAAAGTTACGTGGAATAATAACGTTATTCGTCTAATAACGAGTATAACAACCGAGAAAGTCTTTATTTTTGTTTTGTTTCAATGACGTAGTCATTTTAAGCCAAACCATGATGTTTTTTTAATACTTTAACTAAGTTTTTTTGCCTAAACCTAACTAAGTAGTTTTGTTGTGATTTTTGTTTTATTTTGTTTCAATTGACGTGTTTAAAACTGTTAAAACTGAGACCATAATCTGGGAAAAAATATGTTTACCTCCAAACGGAATTGGGAATGCAGTTTAGTTGTATGGAAACGTAATTTTTAGGGGTGTAAGAAAATATCGATACACATGACTATCGCGATATTATGTTGTGCGATACTGTATCGATTCTCCAAAACACCATATTGTGAAGGAGGCTAAATAACGCTCCAAAGTTACGCTAAATTTTGGAGAGGAAAAACTAGCATGGCGATTTTCAGAGAGGTCCCTTGACCTCTGACCTCAAGATATGTGAATGAAAATGGGTTCTATGGGTACCCACGAGTCTCCCCTTTACAGACATGCCCACTTTATGATAATCACATGCAGTTTGGGCAAAAACCATGTCGTTTTTTGCATGCAGTACAAATGTGTTATTTCTGCCTATTCTAAAATGGTGTATTTCTGGTGTGTTCTTTATAATATAATAATATGGCAGTTTTCCTAAAATTATGTATTTTTTAAAAATCGCAATATATCGCCTTGCTTACACTATCAGAATATATCACAATATATCGAATCGTTACCCCTGTATCATGATACGTATCATATTGCCAGATTCTTGCCAGTACACAGCCCAATAGTAATTTTTTAGGAGACAGGGTTGGAAGTGAAGTACTGCATTCTCCCTAAAGTACACTAATCCAGAGGTTGACAATAAGAGAAAGCTACAGATGTGATAAAGGGAATCAAAATAAGTGGCTCTCAGTCCATGCAATGTGGACTTCAGGAAGAACAGCAGAGACTGGGAAAGCTGGACAAATAACCAATAGCGAGGGACATTTTCCAGACCTCATTAGTGTTAAGGACAGAGTCACAGTGAGGTTAAGGGTAAGGGAGTGGGGTAAGCATACAGGCTGGGAGTGTAGTGATTACAACAACTGGGTGATCCGGTGTGTTTGTGTGTCTGTATTCGCCTTGTGCTGCCTTTCTGTACTCCGGTTGTCTTATTAAGACTCTGAGTGAGGCTAATCAGTGCTGTCATCTGACGCTGAACAGATGCACCGAACAAAGGAGAGGAGGAGACCACTGCGGGCCCAAGGTGCATCTGCGGGGGAGGAGAGAGAGCTGGCGCTGCCTGAGCTGATGCTAGCTGATGGCACTCCCTGTCAAGTACCCCTCTCAGAGACTAATGGGTGGAGAAAAGGTAGAGGGTGACTACGTCCAACATTTCATGTCAAATCCACCTTAATAATTCGTCATTGCCAGCTGTGACTGACACAAACTGTAGGTGAGACGGCTTCTCGTGCTCACCCAAAATGGCACATGGGGAAATTCACTTAACTAACGTAGTCGACTCTGGATCCGGTCGGCGGCACTGTGGGTAATCTGAATTTCTGGTGTGTGAAAGTAAAGAGTGAAACTTGTGCTTTACAGAGGGGACATGATTTTGAAAATGATTAGGGGAAAGGGATGGATGATGGCGCCACATGAACACTCCCCTTATTCTCTGTTGTTATGTCTCTCTTTCACCATCAATTATGTCTCTTTCTTCCCGTCTTCCCCTTGCGTCTCTCTCTCCAACAGTCTCACTCTCTGTGCCAGACATGCACAGAGAATTAGGAACTCAACTAGGACTGCAGACAGACTTTAAAACCAGAGCGGTGACTATTAACTCATCTCTGCAGCCTTCCTGCTGAGTCTGCTGGGAGCTCGCACTCATTTCCTATGCAGACACTCCTAACAGATGACCTTGGTCTTATCAGGACAGGTCTAGATCTCGCCAAAACCGGCAAGACATAATATTACCATTAAATATATTATTATATCATTGTTCATCTGTCATTGTGTTCAAATTTAGCCTCCCTAAACCACGGTAGCAGTAACGAGAACTCACTGATCTCTGCCATCTAAACAGCTACAATAATAGTGTTAGATAAGTCTAATTTCAAAATGTGAGATACAGTGGTTAATCTACACAGATGCTTATCTACCAATAGCGTCTTCTGTAAGTGCATGTTCTTGAAGAAAGTCCACTACAAGATTAATTGGAAAGGCATATACTGTATGGATTTAAATGAATACCACACATGTCCTGCTTTACACATCAGTAAAAAAAGGGGCTTTCTCTTGTGCAACCGGTTCCATTTATAGCCCTCCAGTCAAACCAGTCACATAAGCATACAATAGGGCTTTATTAGCCGATCCCCCCACACTGCTGTGCAAGGAGGACAGATCTCCAATCTGAAGAGAACAAGCAGTTCCCTTTAAAGATCCTGTGTCTGGGGCTAATCTGGTAAACTCCCATAAATGCTCCTCAGCACCCCAGATGGAAGGAATTAGCCGCCCCAGACAGTGCAGAAAGGCCTTAAGCCTGTGATATACCTCTGAGATTAATTAGCTCCCAACTTTAGATATTATTATAGAATCTTAGGTTGCCACAGAAATTACCATGTCTTCAACTCCATTAGACAGTTTTGTGCCGCGGTCCAGGCAGAGAGCCGAGGCGCTTAGCAAGGCTCTGTCTTCCATAATGTATGTTGGCCTCATCCGTACTCTGACAGCACTTAAGAATCCTACAGCCATTTGAGTGACAAAGATCTCATCTATTTTTCAGTTTTGACTCTCACTGTATGAGGGAGGATCTTGTGCAATATGCAGTGTATGTATGTGTGTGTGTGCACAGGTGTCTGCAAGTGTACACAAGTGTGTGTGCGTGTGTGCAGAGGCAATTAGAAAAATGTTGTTGGACAACAGTCTCGGATTTACTCACAAATTATCTCAACTCAGTGCAAAGCCGGAGCGTCTCCGCGTGTGAGTCACAGTTTTAATGAGTTCTTTTCATGCAGTCCTCCGTAGCCTCGCTCGCCGGCGCTGCAGATTCACTGTTTTGCTCTTACAAATCTGTGTGTTGGAGTATATGTGTAGGATAAAGCCTCCGATTGAAGGAAGATGAGGGATACATACCCAGAAAGGGAACTACACCTTTAAGAGGAAGAAAACAGACAATCTCCTGCCAGTAAGAAATCTGTATCAGATTGTTTTGTGGAAATGACCTGGAGTGGGCAGCTCAGACCTCCATCTCTGTCCGTGTCAGAAAGCTTAGAGTCTGAGTCTCCCAATCATCCCCTCTGCTCTCTCTGAAATGAATTTTATTTCATGTGGTTTAAAAATACATTATGAAAGCCACTCCAGCACTCTATTACCATCCAGATAACATGCAGAATATACTATATTGAACTAAATTATCAACTCATTCTGAAAGCACTCTGTCAACGTTTTTTGTTGCAACAAATAAAAGCTGGATGTTAGATTTGAATTTGTTGCATGCCAGCTTCCATTAAACATCTTTTGACAGCGCTGCTCAGCGTGATAAGTTTCACTCTCGCAAAGAGGCGGGGCTAGATAATCCATTAATGTAGCATTAGACCAAACTTTTAAGCTTCCTCCGACAGGCCATCTCCAGTATTTGGCAACATCTGAGGTGGGCGGCTTCTTATTGCACATTAAGTGCTTTTAGACACAAGAGCAGAGCATGTGGTGAGTGATGCATTAGGAGACAGACTGTCGAAGATATGTGCTCTCTCATGGATGCCACTCGTATTGATTTCTATAGCCTTTTAATTTAAGGCACTTTCACTTAAGGCTGAGACTAATGTGAGAAAAGGCTGGCTGCATATTCAGCCGTTAATGCTACAATCATGTTCAATTAAAAATGCATGAGGCCACAGATTTAAAGATAGGTCCTTCGAACAGGCTTGTGTTTTCATTAAATAATTAGGTTCGGTAAAAAAAAAAAAAAAAATGCAGCACCATGTTAAAAATGTGTCTAATGATCGGCAAGCACCTTAAATGATACAGAAAAGATGTGAATGAGACAGAGCGGGGACAATTAATCCCTCAGAGGCTCCGACTGACAGACCAAGTAGCTCGTTGCTGAGCGTATGACCTTGCTGAACAGCCTTGAAAAGCACAGGTGACCACTCTGCTGCTTGATAACTTTTCCCCGGCTGCATGTGCTAAGTGAAATTGCTGTTTTCAGCCGTGGAGACGTTGGGCTGCAGGTTGACGGCACGCAGAGAGAAAAGAAGGAGGGCAACTGTTGGGGCCGAGGGCACCCGGTGTCAAGCTCATTAACCTCGGCAAGAGAAACGTTACAATGAGACAGAAGATATGCACGGCACCGGGTCACATCCTGAAGTGCTGCTTCTTGTAAAACCTGAACTCTCACCAACTGACACAGCAGCATCGGCATTTCATATATTAAAGGCCTTTTTCTCTGAAGTGGCGGGATGGTTTTTCGAGAGGAGAATGGGGAGTTGTGTGTGATACTGTAAGTAGATTTAAATATTCAAAAGGCAGGGGTGGCTCAGACAGGGCTGATGTGATAGAGTGTACATCATTATGCTGCTACCAGGGCCTCTCTCAGCATATCTTCATTTATAATGCTTCTCATACAGTCATCTACAACCCTGACCTGTTCAAATAAAGCCTTTGTCCCAGACAGGCACAATCAGAGTGATGAGTAAACACATACACTACGTCTATCTTGCCTATTAATCTGGGCACCCAGCTGTGAGGAGGGCTTTGCTGCCCTATCTCCCCCGGTCCACACAGTAGCCCGTTGGTATTGCTGCCCGTGTTTGGATTTCATCGAGAGCTCGGGATCATTTCACTGCAACACAGATCAGAGCACACTGGTGAATGGTGGCCCTCTCTGTGAATATTTGGAACCTGCAATTTTGCTTCTTGGAGATCTTGAATGTGAGCAATTTAACTTTTAGTTCAACAAACTATTTCATTCCATGCATGGTGACGGAGAGATGAGCTCAGAGGTAGATAAAATGATGCAATATCTGTGTGGAGGGGCACTAAAAACGGTTTGTATGATATTACAAAATATTTTAATTCTTACTTATTTATACCTTAATTCTAACAATCACACAGGCTGTTAACCAGCTTGTGGGCCAAAATTGTGCCTGTTGCTTAGTTGGTAATTTACAGGTGTGAATGCAAGTAATTTACTATTGACTGGTTCTTCATGGATCATTATTCCAACGTGAATTAGAAGGTAGTTATTGTGGTATGTCATGGATATTCTAGTGTTTAGTGGTGTGAACTTTAGGCCTAATATGTTTACGAATATATTCTTATGAACCTTGATATAATCTGACTCGGATAACTAAGAAAGTGTAAAAAGAAAAACAGAGCCTGCGTACAGACGTAGGGTCTGTAACTCTGCAGGTGAATATTCCATGACATTTCATCTGCAGTGGTATTAAGGTGTGGGGCGACACTGGCCATGCGGGTAGGGGGCTGGTTGAAGCATGAAATTCATTGTCAAATACTTTCTTCCAGTTTAGGAGAAAAAATGCCAGATGTGGGGAAAATAAGAAGAAATAAACCTTCTTACTGGCATTTATAATGTGAGGTTACTAGCGTATTTAAAACACACAATATTAAATGCTGCAGAATCTGACAACCTTCATCGTGACCGCTCTGTCATATTGAAATCCAGCGTGTCATTTGAGATGGCTCAATTCATAGAAAATATAGGTGTATTAATAGAATATAAGAGAAATCCTAATACTCTTTTGAATCTCAGTGTGAAATGCATAAATTGCAAAACGGGGCGTTGCGTGGAACGTGCGACAGACCTGTTAATGAAGGGCTCTGATTAGCATTTGTTAAAACTCAGTGAAGTTCTTACATGCTAAAGGTCAGACTGCTGCTCTGACATGGGGAGATGAAAACGTTCTACTTTTTGGGGGAATGTCATGATTTGAATTAAGATTGTCAGATTGGCTGTAAGCTCGTATCACAGTGCAGGCGTCTTGTATGACCTTTTCAAGGAATTGTCATTTTCCGCCCCTGTGATGCCACCATGGCTCAGCGGGGGAGAGGCCCCTCTTCTCTCGCCATGTAATTTGTCCTGGGTGTTACCATTCACACTGCACTACTCCCAGCCACTCGCCCAGATGCCTATGTATCTCCAGACCAGCAGGCTGCGACTACAGAATAACGAGAATGTAGCCGCTCAGGTTCTACTCTATGCACTGTGTACAGCAGGAAAGGCCTCTGCTGTGTGCCGCTGTTGGCCTGAGCGTCATACACACTCACAGTGCTGGAGCAGCCACTGATCTAAAGCAAATATGATCACAGCTAACGATATTAACTACACTCGCTATAGCAACAACTGCACTCATGAGCGATCAAGCACTGGAGCCAGCTGTTGTTGAAAGTTGTTGTGCACTTTGCAGTAAACTATTTTTTACTCACAGTGATGTGTGTTCATAACAGGCAACAAACACAAGTTGTGACATAAATCATGTGTTGTTGCTCTGAAAAGTGATTGTGCTTTAACTCTTACTGTTACTTACGATTATTTTCATTGTTGATTAACCTGTTTATTATTTTCCCGATTAATCGATTATTTGTTTGGTCTATAAAATGTAAAAAAAATTGTGAAAAATGTCGATCAGTGTTGCCCAAAGCCCAAGATGACGTCCTCAAATGTCTTGTTTTGTCAAAAAGTCAAATATATTCAGCTTACTGTCATAGAGGAGTAAAGAAACCAGAAAATATTCAAATTTAAGAAGCTGGAATCAGAGAATTCTGACTTTTTTTTCTTAAAAAATTGCTCAAACCAATTTATCGATTATCAAAATAGTTGACAACTAATTGATTAATCGTGCCGCTCTAGTTAGAAACACAGAAAATATAAAGGAATTTTCTTTGACATGTTGCCAATATATTATTACAAAATACCTAGTAACACAGTACCATGTATATGGTGAAAAGACATGTAGGTGAAAAATGGGCTAAATTTGGTCAAACAGACATCTGAGTAACAAATAATCACTGTTTGAACAGCATGTCATTGACTATAATTTAAGGTTTAACAGGTCCCAACAACAAAAAGTTATAGAAAGGGTAGTATCAGTACTGTACACATTTACAAATTTAGCCCAGTTTTGACCAAGATGCCTGGATGTTTTTCGACCAGAAAATTGCCTTGGGGCCCCTTTGGGTCCCAAAAGCCCCAGGTTCACTGCATAATTGCTATTTAGTAATTTGATTAACAGCAAATTTGTAAGGGGATTTACACCACTATAGTACAATATCAACTAAGTCGGGTCCTACATTATTAGCTAATTTCCCTGTCTTGTAGAGGAGCCCTGAATCTAGTTTTAATAACTTAATTATTTGTGTGTATCTTGTGCTCACGTGGTGAATATTCCTTAATAACATTGTGTTAAATGAAATTAGTGCTGCGGCTAACGATTATTTTCATTTTGATTAATCGATTAGTTGTTTGGTTTATAAAATGTCAGAAAAGGGTGAAAAATGTCAGTGTTTCCCAAAGCCCAAGATGACGTCCTCAAATGTCTTGGTTTGTCCACAACTCTAAGATATTCAGTTTACTGTCATAGAGGAGTAAAGAAACCAGAAAATATTCACATTTAAGAAGCTGGAATCAGAGAATTTACTTTTTTTTTCTAAAAAAATTTACTAATTAATAGTTGACAACTTATTAATTAATTTTTGCAGCTCTATATTAAATTACCACAAACTAACACAGATTAAGTATTATCCTATCATAGGAGTACTTGTGGCACTGGAATTAATGATTAACTTGGAGGTGACAGGGTACATACACCTTGTACAGAGGGTGGTAGGTGGGTGGGGGGGTCAGTAGGGGCCCAACAGCAAATGTTTGCCCGAGGGGACCCTAATTGGTTATTCCAGCCATGTGTAAAATCATATATACCGTAAGTGAAGAGAAACAGCATACTATTAAGTATAATAATACAATATAATTACATAAAAGACACTTAGTGTCATTTCCTAACTACTACTGGCAACATTTCCGAGAGATAAATCTTGATGCAACATCATGAACAAGGAGAAACGTGATTTTTCCCATGCAGAAATGTGACACCGCTACAAGGCTGCAAAACATGTCTCAGACCTGTTACACAGGCCTTAAAGTTTACAGACCACACATTTAGCCACTGCGACTCCTGAAGCCTGTCTTCGGAGATCTGCACCTACAATGAAGATCATACTGCATAGCAGCACTATAGCTGATGTGGCACTGCTGCCCTTTCACAGCTAATTGGTCGCTCTGTGCTCATCATCTGGTTATCAGCGGTGATTGGCTGATGGTAAGCTGCGACTGGTCATTCGAGTGTCACTAGCCTCTGTTCCTGTAATTAAAATCTGTCATCCAGAACCACATCCCTCGTCGCCACTAAACCCTTTCGTCAGATGCCAGAGCTCAGATAAACTGCCCTGCAGTCATTTCTCTGATGAGAAAAATAGCACATTTGTGGTGCAAAGTTTAGGAAACAGAGAGAAGGCTTTTCAAAATCTCTTAAAGTTGATCTTATTGTGCCAAGTAAATAAGCAGATTGTTTATTAACGGTCACATTAATAAACAGATGAAAGAGACACAATTAAAACTGAAAAATCAATGTATTTGACTAAATACTGGAACTAATAAGTTTGCTTATTCATGTATAGCCAATACAAAAAGGCTGCTGTCTTTATACTGGAACTGTAAAACTTTTAACAGTGAAGTGTTTTATCACTGATAGAAAAAGTAGAACTACTGTAGATAATGTAGTGGGAGAGAGGAGGAAGCAAGAGATACTTGATATTTTTAATGATGCTGAACATTTGTTCAGGGCTTTAACTACTGGAGGGCACTCCACTGTTGAGTTTCCACCAAGCTGGCCTTCAGAAACATGGACGACAGAAATCTTTGGAAATTAATTAGAGACAAATCCCTTCTCGCTGCTGAAGTGTGGCATTTAAGGCATTGTCCTTGGTGCTCGTATAACACCACCTTTCAGTGTCGACCCCTCTCCTTCCACCGGCTGGATAATGCAGCCTAATCCACATTAGCAATCACTCCAGTCCCTGTTGTGTAGTGGCAGTCCTTCCTAATTGCTTGGCATTATTAGGTACTTTACTTGTAAATTTGAAGAGGAGGAACATCATTCTACTGCATCCAAGCAGCAAATGATCCAATTTGCCTAATTTCCAAGAAACACCACCAGTCTGTTTTTCCCTCACTGCTCCCCCTATTGTTTGTGGAGGGGAATGATAGAGGAGCACATAGTAGTCAGAGGTAGGTGTTTAGATGTTGTTTTACTCAATTATTATCTGAAAATAATTTCCGGAGATAATATGAATCAAATATATATCCGTATATAAATAAAAAACAAGTGCGTATCCACAGAGAGAGAGCAAGGAATAGTAAGAATTTCATCAGATTCGCCTGACTCTGTTGCAGGCCTCAATCAAATGCAGAAGCCTGACTGAAATCAGCTCGTATTCAAATGAACTAGAGCAATTGTTAAGGATATCCAAAGGAGGAAGATGAAGAGTACCTTTGATCTAATATGACGTCTATCCTTCAGCGCTGCGGAGTTGTTTACTAAATTAGAAAATGACATTTAGGCGCATGTGATAGCTGGAGCATCAAGGCAGAGAGAAATGAGCCCCTCAGACTCACACACGGCTGATTTGCTATTGGTGAAGAATATCCGCTTTAAATGCCTAAAATGTAAACATCTGAGTGACCTAATCTGAAATTCAGACACCGGCCTGAGGGGCAGGAAGAAGGGAAAATAGTCTCATAATCTGCAACCCACTCATTCTTCACACACTCCGACATGGCTTTCTCTTCCTCTCTTCCTCCGTGACGCTCTTGTTAAAGTTTTATAGCCACTGTCTCGGCGTCTTTTTCACTTTTAAAGAGATTTACTTATGAGTTGTTGACTGCTGGTCTCTCTTTATTTCTCCGTCTGCATTAAGGGGGTACATGCAGCCCAATCCAGCTCATCTCTCCCTCTGCCTGTCAGTCCGCCAGACGGCCAGCGTCCCTGGACCGCATGAGGAGGGAGGGAGGGAAGTCGACGTGGCCCAAGGCGTGCCGCTACACACCAAGGGGGAACAAGGCAGACATGACAGCCTGATGACACTTGCTTTTGTGTATCATATCATTTTACCAATCATCTGCATTTCATTTATGTGAGACTTCGTACTCCAACGCAAAGTGTCAAGCCTGTTGGCCTAGTTAGGTTGAGAGTGAAGTTGGCTGGGTAAAAAGCGAGCTGATGAAACCCTCCTGTCCGTGGCCCGCTGACAAGCCTGGCACTCCAAATGAAAGTGGAGAGGCAGCCTTATTACAGTGCGTTTCATACAGCAAATGGGGAAACAAATGTGACTTGATATCCCAGGATGCCCTTTGTTGTTGTTATTACTGCTGTTGTTTTTGTCAATAATGGTGATGATAATGCCTGGTGTTTTGTTTCAGTGCTCTCTTTTGTTGTTCTACCCAAACAGGCTTTGTTGGCAGAGGAGCTGCTGCAGCAGGGAACGAGAGGAATTTCTCACATTCAGGGTTGCACTTTGTTATTGTGATCCTCTCTTTTTGAATTCAAAACTCAAGATGAAACCTCCAGATCCAGAGTTCATCTGTCCTTAACAATGTGGTAAACAAGAGAGCTCTAATCCAGACCTGAAGCAGGAAGTTTTGTCTGTCATTAGATTTGACTCTTGTAATCTTTTACAAGCACAAACTACCATACTAAGTCTGGGCATCTAGTGTATTTACAGTGTATCTAATACTAGACATTGAACGCGATATACACCTTGACTTTGCATTATTCATGATTTTTCGAAACTGGCAACTTCCTTCATGAGGTTTTGTGGGATATTTACCATCAGCCTGCCTGTATCGATTGCATCAATAAGTACTCTGCATTCTGCAGCCCACCTTCATTAAACTTTAGTCTCTAGATGTGTCCTTCAGATAAGAACAAAGGCTGCTTGGACCTTTTGGATTTAAAATCATTTCTGGTTGAGCTTTTGTGCTCACGTTTCCCGAGCCATGCGCAAAACTGATTTAACTGGCTTAAACATAACGTATATTCTTTATTAACATCTTCAAAGGTGCTAAATGCAAGATTGGGAGCATTTCTATTGCCTCCGCACAGCTCTCAACATGGCGGGGGCTGAGCCGGTGGCTCGCAGCTAACGGTGCCAACAGCGCTAACAGTGAAAACAAAGGCAACACTGCTGACAGAACTAACAGTGTTAACCTGAGGGGGAAGCGGAGGGTGGGTGCTACGGCGCCGTCGGGACGGTGTTATCAACCAACACATTCTCATCCCAACTCATACTGGCGCTTTGTCAGACCCCTATGCGTCACTTTTTGGTCGCAGTAAAGACGTGCTTAATGTTGTGAATTAAACAAAAACACTTGATTAGGTTTAGGCAACAAAACTACTAGAGTTAGGTTTAGGAAAAAACAACATGGTTGGGCTTAAAACCACTACGTTTGTAAAGTGAAAATGTGACTTGACGTTGTGAACACGGGACACGAACGAACAGCTGATTGTAATGCAAAAGTGAAATTGAACACACGGGACACAAACAGTGGTCTCCTGGATGAAAGCCTTGTGTTGTTGGACCCATCCACCTCCCCTCCCACCCGCCCTGTGTGTCTCTTTTTCATACTTCAAACAACGTCACCACAGCACTTCTTCTGAGCATTTACTATTGCTGCGGATGGGTTTATATTGTAGTTAATGGAACGCCCAGTGTGTCGCATACCGTCACTAAAGGGTGCCTTGTGCGGTGGTATCAAACGCCGATGGCCATGACAAACGATCGGTATTTGACGCCCCGGGAATGAGAACAGGGTGTTCCACAAAGGCGCCGTGTGTCAGGATGTCAGGAAGGTATGAAGGTATGAAAAAACAGATACCACCCAAGCCTATTGTACAGAGCACCTTTAAACATTATATATATTCTATAAGAATATCTTTAAGTGTTGACTCCAATGCACCGTATACCTTTGTGTCCCTGCACTTATAAGAAGAGCACAGATTAGCGACTGGCCCTCTTCCACTCTTTGTTGGCACTACTGTCAGTTTCCCATAGAGACAGGAACACTTGGAGACAAACATTTAAAAGCTCTTCATGTAAAAACAGTAGGAGGATTCTGTCTGAAAAAGGGTCTAAATACAGAAATGAATAAATAAATACAATAAAATGTGGGCACTGCTCTCATTTTGCAGCTTGGATGCAGCCTTGTCAAACGGCACTTAAAAGCGAGGGAGCTGGTCTTGGGGGAGGTTGAGATGTTTATTCTAATGGATGCCATAATGAATGCTTACGGACTCAGGCCTTGGCTTCGATAGGGGGCCCTGTGCCAGCATGGTTTTAAAGGAGAGCAGTCACTGCAGCAGCCCTGGGCGCTTGGCACGCCGAGCTCTCCACAATCTCTCGGCACACACAGAAATGGCAGCAAGGACCTGGAGATAACCACCCGTGAAATCTCTCATCACATGCCTTTGATTACTTGTCCACTATTTACTGTTTTTAAACCCTGAACTTCAAACACAGCAAATAAAACACAATTCCTGTGACATCTCCGTCCTCACAGGGCCATGTTTATTGAAGATGTATGCCTACAAATTGTCCCCATGTTGTGTTGTCTCTCACTTACGGCTCAAAAAGACAAATATCGAAATCAAAATGCTGGATTGACACCAAATATCACATTCTTTCACTGTTTCATGCAGTCATTCAAAACATTTAATCGAGTTTTGAAAAAACAGAAGCAGCTTTCTGTAGATTTTATAAATGTGTGTCTATTTTTCCAGATTAAATAGAGCCTATGGTGTGCACAATTTGTATGTGTTTCTGTGTGTGTGTGTGTGCCTGCTGGGGGTGAAGACTGAAGCGCTTTATTAAAATGATGAGAGCAAGTTCAATTTGAATCATGCAGTGCCTGTCAGTGGCTTCTCGAATTGCAGGGCTGATGAAATTGCTCTTGCGGTTATTTAAAAGCAGTTGTAATCCATCTGAAAATGCTGTGATATAATCCATTTAATTTCTTATTCCTTGCAGCAATAACATTGAGTAACAAAAATCTATCAAAGCAATGTAGCCTGGGGATTTAGTAATTATCTTTATTTTACATTACTGCAATTCAGCCCGGATTAATTGGAGTCTTATCTGAACAGAGCGGCAGGTCACTTACCTCAATACACCACAATGTGTTTTTATCTTAATCATCAACCTCCACAAACTCAATTGTGACCCACTGTGCCAAGAAATGATTATTTTCTGATGCAGAAAATCAGCAATATATACAGACAAGAAACCAGCGGTTATTAAAGTGTCTTTAACTGGTTCCTTCAAAATAAAAAGTGGTAAAATAAAAACAAAAAGCACACAGCTGAGTGCTGCAGTACTGCGATAACCTTATCAGAAGAGGTTACTGGTGAAAAAAACAAAGTCTGTGGGTGGAGCAGCAGGATGTATCACATGGTAAGTGTCATGGAGTGATTCCTATTTGGGAGAACTCACAAAATATCCAGTATTGATCAGCTGTTTAAGTTGAGTTAATGTATGAGCGATGCTCAATGTATTCCCTAATGGGTAAGCTGCCTGTAGGCAGTGCGCTGGTAATAAGACCTCAGACAGCCACATAACTCAGCCTGTCTCTAAGACCACTCTCTTTTTCCTCCACCTGGGCTATCTGACATCTGATATTAGTGAAATCGCGGCACTCTGGAAAGAGGAAGTAGAGGAATGGAGGAGAGGAGAAGGAGCCTTGCGAAGCCTATAAAAGCTATGGCGGGTGAGGGAGAAGTAATTAGAGCTTTACTCACCATGAAGGCATCAAACAGTTTTTTTATTTCTATCATTGACAACATGTGTAGAGTGCAGATTATTAGATTACATTAAAGTGGTGTTCTTGTTTTGGTGGGTTTTATTTCTATAATTACACTTCTAGGGCTGGACGATACACCTATCTCCCAATTCGATAGGTAACGATTCGATATGTACTGCGATTTTAAGTACTCTACAAGTATCGCGATTCGATATTACAATTTATCGCGATTTTTGTTAACTTTTTTAACACTAGACCATGAGAATAAGTCTCCTTAAGTCAAATATATCAGTCATTGTCAGATATTATTAATAAAAGTTTTTTCCAGCAACCCAAAAATCAAAGAATAAAGACATTTCCCTCAAAAATTTGTGGTATTTTCTTTTTAATTTATAAGGGACATGTAATGTTTGATACTTCAGGTGAATATAATCCAATCAATAATGTTTCCATATGGATTTTGTATATACAGTTCCCTTTGTTAACACCTTATTTTGACCGCACGTTACTGCAATACGATAACGTTTCCTGTCCATGACAGAGTTAGCCTGCAGCTTTAGCCATGATATCTAGCTCTGCTTTTCCTGGCAATGTGTGAAACCCAAAGTGTTTCAAAGTGTTAAGGACATCAGCAGTAGTCTGTTTGCTGCCTGCCTGCTGGTGGATAAAACACATAAAGGACTGTCCTCACTAAGATTAATTGATTCCTTCACATTTGGATTCAGTTCAGAGAACCAGAGAAATTGGTTGTTTTGACAGTGACGTGGCTCGCTCTCGCACCTCACTCACTCACTCACTCACTCACTCACTCACTCACTCACTCACTCACTCACTCACTCACTCACTCACTCACTCACTCACTCACTCACTCACTCACTCACTCACTCAATCACTCACTCAAAATACTTAAACATGTATGGTTTGTACTAGGCCTGTCAACGGATATTCTAAATTCAAATACATATTCAAATAGTGAAAAAAAAAAAAAGATATTTGAATATGCTGCTGTCTGCCTCGTGCGCACAGAATGCACCGCATTACGGGAGTCACACAACATCACTTTCATTTATTGAAAATGAAATGTAACTTTAGGTCAAGCTGAATGTGGAATAATTCTGTGCGCTCCAGATCAGACTGGAGACGTAACCACCTAAAAGATGGGTGAGTAGAACTTGCTATCTTTCGACGTTTGTACTTTTTAAAAAGAAAACACGTTTTATATTGTGATATTTACTGGAAATGACTTACAATATAGCCAACAGCAAGTAGGAAACTTTCAGGCAATCTCCAGCCAGCGGTCACCTTATTTAGGTTTTTGAAGTGAAATGAGGTATCATATAGATAACTTCTAATTTCAACTTCACAAATCATCCCTTCCTCGGGCATTCAAAGTGAATAGAAACAGGGCGTCCGACAGAAGTTCAGCTCAAAACGACACGCCACACAGTGCTGTGTCGCTCGCGGCCAGTTAGGACACACTGTCACATAATGCGCAAAAATAGATATTTGAGTAGTTCAAAACTGTGTGTTTTTTTAAACATCAATTTTGGCCAATTTTGACAGGCCTAGTATGCACATCAACAGTTTTAAAAGGTGCTGAATTCAAAATTTAGAGTATATATATTGCCTCCACACGGCTCTCAACATGGAGACGCCTGAGCCGGTGGCTAACAGCGCAAACAAAGGCAACACTGCTGACAGAGCTAACAGTGTTAACCTGGGGCGGGGGGGGGGGGGAGGGGGGGGGGGACCAGACGGTGGGCGCTACACCTCTGCTATGATGCCGTCGTTCAGGACGGTGTTATCAGCTGTAACCGCCATAAGAGCAATGCAGAGCGGCGGCCGTGAGCTAACCAATGCACTTAAAGGCACGCGTGGCCGGCCCGGCTATGTCAACAAAGCACAGAGAAGCTCTGATCAAAGCACCGAGAAGCTCTGATTACAACACACAAAGAGGGAGAGCGACTTCATTCTCTGCTCAGGTAGACATTACTCCTCTATATCTTTACATAGCAAATAGATGTTTGCTGCTATATTAATGGTCTGGATATCGGATAGAGACCACCTTTAAAACACCAACTTTAAAAACTTTGCTTTCTCCTTCAGTTGTTTTGGTACATTAGCGTTAGCATTAGCAGAGTTAATCACCACAAACATATTGATTATGAGGAATCACTGGGGCCATCCATCTAAAAATACATCTTTTCAGGACCTTATAAAAACAACTTTTAAAACATTACTCATGCTCTTCAAATCACTTACGCCATGCTAACGGAAGCGCTGTCTTCTTGGAGAACATTTTTCCCGTCGCAAGAAAGACATACATCACTGGCGGCAGGTAGAAAAATCATTATTTGTGATTTGAATTTACCTTGCCCGTAGGTATGAGTGTATCGATACCGTAGCACATGCACAACAGGCCGAAATAGAAACATGTAAACCCTTGGCTGTCGTGGGACTTCATGATGGCATTTTCATGTATTTTGATCATACCCTCTGCACTCCCAGAAAGCCTCTCACATGTTCTGCGGCATAAGTGCTCATGTCTAATACCCTCAGAGGACGTTTTGGTCTGTCTCTATGAGTCTAATTTACGGATATCTGCATGAATTGGGAGGGCCTGGGGCCAACCATCTCATGTCTTTTTAAGGGAGGGGATGGGCTGTTGCGTTAGTAGGCCCTTTCGGGACAGGAGCAGCATTTCAGATAAGATCGGCGGCGGGAAGTGGTGAGCCGGGCCGTTTGTTCTCGTTGGCCATCTCTCATGTTGCACCACTGATTGGGAGGAAAGCTAAAATTGCTTTCACCGGGGCTCACTCCAGCAGTAGGCAATGATAACTAACAATGCCCCCGGGACCTAGTTAAAGCTGCATCACACGCGCTGGAAAACCACTTTAATGTGGCAGCATTAGGAAGCTGTCAGTTGGGTTGGTGGGGAAAACAGATTCCAACTCATCGTGGATTTTGAAAACATTTGTTATCCTCGCTTCAAAAATGCATATAATCAAGCAGGCGTTTTTAATTTCATTTCACACAGCTTATCATGAAGAAAAAAAGGTTTAAAGATCATAAAAGCGAAGATACAGAACAGAAAATTACCATGCTTCCGCTCTTCTCTCAAACCCCTCTGCTGCCGCGCTCAGTCATGGGGATCGCGGAGCTCTCGTCATACAGAAACGCAGCAGGACGCGTTTCTCTTGTTTTACTCGGGTTATGATTCAGGTACCGTTCAGTGGATATATTTGTAGTCCTAACATTATTGACCCATCTGTGCAATTTCTCTAAGTGGTACTTAAAATTAGTGCTATTTATAGCTGCTGCTAATTACAGTAAAGCTTTCCTTGTCAACAGTAAAGTAGAAAAACAATATAAATAGTCTTTTTTTTTTTTTTTTTTGAAGCTCGATATGATGGAGCTGTTTCTCAAACACCACTTTCATTAATGGCACCCAGTTTGAGAGAGAGAACAGTTTGATCTAAACTGATTTACTTCATAAAAAAATATTGTTTTACATTTTACATGAACATGTCGGGTAACATTTTATCTAGAGCTGTCAACTGATTAAAATATTTAATCGTGATTAATTGCATGATTGTCCATAGTGAATTACAATTAATCGCAAATTAATCGCACATTTTGTATTGTTCAAAATGACCCTTAAAGGGAGATTTGTCAAGTATTTAATACTCTAATCAACATGGGAGTGGACAAATATGCTTGCTTTATGCAAATGTAAGTATATATTTATTAATGGAAATCAATTACCAACACAAAACAATGACAAATATTGTCCAGAAACCCTCACAGGTACTGGATTTAGCATAAAAAATATGCTCAAACCATAACATGGCAAACTGCAGCCCTACAGGCAACAACAGCTGTCAGTGTTTCAGTGTGCTGAATTGACTATGAATTGCCCAAAACTGCATGTGATTATCATAAAGTGGGCATGTCTGTAAAGGGGAGACTCGTGGGTACCCATAGAACCCATTTTCATTCACATCTTGAGGCCAGAGGTCAAGGGACCCCTTTGAAAATGGCCATGACAGTTTTTCCTCGCCAAAATTTAGTGCAACTTTGGAGCGTTATTTAGCCTCCTTGGAGACAAGCTAGTATGACATGGTTGGAACCAATGGATCCCTCAGGCTTTCATATGATGTCAGTATCTTCTAGCTAGCTTTAAAAGCCTGCTACAACCTAAAAAGTTGCATTAATAGGTTACAGAAATTAGTGACAACTAATCTTGTTTTGAACTGTGATTGTGCTAATGCTGAAGCTCTGGACCAGGGAACCACAACAACTTATTCACAACTTATTAACATCTCCATCGGATTGTACGGTGGAGAAAGCCCGAGAAAAAAACTGAGAAAATGCAAGAGCTCTCTTTGCCAGTATATCAACATCTTTGAGCTTTGGTTTTACCAGTTGTCTCGCTGAAAATGAACATTATTCCAGTCTGACACCTTTGGAGAACTTGGCAGTCGATGTAAAGTGGTAACACCTGCTTCATAGTGTAATCCACAACTTAATTATATTTTAATTTAAAATTTATTTAACCAGGTTAAGCCTCATTGAGAATAAAAATCAAATTTTCAAGAGTGTCCAGGCAAAGACAGCAACAGCACATTAAACAAAATTTCAGACATACAGCAAATAACAGTCACGCTAAATTGTGCTGTTTAGCTTTTCCCACCCCCGTCAGGTAATTTCTGAATCCAAAATCCTTGCGATATGCAAATTCTCTGTTTTGAAAAATGATAGTTATCTGAGACCTGCCTCTCTAAACCAGTTAAAAAGCAGCATGCAGACTGTAAACGTAGTCATTATAAATCTTTTTACTGTCTCTAATAGTGAGTATAATTCAAATAAAAACGCATCCTAAATCCTTTTAAAGATGCTGCTGGCAGATTAGAGGGAGAGGAGAATTATAATGGTTGTTAAATGTGTTTACTTTTTCTCCTTTGAAAAGAAATTGTCAAAAACAAGGTATGATATAGAGCCTGATCCATGTATACACTCCACACTGATCGCTCAACAAAAGACACCCTATCTTTGCTTAATGCCTTCTCTACCATTTGGCAATGCTCTCCGAGTGTCCAAGAGGTGTTCTTATCCATTTAATATATGCTCACAGTGTATCCTGTCAAATATGGATTTGAATCAATAGCACTCTGGAGTGGCTCGTTAAACTTAAATCAGCTTGGAAGTGGTGCATGCCTGCCTCACAGCTGCTGTCATTAACCACCGGCTTGCAGATTATTGGAGAAACGTCCTTGTGAGAGCAGATTCACTAGTTTACCTGAGGACTGTCAGTTGGAACTCCAATGTGAGATGAACTAGCACTGAGGTACAAACAGCTCATATCCACACCCTCTGGTCTTAAAGCAACACTCAACCCAGAGTCTATCTTTTCATTGCCCCCATGTACGCTTAGAAAGTTTGCAGTTTTGACCTTCACAGAGCATAGCAGCTGCAGTCTGCTTCAATTCATATCAGCTGCCATGAATTCCCACAGTGACCAGTTTTCATGGTGGACAATCTTCCCAAACCACTTCTGCAGCATAATGTGCTTCTCCTGCTGTCCACCCGTGTGCTCAGTATTTTCCAAACTGTTATTGTTTCACCAAGTTATGGCTGAACATACTCCCTCCATCTCATTCTTCACACCCAACCCTGTTGAGCTCGCACATAGGTGCACATTTTCTTGTGCATGTTAGACTTTCATTGGTCAGAACTAGGGCTGTTAAAGTTAACGCATTAACGCAATTTGCAATTTTTTGGTTATAGCGAGCTCAGTTTTAAAGCTGGAGGGAAGATACTGGCATCATAGGAACCCTAGAAAACATAAGAAGCCATACTAGCTTGTTGCGAAGGATTTTTATTGCCTAAACCAAACTGCCACCGTTTCACAACATTAACCGCATGTTACAATAGACTGTGTAAAATATGGAAGTGGTCTCCGTGACATCACCCATTGGTTTCTGAAGAGCCATTGTGAAGCTCAAAGTGGGTGGCTCCGGCCGTCACCATCTTGGCAGTGACGACACAGCCTAACCAAAGCCTTAATCTAAAAATGAGCAATGAGGTGGATTGTTGGTGGAGCTGAGATGGCCCAGGTGATGCAGCAGAGCAAACAGCTAGCAGCTAGCGACCTGGTAAGGGACCCACCTGTCACTTAAAGCAGCCACGCCCTCAATTATGCCAAACTTTAAGCCTTAATATAATTCAAACGGGTGAGCTATATAAAAATTCACCCCCTGTAAAGTTGTCATGAACGGGGAAATTAGCTATAGAGACCAAAACCGTTTTTTTGTTTGACTCACTTTTGAAACCGGCCTAAAGTGGCCGTTTGAAGAACTGCAATTGGTTGCTGATTGGTTTCAACGTTAACCATATGGCAAAACTTCTGCATCAAGATACAGCGCAAAAGGCTGCCATAGCCAAGGCTAACATATGATGAGTAGGGATGAGATCACGTTGGTATGGTGACAGCATGGTGTGTTTAGGACTTATATAGTCTGAATATATATCAATATCAATATCAATGTAATCATTACACAATTTGTAGTTAATGAGCTAAAACATGCAAAACCAGCAGTATGGTCATTTAAAACCTTTTCTCTCATGGTTCTTTTGACTGGCCTTTGCTTAAATTCTCCCAAAATGTCTCTTTTGTGTGTTCTTCTCTTTTTTCCAACTGCATAAATAAATAAAAATACTGAAAAGTAAGTGATTCATCTGTTCTCCTGTAAAGAGTCGAGCTCATTGCACAGCCACGCCTTGTGGGAAAGGGTTAACTGCGACAGCAACAATAATGAGAGCGCAGTGAGACGTGTGAAGTAATTAGTCAGTCTGCTATCCAATATTTACCCAGTTAATTATTTGTGAGTATTACTCTTGTCTTCCCTTCAGATGGCTGCCTGTGTTGTTTTTTCCACACCATTTGTCACTGTCCACCTCTTGTGGGTTCTCATCCCCTCTTCCTGTCGTTTTTCTTTTTTTTCTCTTTTTTTTCTTTCTTCTGTAATGGCAGCAGAATGGCATTTTGGTGAACCTTTGCCAGTGGAGGTGTTAGACCGCTGTCCCTGGTTGTGTGAGGTCAACTATGATTATTCATTCATCTGTCTGTTTGTCTAACGTTAGTAGCAAGATGTGATAATGGTTGTTAACTTTCCAGTGTTGTGCACACCACAGAAAGGTCAGACAACCAAGTGAGGAAGAAGAGGACTCTCTAAGTTCAAAGGTCACACTCGGCCACAGTAAACCTTTCCTCCATGCTTCTTGGGAATTATAGAAGCAGAGAAACGCAGAGATGTGAAATAATCATATACTGTATACAGAAATATATTTTAATATGAAACTTCATCTGAAACGCAGTACCACAGGTGTAGGGGAGGGTGGATGGTGACAATATTAAAACCTGAAAACAAACCTTGAGGAATAGTTCAACATTTGGGGAAAATACACTTATTCGCTCTTTCGCCGAGAATCAATGCCTTTGCACACCAAGTCGTTTTTTTTTCGTGTGCGTTTTTTAAATCTGTTATCCGATAAAAAACTTTACACACAAAAACCTTGCACACCGAGTCCGATGCGTTTTATTATTCTATTTGTGGCGAAAAGTCGCAATACAAGACAAAACTGAATTAATTACATGGTTGCAATGGATTGCACTAGTCCCACACAGGGCTAATGAATGAATTACATTAGCAGGAAGAAGGGCTGTCAGCGTTAATGCAACAATAACGCGTTAACCCCAAATCGCTTTAACGCCACTAATTTCGCATGAATGCAATCAAAACCTAAGGAATCCATTGGTACCAACCATGTCATACTTGCTTGTCAGGAAGGAGGCTAAATAACGCACCAAACTTGCGCTAAATTTTGGCGAGGTTGGCCAGTTAGCTTACTTTAGCATCAACACTAAAAACAGCTAGCCTGGCTCTGTCTGAAGGTCAAAAGAATCTTCCTTCCAGCTCCTCTAATCTTTGGACAGAGCCAGGCTAACAGTTTCCCCCTGTTTCCAGTCTTTATGCTAAGCTAGGCTCCATCTCCCGGCTGTAGCTTCATATCTAACAGACAGACAAGAGAAATAAGAAAATAACAAATAACAAACAAGCTAATATTTCCCAAAATGTCAAACTGTTTCTTTAACTTATAACTGTCGATCAGCCACTCTAAGCGACCTGAATGGATGCGTCACAAGGCCGAGATAAATCTATTATCACTGTCATTGTTTAAATAACGTTTAACGTGTGGAGGAAATACGTCTCTGACCAATATGCGTGGGGGAGGGTTCAAAGCAGAGGGAATGGGGTGGGCTGGGTTGGTTGAAAGGAAGACAAAACAGTAATTATTTCATTATGGTATGACAGCAATAATATTACGGTAGTGCAGTGTGCAGTGCGCTTATATGTGGAACAAATGAGCTCTCCCCCAGGAGAGCCGACTGCAACACTGAGCCTAAGGTAGGGTTTGCATTGCCGTCTTTCTTTCTCCCTCACACACATTTTTCCCCTTTCTCAGCTACCTTTTTAATATTCTCATTCATAGCACATGCAATTATTTTAAAAATAAATTTAGCGCAGATAAAAAAAAAAATTGGGCCTCTTGGGTGACGCAAATGACTTCCTTGTTTTTATTAGAAGACAAGGTGTTTATTAGGGGCCTTGTTGGCTTATTGCAGGAGGTTTCTGAGTTTGAGTAATTGTCCAATTAGGTGTAATTTCAGGATTGGTGCTAACCCAGGCGATTGTGCTGTAAGAGGAAGACTACCACCGGGACACACATTAATGAATCCCACTGAGACCTGTCTACCTTTAAGAAAGAGAGACTGTGTCTGCTTCTGTTTCGCCTTCCCAAATCTTTTTAACGAGGCATTATAACTGGGATTTACAATTGAGACAAGGCACTACTTCTCCCTCCCCCACTTCATTGTTCCTTATTCTTCACCGTCTGTGCACCGGGTTACAAAAATAATTTATCATTCATGTTATTTCAGTTCTCTGAGCAATTGCCTCTTATTCAAACAGAAAGGTTACCTTAATTGTTATGTAGCTCAGCTATTTATGCCCTGGCATAAAAATGCATGTTTGCTGCTTCATGGAAAGGTCACTCATTACAACCCAAATAAGTTTTCTGCTGTCGGTGTCAGTGTGGGCTCCTCAAAGTGTTTGTTGGCTACTTCACACTGAGAGATGGAACAAGGTTTTCACGGAGAGCTCCAGAGGATCACAGTTGTCGCTCCCTACAGATATCTGATGTGAGGAACATTTTGGGAAATACAATTATTCGCTTTCTTGCAGAGAGTCAGATGAGAAGATTGATACCACTCTCATGTCTGTCTGTTAGATATGAAAGAGATGGAGCTTAGCTTACCATTAAGACTGGAAACAGGGGAAAACAGGGAACCATCTGTCTAAAGGCCAAAAACAAAACAGCTCACCAGCACCTGTAAAGCTCATTAATCAACAAGTCATATCTCGTTGGTTTTATCCTTACAAAAACCTTGTTTTTTTGTTTAGTTTTTACTATTCACTTCCTGTAGTAAGATCTGAACTGAACGAAACTGAGACACTGTTAAGCAGACTCTTCTAATTCTGATAGGTTTGTTGGTCTTCTATGCCTTTCTGTGCTGAAAAGCTGTTTTATATGCTCTGACAATTCACTCTTTGATTTAGTTAATTCAAGACAGGAGGGGCCTTACAATGTGAAAAGCAAAGCAGAGATTCTTGATTTTTCCATTATTGTTCATTTCTGGAAATGTGCAGTCTAAAGGTGTGATCAGACCAAACACGGAACAAATTTTGGGATTTTTTGATGACATACATAGTAAATGCAATGACGCAAATAGACGCAGTTGAAATGTTTCAACTGGAGCGAGAAATTTGCGTGACGCTATCAGCGTTGAGATTGCCCGGACGTCACCGAGAATCAGAAATGGAGGACAAACTTATTGTCGCCGTCTGTGAGCTCTACAACTCAAAGTCAGTGTTGTACAGAGACAGAACAAAAAGGGAGGTCTTGGAGAAAAGTGTGGGAAGCCATAGGACTACATGGCAAGTTCTGAAAATATGTATTTGTTACTTGATTCCAGCTATCTGTTGTACTTTGCTACAAACCAACTTTACTACTCCCATCGGCTGTTAAGGGCAAATATTTGCCAGTTGCAAAATACTCCAAAAAACACACCCTAACCCTGACTCAGCTGATTCTATAATTTGTAAAAATAAGAAGCTTCAAGTTTAAATACTCCTGCTGATTGTAAACCAAGGACTGGTCTAGGTTGCATCGTTTTGAATGTACACAGTTTAATTAAATGATTTGTATTTGGGCCCGCTCAACTGATGCAGATGTAATTGTTATGTGAATCATGGTTAAGTGAATCTGTTATGGACAAGGATATTAGTATTGATGGTTATAATGTATATACTGTAGGTCTGATCAACCAAATAAGAGAGGTGGTATTGCTATCTTTATAAAAAGCTAGTTTTATGTAAAGGTGCAACTCTCTAAATCATTGAGCAAACAGTTAGAATTTTTGACTCTTAATCTTGAGGTATCTCAAACGCTTCATTTTACTGTTGGTTGCTATAGGACACCATTGGCGGTCAGTGAAACTCTTCCCTCTTTATGCAACTCATATCGGGATTACATTTTAATGAAATTGTTTTGATTGGTGATCTTATCTTTCAGGTGCATCTTCTCAGTGCTTTCACTCTTTAGATACTGTATACCATGGAGCATTGAGGTTCATAACAAAAACATTAAGGCCCTCACTCACCATTGCTCCCTGTATGCCAGGGTCGGTCGGCAATCACTGGCATGTCTGTATTTATAAGGTCATTCTTAACTTGCTTCCACGTAAATGCATCCATCTGAAAAATGCTGGAAGCTACCATCTCTGCTGACATATTCGCAAGACTTACTTTTGCTATCTTTCCCTAATGTCCATCTTGAAATGGGGGGAAAAGGGCTTTAAGGTGTGTTGCTCTTGTGGCTTGGAAGTTGTTGCAGATTGATTTGAGTCTAGGGGAGCTGGTCTTAAATCGTGCAATTTGGTACATTCTGGCCATGATTTTTATCCCCGGCATAGGCACCAATTGATGCATTAAAAGTATAAAATAATACATTTTACCTGCAAAAAGTATGCTATTAGCGATGGAGTCCTATTTCTCTTCTTACTGAACAAAAACTTGTAATTATTTATGCAACTATATTTCAGAATAAAAATAGCACAACAAACTGTACGCGCGTCAGCAGTAAGAATAAAATGGATAATGACTGAATAATTTACTCTCGTCTGTAGACGAGTAGACACAATGCTGATAACATGGGAACATGACAAAGAATATAAACCATATTCCCTATAAAATGTACTTGCTAATGCAAATTTGGTTTATATAAACACAATTTTAGGAGACAGTGTCAGTGAAAGAGACAGACACATGTACAGAAACAGAATGAGACAGAGAGAGAAAAAAGACAGGACAGCATTAGGTTGAGAACTGGGAGTAAAAAACTGAAATATTAATAAGGGTGAGGGCTGTGATGTTTAAACTCTCGGACAACATCCTCCTGCATTTGTTTGCAGGCCTGTTCTTTGTGGACAAATAATAGGTGTGGGGCTGGTCTAAAAAATTCAACACACTGCATAATGTACAAAGGTCTGGCACGGAAGCACGAGGAATATGAAGGTGACTCTATCAAAATGGGCCTGGCCTTCACAACGTGTCCACACTTGCTCCCTGCGCCGCTCTGCTGTTACATCTGTATGGGGTTAATGCTCCGGCAGGACACAGAGGGTAGGGATGGACGGAGAACTACACACTGGGAGTCATCAGCTCGGAGCTCAGTGCAACAGACACGGCCTCGTTCGCACCACCTGAACCACCGTGCACAAGATCCCAGACCGGACATCATGCAGGCCCACTTGCTCTCAGCCAGTGGGGAGATAAAGCACTAAGCTGCTCATATGAATGCCAGCAGCATTGGGAAAATGTGTCTGAAGCTCACATCTAGTTTGGGTTCATGTCAAGGTTGCTTTACACCCACCCGCCCACCACCACCAACAACACCAACACCACCCTCTCTTTCTCTCTGCTTCATCCCTTCTCACAGTCTCCCCACAACCACTGACACCACCACGAGCACATCACATCCTCGCGGCAGCTACCCGCCGCTCATCTTCACACTAAACCTTGTCCTTCTTTCAGGCTTACGTCTCAACACTCCCTCAGAAATAAGCCATTTCAAAAAGATTCATGAGCAGCTGGAGCCGCCATGCTGTATAACTGCAGCCATCACGGGCTCCTTCGCTGATACGGCCTGACGTCTCAAAAGGCTCCGGGATTCAAAACAAAATCAGGTCTCCTGATCCAGCGACAAACTGAGCTATTGGGAAGGCGCTTTTGCTAAGACTCTTTGTGACATGATGATTGGGAGACAGGCTCAAATTCTCTATGAATATGGATGCAACTGTTTATGCCTCTAGGAGAAAAAAAAAAAAATCAAGCACATACTTGACTGGTAAATATTTGTAAAAAAAAATATTGGAATGCTTTTGGCAAGGTAGGCTATATATGTGTTTGTTGGAAATAGATTATTTCTTTCCAGTGTGTGGGCTTGGACTGTCAGTTCGTACTATCTTAAAAAGGATTATCTGATGCACCTAGGTCTGATTTCAATTTGAATAGGTGTGAATTTATTTTGCGGTGCTCAATATCACATACAAATAAGTCCCCTATAATCCAATTCCACCCCCGCCAGAAAAAAAGGATGAAATAAGAATCTCATTATACTGTCCTGCTTTATGTTGGCTTGTTCCCTCACAAACAATCTTCTGGATTCAATATCAGAGTGTTTACTCGCAGCTCTTGAATGGACAGGAATCTAAGTGAACGACAGGTGATCTTTTTCTAATTTCATCAAATTTCAGGTACAGAAATTCATCCCCGAGCATTAATTCATTTTGAAATACCTGCACCCCATGTCTTATTTACTGCCCCTGCGACACTGAATTCGTAGTGATTGAATGTGGTGGTATGAAATTAGATTGCATTGTGTGTCTCTGGCTAATAATTCCAGATGGAATAGCTCCTCAGTCTGCTTGACATGATGCACCCAGAGAGAAATATGGAGGCAGAGAGGGAAAGTTAAGGTTGCTTAGGTTCATTCTGAGGCCTTAGAAGCACAATGAATCAAGCTTTACTAAACCTTGGGAGTGGTGAGGACCTGTGTAATTTGCTCTGAGAAGTGTCCTCTGAGGAGGTGTGTGGTGCTTCTGGCCCCAGGAAGAGGCCTGCCCTCTTCTGTGAGCACGGTGTGATGTGATGATAAGATGAGGTGTCCTGTTTAAGAGCTTGATTAATGGCGGAGGAAGAGATGGCCTCTCAGCACAGATACTGTTTGGCTTTTCTGAAGCACTCTTCTGTTCAGGCAGGGGAGCACTCCCGGGGTGCTCCACTTCATCCTCGCCCAAACCCCAAATTACCAACACCGCTGTCACCACAGCTCATCTTTACTTAAGGCGTAATGGCAAAGATCACGATCAATTTTCACAAGTCCATTGGAGCAGGCTCCTTCATTATGTTTAAAAACCATTCACACTGATTGATCCGCGATGAGTGCACAGTATTGATAAATAATTAAAAAGCTCTCAGTTTAATTTGGGGGGTAAGTAGAGGATGGAGAGCGTGGGGGTCGGGGGTTGGGGTTGCGTCAGGCCAGTGGGCTCTTAGTTGGTGTAATGAAGCCTGGCCCCCTGCTGTGGCACACCCGGCCTCAGCTCCCTGTCTGCCTCCCCACTTTGTCCCAATGGACGCACAACCAGCTGGATTCGCCTGCCATATTCGCAGCAATCAATGCAATCCGGCTTGAAAGAAAATCAATAAGATGTGTCCACTTATGCCTCAGAGTGAGGATCCTTTGCTGGAGCAAAGCTGCAAAATCAACACGAGAGATTTCATAAAAAGCTCTGTGAGGTGTTCTTGTGGTTGTGGGATGCTCTGCATTTTTCTTTTTTTTTTATTAAAGGCATACATCTCACATTGAAGCAAAATAATTTCATGATACAGTCCACTGAAGGCATCAAAGAGAGGATCTCTACAAATATTCTTTGAGGACAATACAACAATGAAGAGGATGTACTAACAGAGACCAGAAAAACTACACCATGCAGTGTGTTTGTTCTATGACAAATCACCTGTTTGTTGTTTAGTTTGGAGGACCTGTTCACCTACAAATTGGAGTTGTCTAATTACTGTAGGTCTCACAGGTGACTTAGGTCTATGCTAGGTGAACATCTTCATGCACTGTATGCCTGACAGTGACTGGAAGTCGTTCATTCCAACAGGGGATGAATGACAAACAGAAACAGACCTTGAGAACACCGGAAGCAGGGAGTCAAAGGCAAAATCAACTTTTTAAACAGAACATCTCTACTTTATTTAGACAAAATAAAACGAGTACTGTAACGGACTGGATGACATGATAAGAGTTACTGTTCTGTGATAAGTATCACTATGTTCAGGGATATTGGTTTAATTAGAGATCTAAAGATAAATAGGACAGTTTTAGTGTAGCAACAGAGATTTTCAAGGTGTCAGTAAACAGCAAAGCTGCTGTGAAGCCTGTCAGACATTTCACAGTTTGCTAATATGTTGTGCTGTTCGCTAATTAATTGTCAGCAAACCAGGTAACGTCTCATCATCTTCTTAGTGAGGGACACTACAGTTTGTTTCCCACAAAAGTTCAGTGTTCATTTATGATTCACTAATGATATGGGATAATTATAATCCTTTACATTACATACAGTAAATGATGATGATCATCAGTTGTGGAAGAAGTACTCTGAGCCTTTACTTAACATTAATATAGCAGCAAACCACGATTGTCTATCTAAAGATATAGAGGAGTAATGTCTACCTGAGCAGAGAATGAAGTCGTGCGTTGTAATCCGAGTTTCTCTGTGCTTTATTGACATCGCTGGGCCGGCTGCCCGTGCTTTTAGTGCATGTTCCTACATGTGAGCGTGCCCCACTAGCTAGCTCATGGCCGCCGCTCTGCACTGCGCTCATATGGCAGTTACAGCTGAGTATGCCGTCCCGACCGACAGCGTCAACGCGGAAGCATAGCGCCCACCCTCCGGTTCCCCCGCAGGTTAACACTGTTAGCTCTGTTGCCGTTGTTTGCTTTGTTAGCGCCGTTAGCACCGTTAGCCGCGTGGATGCAATAGATATACTCATTTCAAATTTAGCACCTTTAAGTAAAAATAGCAAGACTACACTATAAAAATTACTTAATTACAAATATATCAAAATAAATCAAAATCTTACATAAGTAAAAGTACAAAAGTATCATCAGCAAAATGTATTCAAAGTATCAAAAGTAAAAGTACTAATTATTCAGAAAAATTACATCTTTGGTGGTATTTTATTATATAAATTATATATATGATTAGGTCCTAAAAAAAAGCAAAAGAAATCATTGCAAATTACCGCAAAGTCATTGATTGTAGTACGTATATTTTAGTTTTTAATTTAAATCAACTCAGGTTGGAATATACACTGCATTTTGGGATTTTAGTTTTCAAGAAAGAAAGAAAATAAAACTTTATAGACTCAATTAAAGACCAAAATCAAAGATTTTGTTCGCTGAACACTGCATCATATATATATATATTCTTAATCTGCAAAATAACTAGTAACTTTAGGTGTAAAAAAAAGTAGAATATTTTCCTCAGAAATGTAGTGGAGTAGACGTATAATAGAAGTATAAAGTAACAGAAAAAAAGAAGTACCTTAAAATTGTTCTTAAGTATAGAACTTGTGTAAATGTACTTAATTTAAGGCCATTTGAAACGTCCATAAAATAGTCGGTTCCATCAGGATAGGAGCTTTGCTGGGCTTATTTTGGGCAGAGACTGTGTTGACAAAAGCAGTTTGGTAAAACACCAGAGAAACATGTGTAGACAGTGTTATGTTATGAAGGTATCAGAATGTATTAGTCTTTTTTGGAGAAGTGTGTGTGAAAGCCTGGCGAGGAGAAGGTGTTGTCCTATACTCTGGGGTTCATCAGCTCATGGGGGTTGTTAATGCTCAACCCACCAAATCCCCCACCCCCTGCTATTGCCACCTGGCTAAACCAGTTAACACCGCAGGCTTGAGGTCACGGCTCAGCGACCCTGGTGCAGACAGCTCCTAGAAGTGTGATATGAGGCCTCTGGTGGTGTCTGTCCCACAGCCTCGCCCACAGCTGAATATCACTACATGCCAGTCATGGACTCACGCCTCGACTGAGGAGCACGATGACTGTAAAATCCGAAACAAAGCAAGGTCAACTCTGACACACGCAGATGGACACTCATATGCACAAACACAAACTGACGAGCACACACAGCTAAACAGGGTAGCCAAACACAATCTGTGTCAGAGGTGTGTGCATGTGTTAGTGTGTGTGTGGGGTCCCGAAGTTGTCATTTACTGCCTCTCTGTAAACCAAAAACAGCAGAAAAAAATGAATATTATGCTGTGTCATACTTTTTAGTGCTGATATCCGTCTAATTGATGACTTTGTGCCACATCAATCCATTATGCATAATTTAACATGGATCAAGTCCCACATTAACATAATCACCCATTGGATATTCTGCATAGTGTGACACGCTAGCGAGGAGCAGAACCCCAGCCTGAGAAAAAGTGACAGGGGAGATGCACCCCGCATGAGTTGGCAAACACACACCCACGCTTTCCTTCAAACACACACACACAAACACACACACACACACACAGTATAGGCTGGGATGGGGCTGATGTTAAGATGTCAGATCCTTATTCGCTTTAAGCGAATAGTGGGAGTCCAGTCTGAGCATTTTGTGTTTATGCGGAGCTGCATTTGAATAAACAGCGCGCACACATGCACACACACACATACACACACAGTGAACAGCTTGGAGAGTGAGGGGTGTAGAGCCGCCTGCTTAGACGCTGCCGTTTGCAATCACTAAGCAGCTTTAGTGTCTCCTACCACAGTCCTGATTTAAAATTCATAAATGCTAATCCTTCATAATTTACAGTTTAAAAAGCAGCCCTGCTCACAGGCCCTGTGGCCACAGCTCTGTCAGAGTAATTATACCAAGGAGCTGGGAATGGACTACTAGCAGAGACTTTCAACAGTCAAGGAAATCCCCCTCACTGGCACCAGACCCAATTACTCCAAATACCTAAACAGATTAGCAAGTCATTTTCCAGTTCAATCTGGACATAGGTGCCAAATCGGTGTTATAGTTTAGTCAGGTGGGTAAATAGCATTAAAGTTGGGACATGCCTGTTTCTTATTAAGTGGACGGTATGCCAAGTAATTTTATTAGCCATTTCATTTAATTTGTGGCCCCAGAGATTGTCTTTTACAAGGTTACTAGGCTCTCTCTATTCCTCTGGTGTCAGAGGGTGATTTGCTGCCCTCTCACTGTTCACTGACATTGCAGTGTGTGTACGTGTATATATTGAATATGTGTGTGTGTGAACGTCACCGATGAACGGACGCCTCTATTTGGGGAGGTGCCAGTTTCTAAACCAAATTCTTTGTCCTTGCGAGGACAAAATACATTAGTTTAGATGTAGATTGTCTGTGATTTTTTCATCCAAGGTCACTAATAGAAAGCCATTATCAAAATGGTCTGATTTCACTGTAATGGTCCACAATGACACCACGAAACCATTGAAGGTCCTGTGAAAGGGCCCGGCTCTACATGTAGAAGCTCTTAGTGCAAAATGGCTCGCCGTCCTTTTAAATGCATAATTAAGTAGCTATCTCAAATATTGATTCATCTCTCATCCTGATGTACCGTACGATAGTGAAAGAAGTACAGACATACAGTATGTAACAGAAAGGGATCTTTAGTCATTTGTGAGTACAATGTTCAACAACCCAGCAGATGACACTTTTTCATCAATGCAATTCAGTATTTAGTTTTTACATGACATCAACCGTTTGGGTTGACTCTATATATCACTAGAGTAAAAGCTGTGCTATGTATAAAGCATGAATGCAAAAAGCGGTAGGAAATTTAGAAATTCAGATTCAGTTGTGGCACATTAGCATTAAGTGGTTAAACTTCTGTCAAATAAAGCAAAAAGAAAAAAAAAAAACTCCCTCCCCAAAAAATCGTATACTGTATGTCACACATGGGTCAAATACGTAAATGCAAATTAGGGCTGCAACTAATGATTAGGGCTGTCAAAGTTAACGCGATTATAACGTGTTAACGCAAATTCTTTTAAATCCAACGGGTTGTCGTGGCATGAAACTAGGAAATCTAAGGAATCAATTGGTATCAACCATGTCATACTAATTAACGCTCCAAACTTGCACTACATTTTGGCGAGGAAAAACCAACATGGCCATTTTCAAAGGGGTCCCTTGACCTCTGACCTCAAGATATGTGAATGAAAATGTGTTCTCTGGGTACCCACGAGTCTCCCGTTTACAGACATGCCCACTTTATGATAATCACATAGAGTTTTGTGCAAGTCATAGTCCAGTCAGCACACTGACACACTGACAGCTGTTGTTGCCTGTTGGGCTTGAGTTTGCCATGTTATGATCTGATCATATTTTTATGCTAAATGCAGTACCTGTGAGGGTTTCTGGATAATATTTGTCATTGTTTTGTGTTGTTAATTGATTTCCAATAATAAATATATACATACATTTGCATAAAGCAAGCATATTTGCCCACTCCCATGTTAATAAGAGTAATAAATACTTAACAATTGTGCCCATTATTTTCTCCTGTAATCGATTCATTGTTTTTTTTTTCCATTAAATGTCAAAAAATAGTGGCAGATGCCCATTATAATTTCCCTTAGCCCATGGAGAGGTATTCAAACTGTTTTGAGGTACAAAACCCAAAGATAAAGATATTTGGTCTACTGTCATATACACACTGATGTGTATATGACAAAGAAATGCATCAAATCCTCACATTTGAGAACCTGGAACCAGCAAATATTTGGCATTTTTGCTTTAAAAATAGACTGTAACGATTAAACGATTATCAAAATAGTCGCCGATTGATTCTCTGTTGATCAGCTTATCAGTTAATTGACTGTTGCAGCTCTGATGCACAGAAAAGTGGAATATATTTCACACTAGTTTTATCATAGTAGAACTTATTAACTGTATAGCCTACTATATGTTTTATGTTATTCAAATCACTGCATTATGTATTAGAAAGTCTCTCAAGCTTCAAATCATTTGTTAAAATGTCATTAAAACTAAAGTGGTGAAATAAATATGCAAAATATTTTACAGCTCCCCTCATTTCACACTGCAGAGGCTTCAGAGAGAACACATGAACTAGTTTGTCTTTATACCTGTCTGATATTTCTCCATCCTCTCAGAGATGGCCACAAACCCAGCAGACGCCTGAGCACTATATCACAGTGACTCTCATCTCTAAGTGAAAGAAATCAGGATTCTATTAGAGCAGATTAGGAAGACTGCATTGGACATCATGTCACAAATCCCAAGCTTTGAAGTTTTTCTCTGTAACCGTCAGCCATGAGGAATGACTCGCCCAACACTCAGATTTCTCTTCCCTTTCTTTTTCACAGTATATCTGCAGAAGCCTATCGCTACTGTATACTGACGCCTGCATGTGTGACTAATACTACTGTATTAAGCTTTGTTATAGATGCAGACACACACCAGCCACCAGCAATCTTCCTCACTACTTTTGCAATAGTTTACAGACATACTTCTAAAATAATATCTTATGCAGCAAGTAACTCAATTAATTTCACACATCGTCTTGAGAATACGTGCTGCTTGAATATGAGACAAATTATACACCAGAGAGACAGACAATAGCGCTGGCCTAATATTAGAAGAAACTACTTATTTTGTTTCACAGCGAACTGCAGTTATTATAATTAGCTATTTGTTTTTGAGCAGAGGCCTGTCTTTAAGAGTGGGATTACTGCATCAATGATCTCACTTTAGGTCTTTAGATCTCACTTATACCCAGGGTGGATCACCATGGTAACTGATGCTGCAAACCAGCTAATCTGCTTTTGAGCAGGTTAATTTTTGGATGGTGGATTGAACTTTATGGCCTGCTACTAGTCAACGGATACATACATGGATACATTACTGCAATATATATATCAATATGTTTGTATTTACAATGGATTTATAATGAGAAAGGGGTCTCTCAGTGATGAACCCACAGAGAATTATCAGCTGCCCTCAGCTCTACAGAACTTTTTATCATCTTTCAGGTTCACTCTCACCGCTCTCATCAGTGTCACTTCCGGTTACAGTAGGCAGCTGTTTTTAGCAAAGAAGCTCAGATAATCCCACTATACGCTACATTCCCAGCACCAACAACAGACAGATGAAGTTAGCGACTAGCTGGTTTGATTTTGATTTGATTTTATTTCACTTAAGACCGGTACTGTATTTCTCACACGAGCTGGTGGAGACCAAAACAAGGTTAAACTCTAATTACCGCCTCGCGGTTGTATGCCTCCGCCAAACAGTCAAGTTGCAGTTTACGTCCATGTCTGTCCAAAATGTCATCACTTCATCATTTCATCCTATTAGACATTTGTGTGAAATTGACATAATTCGGATATGAATTATTTTACGGCCAAAAATGTGTTTTGTGACGCCACAGTGATCTTGACCTTTGACCTTTGACAACTAAAATCGAGTCAGGTAATCCTTGAATCCAAGTAGACGTTTGTGCCAAATTTGAAGAAATTTGCTCAAGGCGTTCCTGAGATATCACGTTCACGAGAATGGGATGGACGTAAGGTCAAAGTGACCTTGACCTTTTACCATCAAAATCTAGTCAATTCGTCCTTGAGTCCAAGTGGACATTCGTGCCAAATTTGATGAAATTCCCTACAGGCGTTCCTGAGATATCTCGTTCACAATAATGGACCGGACGGCCGGACGCACAACCCAAAAACATAATACCTCCGGCCACGGCCGTCCAGCGCCGATGCATAAAAAGGGAGCGAATATTGGACTTAGATCCTTCAGGTGGCGAGAAACAGGACTTCACATCACAGTTACAACACTTTGTTTTATCAATGAAAAATATGCTTGCCGTTCCCTAATGATGTGCAGTGATAAGCAGTTTGCTATTATTATCATAGCCTGAACTTTATCTTTAGAGGTTCTCGACACAGAATTCAGAGCAAATCTATGATTGAAGGATTGCCTCCACATGGCTCTCAACATGACGATGATTGAGCCGGCGGCTAGCAGCTAACGATGCTAACAGCATGTACAGTGCAAACAAAGGCAACCGTGCTGACAGAGTTAACAGTGTTTACCTGAGGGGAAAACGGAGTAACCGCTGTATGAACGCGATGCAGAGCGGCGGCGATTAGCTAGCCAGTGGGAAACACAAACAGGGACTCACGTACAAGAACATGCGTGCGCATCCGGACCGACTACGTACACAAAGTACAGAGAAGCTCGGATTACTACACACACAGAAGGAGAGTGACTTCATTCTCTGCTAAGGGCGACATTACTCCACTATATTTTCTCTCTTTGGCTACAGAAACCCTCTTACTTTGGTATTATGTTCTCCATTGCTGCATTTATTTATCATGTTCTGGTCTTCTAATTAAAAAAATATTAGTAAACAATTTCTTTCAGGAAGCAATTTATTAAGTGAAGCTTCTTAAGGGGTTAAAAATGTAAGCAGTGTATATTAGTGCCAGTATGATTCCACATTTAGACTTACTTTTATTATTCATTTCATTGTTTTCAATCATTTCTATTGCTCCTTTGCATATTCTGAGATAATAATAATCATTTGTTTCGACATCTTTACCCTTATTAATAATTTTTATATCCAAAACAAGGATCAACAGTTTCACCCTATAAATGTGCTGCTCTGTTGATGTTGGCTGTGATTAATCCAGTTAACCGTCATGGCAATTACCTTTTACTCTTGTAGTCTGAAGATGATGAACTCTCTTCATGAAAACAGCGCTGAGTTTTAGTCCTATCAGCGCTCAGCGAAGCAGCCTCAAAATGACAACACACTCGCACATGCTACTGTATATCTCCTCCAAAACACATCATGGCTTCTAATGTGTCAGGCTTGTGGTGCAGCAATTTCACAACCAAATAGCTCCCAGGAGTGATAAGAGTTTCATTATTGCGCGAACAAATCAAAGGCAACAAGCAGCATCATTCATAAAACAGATTTCAATATTTCACCTGTTTTAATTTAGGTGTTCAACAAAGCGACGGAGAGATGGAAGAAAGAGCAAGAAATAATGGAGAAGGTGGGTATAAGTACACAAAGAAAGCAGCACTCCAAAGGATATTGCTTTTACTTATTCTAGTTGTGTGCTAAAGTCTGCGCTCTGTGTTGTGCAATTTTGAAAAATAAAATCTAATCAAAACAACAATGCAAGAATAAAAGACCTGCCCTAAGGCTCCGTCTTACATTTCTGGTGAAAACAAAATGATATTTTAAAGTTATTTTAGCTTTGAAGACAACCACAATGGCCTATAAACTAAATTTATAACTAATGTTAAATTCTTAGCGGTTTCAAGGACTAGAGAAGAACTGTGAGAATAATGGAGTCATTTTGCTTATTATCGTCTGGCTTTATAAGCTTATTTCTCTGTTTGCAAACTTATCAGGCACTATTAGATTTATTCTGGTCAATTTAACAGTCTGACCAACCCAATATGGGACTAAATGACTAAATTAGAAGCAAATATAAATATTGTATGCAAGTATCCTTGCAATAACTGTTTTTAAACTCACAACATTATGTTTCTTGTTGACTCAATTCAATCAGATTTTTTTAATTAGTAGTTTGTGGTGTTGCTGTTATTGTGTCCACGCCCTGCGCAGAACAGTACATAACAACCAAATCATTGTCCATTATATTAGCTGCTGTGTGTTTCAGTTACCTATTAATCCATGGTCTTAAACACACAAGCAGCAGTTAAATGCATAATCATCTGATGTAACAAGGTCAAAACACCCAAATTAAACATTTCATTTTCTCTGTGCGCCTGCTCTTTTTCCACTCATCATTCAGCTTTGTACACATAAAAGGCACAAAGCGCCAAGACTTACTAACGAGGAAGCGCTGAAGAAGTTCAATTGATGAAAATACAAAGGAATCGAGAAAGGCTGCCTCTGGTATGATCACAAACAGAAAGCAATTTTTGTTTAGGTCAGGGGCAGTCGAGGGGGTGGCTCGGTGGTTTAGCGCAGCGAGAAGGTCCTAGTTTCGAACATGGATGAATCAAGAGAACTGGATACCATATTCCAAAATGGCACCCCATTCATTCCAATGAGAGCTGTTTTCCAGCAGCCCTGTCCCCAAGAAATTATGGTTATATAATACTAATTTGTAACAGCAACAACGTTTTTTGGATAAAAGTAATACTGCTCAAATTACGTTTGTTATCAACATTAAACTTTTTAATAAATGAAGTCATAAAATGTTCGTATTTCCCAAAACATTCACTGACAACATATTTGATTTGTTTACCGTACAATATCCTATCTTGCAGACCACAAACAGAGCTAACAGACAGGTGACCAGAAACACGACTCCACATGATGTCAAATAGACCATAAAGAAGGGTATGCTTTAGGGCGTGGCTACCTTGTGATTGACAAGTCGCTACCACGGCGTTATCCAGTCTGGGAGTTGTCCACGTTTTCGTCTTACAACTTTAACCCTTTCACAGTGTGTTTTCAGTTCATGAAAGTTAATTGTAACATTTTGGTCGCCTAAAAATGTCTGAAAATTATCAAAACAAACAAGGACCTCTGAAAGCATGAGGTCCCCGTGGCTGTGCGTGTATTTGTGATGCTAAATGATTTATTGTATTACAGCCATTTCCTTTGGAAAATGTGTTTTTGGGCCCTGGGACATCACATAATCTGCAATTCTGACGGTGGCCACTACACCAAAATCACCTCAGAGCCCAGCGGTGTTCCTGGGGTCCTGGTTTCAAACCTACTGGCTGGGGCTTTTATTTTTCTGGAGTTTGCATGTACTTCCTATGTTAGTGTGGGTTTCCTCAAGGTTATCCACTGTCCAAAGACATGCTGGTTTGTTGGGTGCATTGCAAACTCTGAAATGCCCATGTGGTTGTCTGTCTATGTGTTAGCCTGCTCACTCTACTGTATTGCTCCTGTGACCCTGAACAGTTTAAGTGGTTTGCAAAATGGATGAATGTTCAGGTTATGCAATCTGTCAAAGAAACATTGTGTACATGACTTCTGAGCACCTCGAATAATGCACATTATCCTTGTTGCAGAGACAGTTGAGATTCTGACCACAAGAAATCATGATTTAGACAAAGTATTTTAAATAGTGACATATTTTCCTGCAAATTGTAAACTGTTTAAAGTATTCTCATAGAACGGTTCGTATGATATCTTACGAAAAGTTATTTCTCATTTTTCGTGCGTTTTCCTACAAATGTCCAGCATCAATTTTCGCTCCAATGTTTTCAAAATAAACTGTCTTCACAGGAAACAACTCGGTTAGTTTAGGCAACAAAACTACTTAGTTAGGATTAGGAAAAGATCGTGGTTAAGTTATGCCACACCAAAAGTGGCGTAACTTAAGTATGGAAATTCTGTGCCAAAAACTACTTAGTTAGGTTTAGGAAAAGATCGTGGTTTGGGTTAAAATAACACCGGACGTGGCGTAACTTTAGAATGGACGTTACGTGACAAATCAACACTGACTTGTGGTTTCACACAGGACAAGAACACCGATCTCCTGGGTGAAAGTCTGGTGGTTTTTTTTGTCGCTCTTTATACTTCCTGGTTTACAATTACGTGGAGTATATAGAAATATTTCATGGGATATATACGAATTGCAGTGCATTTACTTTTTGTATGGTATAGCTACGAACAACAACAGCCTGGTTTGTTTAATTTCTGACGTCATCTTCTATAGGCTGTTCATCAATAGTAATTTTGTATCTGTTCTGTATGTTTTGTAGTCTTACTCCAATTGATTCATGATAGGTTTCTTATGTATTCTTATGAAAATTTATAATTTCAGATTATTTCTTATTAAATGGTTTCATATTGGAATGATGACACCATTAAGAAAAGCAACAGCAGCACTGTATCTTACGTCTACATTCAATGCTCAAGCTGCCTAAAATGCCTTCCTTTGATCTAGTTAGTCTCCTAGGCATTGGTAATAGACCCATCGCTATTGGGGGGAAAAAAGGAAATTGCAGCACATTTCAATAAAAGTAATTGGTCCTCATGCAGACAAAACAGCCACACATTTGCTATCACTATGTATACGAATGCGAATGTAATTACCTTGCCTGTGAAGCCCCTCTCCCTCCCTCTCTCTCTCCCGCACTCTCGTATGATTATGTTTTTCTGCCTGTGTTATCTGAGAGAGAAGTGTGCTGCTGTGCTGATTAACAAATAACTCTGTGATGAGCCCCCCAATGTCCAGTTAGGTGCAAACATACGCCGTATTTGGACAGAGAGCTGAGGCCTTATGGGAATAGAAAAACTGCTAATCCAGTCAGATAGTTTTACAGCTAGAGGGTCTGCTTTTGCTATTATTATATTATTATACATTTTATGCCATGTTTCCTTTGCAATATGTGTTATACTGAACATCCACCCTCACATCATTTCAGCATTAGGATCAACCACCGCTGGTGGATGTGTAGCAGGCTATCCAGATCTGCACAGTATGACTCTCATAACATAATTAGTCCATCTCTCTAGGAGGGTTTTGCTAGCTTTACCTATATGCCAAAGTAAAGTGCAGGCACTTTGATGATAAAAGGGATAAAAAGGCAGCGATAAGGTGGAATGTTGAGCAGAGCGAGGCTGGCGTGAGCCAGCCAGCGGAGGTCTAATTGGATGAAGGAACCCTGTTGCATGAGCCGTTCTTCCCTGAGAGTGCAAAGACATTATGAAAACCTCCCACGCTGCTTTCAGTTGATTCAATTAATTTATTTTTCTGTTAAACTGATGGAAATATTGCCTCTTTTCCAATAAAAGCCTGACAGCTTTAGCACTGCGACATGGCTTGAAGTCCTCAGCTCTAAGGAATTAATTGTGAATGCATTCTGCTCCCGTCACCAGCCCTGCCCTCAGCCCGATCCCAAAAGGATGACCAGAAATCACCCCGTCTCCATGGCGGCCCAGCCCAGGCTCAGCCTGTGGTCGAGTGATCTCATTCAGCGTTATAATTCCCCTCTTCCATGTTTGGTGCTGTGGCTTTTGTTTTGACCGGGCTGAGAGCGAGCCTTAACTGATCGCCATGCCTCAACGCAGCTGAGGAAAAACATTGGTTCAAACAATAGGCAGAGGATCAGAGAGGTGGGAGAGTGAATAATGTGTCAGGTGCTCCGAATGAATTAAAGTGCAGAGCAAGGCTGTGGAAATACCTCTGTGTGAGGCCCTAATCAGTTGCAAACAAGGGAGGGAGAGAGGGGGAAAAAAAGCTTTCATTCCTGTAACTAATCATTTGCGGTTTCCCAATGCAGTCAGCCAACGCCAAAGGCAGAGACTAATAAACTGGGAGGCTGTGTAGATTTATAAATGATTAATTAAGGGGCCTCCCACGGGAACTACAGCAGCTATAAGCAAAAATATTAATTAGTTGAGATGAGACTTAAACTAACAGGAAAACATTCCAGCCATGTTGGAAAGCACATGGTGGGGGCAGCTTGTTTGACTCTGGGCTGACAAAGAGGGCCCTCACTGCTGCACCACTGTAGGGCGAGGGAGGGGGCTGTGTTGAATTTGGCTGGAGGATAATGAAGAGTTACATAGAGTGTCAGACAGAGAGACACACAGGTCCTTAGTATTGAGTTGTAAGGAGAGATGACTGAGTGACTGAGAGGGTTAGGATTGGGTCTGAAATGAGTTCTCGACTGCCTCAAGTACCTCTGCACCCCCCCTCACACAGCTACATTACCATCTCTGGTTGCCTCTCTTCATGCCTGCCCTTCAGGGAGGTCTCTAAAGCCTCTCTCCTCCGCTTCTTTTCATGAATGTCAAGATGCTGAGTTTAAAGTCCTGCAGATTAAATGGGAAGTGTTGAGTTTATTCTGCGTCTAATGAAAGAACTAGGTAATTTCATGCAGAGGATCTCAATGTCACAACTTCCAGAGCACTCTTCTTATTTCCTGTTCTCCACAGGGAGGGTGGCAACTGATTTCACCATTTTTGATTGCTGCAGCATCATCCAGGATGATGTTACCTGGGTGGACGTGACCCATCCAAAAGAGTGACCCATCCTAAAGAGTCTGTGTAGGTGTGATACAGTATTGTGAAGTGAGCAGCAAGGGTTCATGGTGCTAAAAACTATTCATGGCCACTGTCAAATCTGATGGCTGATCTGATCCAGCTTCTCGGTCATCTATTGAGTCAGTCACCAGAGAGCTGCAAAATCAAACAATACTCTGTCTCACTGTGTTTCATGTTGGCTATTCTATGGACTATCTGTGCTGACAAATAGAGTTTCTTCACATCAAAACAACGGGCCGAGGGGATTCTCGAAAAAGACGCAACTGACACATTAGCAGGAGGGGAAAAAAGCAGCAAATATTTGTTTCAGGAATTCCACAAACCCAACATCAGTTTCTGTCAGAAATGCAATATCGTACAATTTGAAATCACATATCAACTCTCTGACATATGCCCCCTCCAGTCTGCACTCTGAAGAATAATGTGGCTTGTCTCTGCATACTTACACATACTGTATACCACAAGACAAACCATGGAAGAGATGGTAATCACACTTCTTTCTTTTATTCTATCAAAAATTGCAAAGTAAACTCAATAAAAAGGAAGCCAACACTGCACTGGGCAGCCAGCATGAAACACAATTACAGAAATATGAATTCATTTGTAAAGGTTGTGCGTCATTTTCAAAGATCTTTGGATGAGAGCAAAAACCACTGGAAGCACAAACCGCCTGTGCCAACTCAAATATTATAACAGTTAGTAGAAATTGGACCCCAATCAGACCTGTGGGACAAATAATCTAGGCCAGTGGTTCCCAGCCTGGGGTCCGGGCCCCGCTCAGGGGGGCGCCAAAGATCACAGGGGGTGCGCCAGGATTTATCTGCTCTGAGGTTGTCAAAATTTGATTTGCTCATGTATAACTAAAATCATAATAACACATTGGATGATTTATACAAAAGTCTGGATATAAAACTATTTAAAAAGATATATTTTTTTGCTCCAGTACATAGCAAAATCTAACGAAATATTCAGTTTCAGTCCGTATTTCTCGGCATTTAGCCTTTCAAAAACAATATTTTCACTGCGGTCAAAAACCTATTTGCTCTCCTGCTTGACGCACCTGTATTAACTGGGCGGTCTAGCAGCAATCTAACACCATAAATTACATTTATTTAACTACAATAACAAAAAAATCTATTTCGGCTCCAACACTATCATAGTAAGTTAATTAAGTCATAACAAAAAACATTACAAAACAAACAAGTTTTGTTCACAAAGTTTATTTAATAAAAATACACTGAATCAACTTCAAATTGAGGATTTTCCTCAAGGATTTGTAATTTTTTTATGATGTTGAAGTCGGGGGGCTCAGCTTCTCTTAGACACAAGTAGGGGGGGCTTAAGTGAAAATAGGTTGGGAATCACTGATCTAAGAAATACTTTGAGACCTGAAATAATCAGAACCTTAAAGAGAGTCCTATGCATCTGGATTAAATCACCTGACTATACTGTGGATGCCTCAAACGTAATCCATCCACAGAAAATCCACGGAGGAATCAGCCCTGAAGTGACTACATCAAAAATCCCCATACGTCTATCTTGACTTCAGTTTCGCGTGCAGGTTAAAAAGAACCGGCCTCAACTATTTTTGTGTTTTCAGCACAGAATCTGATGAAAAGAGTCTGAGATGAAAAATTAGGGCCAAGTAGACACTTGAAGAGAGAGGCAGAAATTCCTTTAAGCCATCATAATTGACTCACTGGAGGGCCAGGCTCTGGTGGCGGTGAGGTGCTTCAGAAGTCAATGTTCCCAGAATCTAGTGTCAAGGGTGAATACATGTTTTTAGATTTCATAAATAAATATTTCATTCAACTGTCAATGGCATGTACAGTATGTGGTGGAAGAGAGCCCTTTCATGTCACTCTGGCTTTTGGATGGGTGCGGGAAAATTGGGGCTACTAAAGGCTACCAGCAGGAGTGAGCCAGAAAAGACTCCCATTTGAATGATGGGCAAAGAGTTGAACTGTGTTTTTTTTCTCTCTGCTGATATGATCAGCAGAGAGAAAAGCTGAGGGTGTCCAGCAGAATGGAGTGACGTTTGACAACAATTAGTGGTGCTGCTTTGAGCAATGATAGGCAGGCCTATATACGACACAAAGAAGGCTCCAACCACCCACTTCACAGCAGGTCAGACCACCACACAAATCAGCCCCATCGCATCGCCAGACAAGACTGATACTGTACGGCAATATCTAATGTAAGAGTCAAGAACACGCATATTTAGGGAATTGGAATTGGAAACACAAAAATAGTAAACTTCTATTACATAAACATGTCCAGCTGAAACATCATAAACAAGTCCTCTAAACTAAATGACAAAATACGGCAGGACAGAATTGTTTGCCTTTCGAAAACCATTTTTTGGTCGCCTAAAAATGTCTTATTCAGCATTCGGTTGTACGTAGCTCCACCCTCATGTGTCACTTCTGGTTGCAAAAAACAAAGATGGCTATAGACAAAATGACGAACTCGAGGCTTCAAAACGGCAGTCCACAAACCAATGGGTGACGTCACGGTGACTACGCCCACTTCTTATACACAGTCTATGGTTTAGACACAAAAACGTTTTGTTTTTTTTAAGGGTGACTATAATGTTTCCCTAAACCTAACCAAACCTTAACCATAGTGTTATTACATCATAAAATGTATTTATTTTTAAACAGTGATTTCTAACGGTTTTGGAAGGAACACACAAATGATGTCCAGACGATAGGGGCGTTGGATCAGGAAACGATTCAAGGACGTATTTTAGTGTTTAATTTGGATGATTTGTTGCATTTTTCTTGGGGAGACGGTCTCGATGTAGCAGTATTGTACCCGTTAGTGTCTTTTATTGTGGACCATTGGGTGTTCACACTCCTAATGTGGATGCTGATAAACAAACTTTGTTTCTGATGTTGTTTGAGAAAAACTACAGTATATGAACTACTACATAGAACAATATTAAATATGCTGCTATAACAGTCTCCACTCTTCTGGGAAGACTGTCCACAAGATTTTTGGACATGGCTGCAGGGATTTACTCCCATTCAGCCACAAGAGCATTAGTGAGGCCTCCCCTATTGTTGAGCACTAAGGCCTGGCTCACAGTCAGCGTTACAGTGAATGAATGGAAAAATATATATTTTTTAGTGTCTAGTCATTTATATGTCCCATCCATCATCGGGTTATTCAGACACATTAATCAACAACAAAACAAGCGTTCCCATATGTGTACCAACCAGCATCTAACAGCAACAACAACATACTGTCATACAAATACTGTTTGTACATGAACGGCCTACATTTAGTGTCCCAGGAGATATCCAACAATAGAAATTAACTAAATGAATGCACGTAGCCTCACATAAACAAACCTAATATACAAACATAAACAGAACAAAATCTACAAGTCATGTCAGCTTACACTTTACAAATTTGTTGGATTGGGTTGAGGTCAGGGGGTCTGTGCAGACCAATCAAGTTCTTCCACATCAAACTCAGAAATCCACTTCTTAATGGACATTTCTTTTGGAATAGCGTCATTGACAAAAAAAAGGACATTCCCCAAACTGTTGTCATAAAGTTGGTTAAAGCACATTTTTGTCTGAAATATTATTATATGCTGTTGTAGCATTAAAGGTACAGTGTGTAGGATTTGGCGGCATCTAGTGGTGTAGTTGCAGATTGCAACCAACTGAGTACCACTCCGCTCACTCTTCCCTTTCCATGACTGCGGTAACGTGAACCGTGTCTGTTCTGGGCTACTGTTGAAACATGGCGGAGCAACATGGCGGACTCCGTGAAGAGGACCCGCTCCCTATGTAGATATGAAGGGCTCATTCTAAGCTAACGAAAACACAACGATTCACAGTTTCAGGGGATTATACACTAATGAAAATATAGTTATGAACATTATATTCTATTTCTGCTAATAGATCCTCTGAATTGTTACACACTGTTCCTTCAAGATTTCCTTTCATTGTAAATAACAGGCCAATCAAGTTCTTCCACATCGAACATCGATCCATTTCTTAGTGGATATTTGTCTGTTGTCACAAAGTTGGACAAAGCACGTTTGTCTGAATTATCATTATATGCTGTAGCATTAATATTTCTCTTCATTGTAAATAAGAGGCCTCAACCAAACCTTGAAAAACAGCTCGATATGAACGGCACACAAACGTATGTGTCCACATACTTTTGGCCACATTGTGTACACTGATATGCAAAACTAACAAGCAGTTACTGTTTCAATTAGTCTGTCATAATGTTGTACAGTATCAGGAGACAATTCAATCAAAAGAACTGTCAGTATCAGCAGCACATAGTGGCCTGTATTTACTTCTATTATTTGTTCAAAGACCGCTGCAGCCCGACTGTATTTAAAAACACACACCAAAGCATGCTGATTGTTTTGTGTGTAATGTAAATGTTTGTGTCTGGACTAAATTGCACGTGGAAGCAATGACTTCGGGAGGTAAAAACAAATTTAGGCAATAATTGAATTGTAGCATAAAATTGCCAACTGCAAATAACCACGAGCCATTACGTGAACACATTCTCTCCCCTTTCAGTAAGAAACCGAACCTCACACACACAAGTACAGTGTGCATGCATGAACACACAAAGGCACACGCACATACGCAAGGTGGGAGAGACCTTTGAGGGTTTTACAATAGCACATTTATCCGCAAAATTAAAAATGGTGATTGATCCGTGGAATATTAACGGTCAACAATGTTTTTCATTAAGTTGTGAAGGGGAGCGAGGGGAGGCATTCTGGAAGAAGAAAGAGAGCAGGAAGGAAAAAGAGCGAAAGCTTTATTCAATGCTGATCCTGTACTGTAAAAAGGCCCGAAGAGAAATGTAAATACTAGACTCCAATAACACGACAGCACACTAATCATATTTACAAACTATATTAAATCTGCCCATTGTGTTTGCCTTGCTGAGGATTGGCTACCATGTAATTGTCATTGTAACCAGTGTTGGCTTATGGGAAAATTTAACTGCAGTGATATAAGGTGACTGGTAGGATTATTATTACTTTATTATGACCCAGTATATGTTTATTAAAACAATTTGTCATGCAGAACAGGAGTGGGGAATGGAAACATTAAATCCTGCTCCACTCTGGCCGCAGAAATGAGTTACAATAAAATTAATGGTGGGGAGGCCTGGGCTGACACCAGAGTGGTACGTAATAACCTGCTGCTTCGTTTCATTTGCCGATCATTTCCTGTTGGGCCCTCACCATTAAACATACATGCAGGGGATTATTGAAATAGCCCTGCGACAGCCATTGTAGTGCAGAAAGTGTGTGTCTGCCTGTGTGTGCGTCTATCTGTGTGGCTGTGTGTGTGTGTGTGTGTGTGTGTGTGTGTGTGTGTTTGGCTAGAAATGCTGCTTTTATGTGGCCGGGGCATTTGATCTTAAAAAACACCGGCGTCATGGCAATATGCCACGGTGTGTTTGTATTTCTGGTTGTGCTGTTATGAGAGGAGAGATATTAGGACGTTGAGGCAGTAAGGCTGGGATCTGAAGTCTTAGGAGGAGGCGTCATTTCACTGAGTGCCTGGGAGGGGCAAGATTAGTCTGTCAGTCCTGTCTAAAATGACTTTGAGGCTGTAGCTACAGGGATGCAGCAGAAGTTTAGCCAAGGAGTTAAGTGCATTTACACTGAACAATGCCCTTCATTCCCCTTGCGGTTTGGTGTTTGTGAGGACAGCCATGGTAAAAGGTGTGGACTGATTATATGACTTGGAGAGCATTTTTTTTTTTTACTGTATCTGGTATCTTGCAGCCGCAGCAAACCTAAAACAGAGTATAATATGCTGCCTTCGCAAACCCATCATAACTAGCACAAGAAAAACACTGCAGATTTACATTTTAAATGCCGTATACATCATCCCACATCTCAACCAGAGCAAAACAAATGCTGCCTGATTTCAGGAGAGGTGCCACACCCTCTCCAGTCGCTGTCATTACGAGTTAATGTTAACCAGAAACAGTCAGTGACACGTGTTGACATTTAATCTACATCTACAGGAAAGGGCAACAATGCTTCTTTTTTTATGTTTTACTGAATCATGTGGGTGAAATGTTCTTACTAAACAATCTGAAGTGCTTACAAAGAAAAGAACACATACTGAAGGGGCTGATCACACCGAGACGTGTCGCTACAGGCCGCTTCAAAAACGCCTTGGCAAAGCGTGTCGGGCAAAACAGCGGTGCGTCTGTGGAGCGGGGCTGCGTGCTTGCAACCGGGCAATCAAATGTGATTAATGGGAAAAATGTTGTTTCTCCCTCTCTCTCTCTCTCTCAAAGACAGTAGCCTACATGAAACTATCACTAGGCTATATGAGAAATGAATTTCCCCTTCCCTCTCACATACTCCTTAGCTCTCTCACAGTCCAACAGCTAACTGTAGCTAGCCCTACCACATCTACCGGCAATCCAGCATCAAAACAGGAAGGAAGTGGTAAAGTAGTAAGGCCCGCCTCTTGCTTGATTTGACTGGCTGCCTGGGACAAATGTGACATTGTCAAGCGGAGCTACCAGGGTTGGAAATTAGCACCAGCCACCAGCCAAATGCTGGTAAAATATGCAAGAGGCTGCTAGATTTGCTTCACTCACTAAAAAAGAAAAAAAAGACAATGGTAATCTATGGAGTGGCTGGTGGACAAAAAAGTTAATTTCCAACACTGGGTGCGACTCCACGGCGGGCCAAGGCAATATTTTATATTTTATGCGTGTCTAAAAAACAGCTAGAAAAACGTGACGCACGGCACAAGAGAAGAGCGCACGCCACATACCTCTGACCTCACGATATGTGAATGAAAATGGGTTCTATGGGTACCCATGAGTCTCCCCTTTACAGACATGCCCACTTTATGATAATCACATGCAGTTTTGGGGCAAGTCATAGTCAAGTCAGCACACAAACAGCTGTTGTGCCTGTTGGGTTTGAGTTCGCCATGTAAGGATTTGAGCACATTTTTCTATGCTAAATGCAGTACCTGTGAGGGTTTCTGGACAATATATTGTCATTGTTTTATATAATAAATATACAGTATGCATACATTTGCATAAAGCAAGCATATTTGCCCACTCCCATGTTAATAAGAGTATTAAATACTTGACAAATCTCCCTTTAAGGTACATTTTGAACAGATAAAAAATGTATGATTAACTATGGACAATCATGGGATTAATCGCGATTAAATATTTTAATCAATTCACAGCCTGAGAATAAAGTAAAGTTTTTTTGGGGGGGGATAAAAAAGCAATATTTATTTTTTGTTTTCTGTTTGTCCCTGGGGCTGTTTCACCATCATCCACAAACTGTTTTAATATTTTGCAGCTGTGAGCAGCTCTACCATTTCCTTGTGTTTTCCATTGTGGGAGATTAATGTCCATCAACAGCGCACTTAATAATCAAGGGATTTTAGTATGCATGCTGACTGCTTTGAGTACACTTAATTGCATCAAGATAAACAGCTGGTGGCGCTAATTCTCCGGTCGGGTTTCATTAAACCAGTGCAGAAGAGGACAGCGCAACAAGATTATGTAATTAAAGAGTGCTAGAGTATAGTCAAACCTCAAATAAACAAAAACAATGTGGAAAACATGATGGAAATATGGCATATATGTTTGTTTCATGTCCCGAGTTCCTGCATAAGACAGTGAACTCCATCTGCTCATTGACTTCAAACATTATGTGCATAAAAGCATGACCCAATTGGTAAATGTAAGTGTTAAGTGCACAGGTATGAGTACGGATTCTGCACAGTATAGCAGACATTCATGTTTGTAAAAGGTTGGCCAAATCCTGGGCCTGAAGCTCATTATCAGTATTATTTTTGTCTCCCTATATTGGCCAATGAGCACATAATGTGTGTCTACTATTTGAACTGAGTGTAATTCTGAGTGCATTAAACATTCTCTTAGGTCTTTCAGTGATGTTGTCATTGCAATGCAGTTTATTGTTACAGTAGCAAGGTCCTTTATATGCTGCCTCTCTCTCAGGAATTTCATAGTTATACGGAGAAAAGAATTGGTCACAGTAATAAGATAGGATCCATCCGATGCCATTCAAAATAGCCTGATCAAATCTCTGGTCTGCGAATCTCAGAGTATTGTGTTGTGTTTTTGAATTTACTGAACACCAGTTATGTCAACAAAGCCTCGGTTTTCCAAGAAATGTTTCCTTACTACACAGGATACACAAATAAACCAATGCTACCCTCTAATTCCTCAATAATTAAAAAATAAGCCTGTGCTCACCATTACATGACTCTGTGTTCTGCGATGGGCTCCAAGACCTCCAACAGCTCACACAGAGGAAGAAAATGAAACCTTTTTGAGTTTGCAGTGTAAATCCCTCAATCATAAAGTGTGTGAGAGAATAATGCAGGTTAGAGGACCCTCTAAGAGACCTTTGTTTAAAGGAATATATGGTTGGTTTTACATGTTTATGGCAGTTTTGGGCAGAGATGGCTTCACTATTTTCTATGAACGTTGTTTTGGTTCATCAGAATGTCAAACTGAAACAGTGAGCTGAAATGTGCACAGAGCTGCAGAGTGAGAGGTTGATTCTCAGTGGGATCAACAGTAGTAGCAACCCTTTAGCATTACAGGCTGTTCTCATACACCGTTTGTAGCTATACCTACGAAAAGTGATGCATTGTAATTCACATACATCCCACAAAATCAATTAGTATTCAATCCACGTAATTGTGAACCAGGAAGTATAAAGAGAGACAACCGTTGAGATGAGTGGGTCAAAAAACACCGGACTTTCACCCAGGAGACCGGTGTTCGTACCCCGTGTGAAACCAGAAGTCAGCGTTGATTTATTTGTCATGTACTTAATGCCACTTCCATAGTTATTTTAATACAAACCATGATCTTTCTCTAAACCTAACTCAGTAGTTTTTGTCAAGTAACTTCCGTACTTAAGTTACGCCACTTCCGGTGTTATTTTAACCCAAACCATGATCTTTTCCGAAGTAATTTTGTTGCCTAAACCTAAACGTTGAACATTATGGTCAGTCTTTTGATTCTCCTGCAAAAATAAGATCCACGTCGTAAAAAAAATAAAGAGAAGTATCCTTTAGGAAGGTGACTAACTAACAACTCTGCATCCCCTGGAGAGCAAAAAGAGCTTCATTCCAGCTAAAATGAAAAACTAATCAACACTAATTCTCTTCAATCCCCTCAATAAACTTAAATTAATATTTGTGATTGTCTCTGGATAATTACAAGACGTAATTTCTCTCTTGCAAACTTTGTTATGAGGAGTTATCATGAAACTATAAAATGAGATTTTTGCCTCACACAGTACAGCCAAATTCTGACTTTCACACACACTTAACTTCCTGTGCACAACACAGAGTGCATTAGCAGTGTTTTAATGATGGTATCATAAAAGCCCTATTCCTTTATACTCTGAATTGGACATAAATGGTTCACGTGATTAAGTAGTACATAATCTGAAAGCTGAAATTACACTTTGTTACTTTGGCCGTGCCATTTTTGACAAAATTACCGTCAAAAAAGTGGTGGTAATCAAATGGACAATTAGTTTTTAAAGTGAGGTCGCAGAGCTCATTCCTAGTTTCCTAACGTCTACTGCCCACCCCTCATCAGTTCACTGCACCCCCCCATACAAAGCCTCTTATGACCACATTAATGCACCTAATTACCATGTCAATCACAAGTAATGCTTATTAATTGCCCCTCAGAAAGGGGCTATTTCAAACAGCGAGTAGTGCCTTTAAAAGCCCACTGAAAGGCTGACTGTAGGGTAGGTTATGAGAGAGAGAGCCATGTTTCAGCCCTACTGCTGGCATTAGTCAATCTGCTGTCCAGATGTCTTCCACAGGTGACAGCTGCAATGGCCTAACAAGCAAATTAATCACGGAGCTTTTGTGGCGCTTCATTTTAGGGAAACTCATTTCGTTTCATAAAAGGCTTCATCTCGTGTGAAAAATGACAAATTGCGGCCATGGAGTGATGTGGAGGACCAAGCAGCCGGCTCTCATTTCTGTACCATGCCTGCAAGGTACTGAAGAATAGAGAGGCAGAGAGATAGAGCAAGGGGAGAACTGGGCCAGAACCAGCGACACAGTAATGAAGCCCAGCTCTGCCCCTGTGGGCTCAAGTTCTGACGAGCCTCACAGGTGGCTCGGTCAGATTAAAACCCAGCATGGTTATAAGGACTAGGCTTTGAATGAGGGGATACGCTCTGTGGTCTGTCAGACATTGTCCCCAAATTGCAACATGGAGGACATTTTGAAAAGCTGGCCCAACAAGGGGTTTGGTGGCAGGGAGTTTTCTTTGATTTAAACCCAGATGGCTTGTTGTACTTTAATGCCTTTCTTGGTTTATATGTGATGTTTTATCCCACAGATTAGTGGTGGTTTTGGAATTTGGGGTGCATGTTAACCAACAGAGAAGCAAAAGTGTAGAGTATGTTTTATTTTAGAGCAGGAAGCCCAGCCTATATGTTGCTAACAAATGTATAAAGCAGGGCAATTACAAACGATGTATTTTGGAGGAGTTGAGAGTGAGTGGATTTTGAATTAAACCCATTTAGTTGCACAAAGCGATTGACCCGAGGGCAAACCTAAAGTGTACTCCACATTTTTTAGCAAAAATTTAACATTGTGTGCTTTATATATATTTAGAGGAGCAGCTGAACTGCGGAAATATTTTAATGTCAGAACATCAAGAAGAATTTCACATCACAACTTAAAGGTTTTTTCAAACAAAAGGTATGGAAAATTGAAAACTTACAGCGGCCCAACAAATTAAACTTTTTGGATTTAAAAGCTTCACAAAGCCATTAATACAAAAAAGGAGATAAATCCTTGAAAGCCGTCCAACAAAAACTGTAATTATCATTGCCAGTAGAAAAGAAAAGAGCAAAGGGAGGCAAGAGGATTACACTCCTTCACAACAGAGGAATGTTCTGTGTTTATTTCTCTTCATTTGTTGAAAGAAATTCTGGGGTGACAGATGTCAGCAACACTTTATAATTTAGCATAATTATCGTGTTCATTCTATTCTACCGGTGCATATTGTATTCCACCTTCTATTCTTCAAATTCTAACTTCAACTCGCTCTGATTGCGTAGAAACCCATAGTCCCCCTCTTCAATGTTTGACCATGGCACATAGAGGGAGTCTTTTGCTTAATGATTTCATGAAAGCAGATTCCTTGACAATACAAAGAATGTGTTGCAGTTACAGCTGTCAAAGTTAACACGACAATAACGTATTAACGCAAATTCGTTTTAACGCCACTAATTTCTTTAACGCATTAACGCAACCTGCGATTTTTAGATTGTAGTGGGCTCAATTTTACAGCTATGTGGAGATACTGGTATCATATAAAACTAGAAAACCTAAGGAATCCATTGGTAACAACATGTCATACTAGCTTGTAACTAAGGAGGCTAAATAACGCTCCAAACTTATGCTAACTGGCATGGCCATTTTCAAAGGAGTCCCTTGACTTCTGACCTCAAGATATGTGAATGAAAATGGGTTCTACGGGTATCCACGAGTCTCCCCTTTACAGACATGCCCACTTTATCAAGTCATAGATATTCAGAGACAACATATCTTAAGGATGCTTTAGTGTAGATGCTTATGTCTGTAGAACATCAGCCGTTAATACAAATCTTTCAGTTTTCTGTTCAAAGGGCCACATCACGTCACTGACTTTTGAGTCGTTAAGCGACTTTCTCTGGTTAAGAGTTATTATATCACTGTTTATATTAATTCTGTGAAGGTTGAAAATGAGTAAAAATGTTTTTGAAGTATGGTGAAGACCTAAGAATCCACAAAAGTCACCACATTTAATGAAGATGCTTGAATAGTGCAACTTGGGTGTGTGTTCAATAAAGTTTATTTTGAAGTTAAGCATTAAGATAAGCACTAAGAGAAAATTCCTAAAAGATCAAGCTTGTATGTTTAACATAACACTCATTATGAGGTTACTTTCATCCATTTTCAAGGTGATTACTGTATGTTACATTTTACATACAATTGAACCTACTCAACTATCACTAATACCTTAATAATGGGGAAATGTGCCGTACCATATGTCAAACAAAATGGTGCTGTTTAATTATTGCCACTTACAGGAGTTCAAGGAGGCAACAGTCAATCAGTAAATGATGGCTTGATCTCGCCTCGCAGAGTGTGCGTCACCATGGGGACCCCAGACCCTGACGCCCAGATGCAACGTCTTCCCAGAGACTGAGATATGGCCAACCTCTGACTCTTCAATGTGGTCCCACTGGCAGATATGCTCTTATCAGGACAGGCTGCAGCATACATCTTCCAACAGCCAAAAACACTGACATAGAAAAGGGGCCCTAAATAGTGTGATAGGTGAAATTCTTTGCACATGTGACTGTTTTGTGTGATCCACTGAAGTGCAGTCAAGATTAGACTACAGCAAACAAACTCTTAAAGGCCAGGTATTTGGTGGATTTATTACTTCAGATCAACATTGATGACATAAAAATGCAAATAACTTGCCAGCGAATATTATATGTCTAGGGTTTTTATTTTGAAAGGTAAGAACGGAAGGACTGGATCTGGTCTGCGCTGCCTTTGTCAAGGTTGAAAAGAGTAATAAAGTTTGCCGTCCTTGTTCGGACTACAGAGCCTCCATGTTGTTGTTTCATAAATATAGGCGCAACTCAACACCTTCCACACAATGTGATTGGTTGATGCCTTTATTCGTTGTGCGAAGGCTCAGAAAATCAACCTTGTTCCGGAAAAAAATTGCGCCGCTTATTTGCTGCGTAATATTCTCGTTCTGTGTGAAAATATTTATGACAAAAACAACATAGAAAAAATATATTGACATCCCGTCACATCCCTAGCTGGCAGCCGGTTAGCTTATTTTTGCACAAAGACTGAAAACGGGGGGAGACAGGTAGCGTGGGTCTGTCCAAAGGTAACAAAATCTTGACCCACAGATAACCCGCCGTAAAACCACAACATGTCGTTTTCACATTTTGTTTTTCGTACGGATTAAACAAATGAGATACATGAGAATTGGTGAGTTTTTAAGGTGCTGGTAGACTGATTTTGTTACCTGCGGACAGAGCCAGCTGTAGCCTCATATTGAACGAACAGATGAGAGACTTCCAACTATTCCTTTAATCTCACAGCATGCCAAGCATAAATTAGCATTAATAATAATAAATATCTGATTAAAGCGGAGAATCGGATCACATAACACTCATCAATAATTTAATCCTACTGGTTAATCTGAGAGTGAGAGTGGTATCAATGTTCTCATCTAACGCTAATAAGCGTAAAATGTTGAACTATTCCTTTAAGTTGGAACAAGAAGCTACTAGATTGTCTTGTTGACGTCTGTGTTATAACAGTCATCATGGAGAGAGAATGCATTATCTTACAAAGTGATTTTCACTTAAAGAAGAGTTTAATTATCATTGTATTGCATTTAGTCGGTTTAATTGTAGCTTGTTTAGCAGCTCCATGGGTGTTGCTTTTGTGCATGTGTGAGCGAGGGGGTGGAGTGAGAAAAAACAGGAAGTGGACTAGTGTCGACTTGAAGATATGGCAATATACAGAACCACGCACACACTCACACACACTCGGACACTCAACACTCCCCTCCCCTGAGGGCCTAAAAGCTAATTAGCTCCTAAAGCATTTATTTATCACAGATAAACTGTCCAGCAATCTCACTGGCACATCCCCAATGGAAATAAGAACTACTCATTAGTTTGTTCAATTAAGCTTTCTTTTCCCACTTCAGCCTGCCCTCCCCACATCACACACAGCGCGAGAATGCACTTTTTGGTACTGCAAAAGTTGCTCCGCTTAAGCAGACTTTCCATGTATACACTGCAGTAAAGGCGGAAAGCCTTCGACATCTCTATCAATATGTATGTGACCCAAATTAGATTTAGAGGCTAAACTTAATCAATCTGTATGTGGAAAGTCCTTGAAAGGAGAACTGTGATTAGTAATGCTAAAACAAGACAACAAGGGTGGGGGGGGATTAACTCTCATTTTACATTTTACTGTAAGACACTCGAATAAGCAGCCGTCTGCTGGTGCTGTTGAATAAACTCATGAGGTGAACTCTCAAACTTTTCCACACGAAGGCCTATTTGGGATTATTTTGAGCTGAATGAACTGAATTCATTGTTGACTGTGCTGCATTTCATTTATGCAGCGTGACAACAAGCTGGGACCAAGTGGATCCAACTTGGTGTCGTGACAACTTGGTGTCATTAGCCAATTATTCAGTGTGCTGAAATGGTACTTTTGAGCTTCCATCTGTACGGTATTTGCAAAAAAAAAACATGTTCTTATTTCAGGTTGGATGGATTGTGTTTGATCCGGAGGCTGAGATATGCAGCTTATACTTTCTGATGCAAGACTTTAAATACAGCTGGGGAAGATGCCAAGCAGCTCGCTTAAAGGTAGGGTCGGTAATGCTGAGAAACTAGCAAGAGCACACTTGATTTTAAAAATGATCCAACCAAAAAAACAGCTCAGTGTTGACAACTCTTCTCCAATGAAAGTAGCTAGCAGCACTGGCTCCAAAAGTCCCACAATCTAGCAAGAAAGTCGCCAAGACGGCAACACTGACAGTCCATCCCTTCAGGACTCCCTCCGAAGCCACTCCCCCAAAATTATCATTATGAACGTAAACAAAGAACATGGCTATTGTTGGTACTCACAGCTGTCAAGCTAGCAGCTTGTGTAAGACTCCAGTGACATGCAAAGAGTGCACGGGCAGAGTACGCACAGGCAAGCAGGTAGGTAGGTAGACAGGCAGGTAGGTAGGTGGTAGGTGGTAGGTGGTAGGGGTGTAGGGGTACTAGTTTTTTTTTTTTTTTTTTTTACAATTTTGAAATACATTTTTTAATGCCAGAATCTATATATTTGCTTCATTTGAGTCTATGTGGAGGTAGGAGGAAGTTACCGCTATTGTCTGAGTGACGTGACATCATATCCGTTCCGTGTCCGTCCAAAACCAAAACAAACTGCAGTGAGCCGAAACGAGAAAGCAGAAAACGATGGAGAGTCTGCGTGGATATGACCTGCACCCTCACATTTTAAATCCAAGTGGTAAACACAACACATACAGTAAAGTATGGAAACACTTTGGGTTTCACACATTGCCAGGAAAAGCAGCGCCAGACATCACGGCTAAAGCTGCATGCTAACTCTGTCATGGACAGGAAACTCTCATCTCCGTGGTCAAATCAGCCGACGCTACAACTGTAGTGCACCCATATACTGACATTTATGTTAAATACATTCAATCGGCCCCGATGGAGCTGACCATGGATGTATAAAGAGAAAGAAGCTGACGGGAGAGCTAGCGACGGACTTGGCGAAGTTAGCGGAAGAATACACGTGTGACTACGTCTGGTTTTCAAAATAAGGTGTTAACAAAGGGAACTGTATATAAAAAATACATATATGGAAATAAGATTGATTGGATTATATTCACTAAAAGTATGAAACATTACATGTCCCTTATAAATTAAAAACAAAATACCACTAATTTGTGAGGGAAATGTCTTTATTCTTTGATTTTTGGGTTGCTGGAAAAAAATTGTAATAAATAATGCCTGACAATGACTGATATATTTGACTTTAGGACATCTCTGACTACACACATGCTGAAAATAATTTTTTTACTGTATCAATTTAGTAATTTTTCAAAGTAAACATCCCTAGAAGTGTGTGATTCAAACTATTTCCATGATCTATTGTTAAAAAAAGTTAACAAAGATCGCAATACTTGTAGAATCGCAATACATATCGAATTGGCACCCAAGTATCGTGATAGTATTGAATCGAGAGATAGGTGTGTCGTCCCAGCCCCAGTAGGTAGACAGCCCGTCCAATCATTACATTCGGGCTAAATTAAATTATTGGATGCGCTTATTACAGTCCTGCGACAGCCACAGATAGCAGATTTTTTTTCCCTTTTTTTGTCAAAGAATTTGATTTATTGAGTCTGTCGAGGTGTAATGAGAATTACAACAAATACAACAAAACAATGTATTTGAGCAGCACTACCAACCCTAGCTTTAATGTATGTGTAGTTTTAGCAGTTTAACTAAAGAGCCAGTTTTGTCTTTATTTCTCTGTTGCCAAGAATTGACATCTTTCTCATGCAGTAGGGTCAATTATTAATCCATGTGAACTTTAGTTTTGTCCTCCATCATTAAGGGTTTTCACCACTATTCTATACTATATAGTCATTATGTGAGACACAAAGACAAAGATTTTATGAAGTACTGTACCTTTTTTTTTTGTTCTGACTCATTTCATTAAATCATTAAAAGCAAATTACATTTTAAGCACCATTGGTATTTGAATGTCAGAGGCATAATAGATTTGTTGAAGTAGCATTGAAGTTGTTAGAATCCTGTTATTAAGGTCAAATGCTCATCACAGATAAAGGTTACGGATACATTCCCACCAACTACACTTTCTCCTCACACGCCAAAATACTCAGCAGCACAACAGTCATCAACATTGCATGGAGGCAAACTTCTCTGGCCTGCTGATGAATGCACTGAACTTGGAGAGAGGTTTTTACTTTCCTCAGGCCTGAGTATCTATCCCCTTAAGACAGTATTGCCGAGACACCACGAAGGCAATATTTGGCCCATTCCATCACTCTAATTCACTCCCTGCACATCCATATTTCATTCGGCCTCGGCTTTAATGAAAGTCATGGCAACTTCACCACCACTGGAGTCTCTAAGCGCACACATTGAACAGAAAAAAATCATAAATAAGGACATTGGCCTTCATACAAAACAATATGAGAGGAAATGAGGCCCCAAAGTTGGGTGGAGAAAGGTGGGGGGATTCAGCTGCGTTGTAGCTGGGGAGGCCATCTGCCTGGAAGAGCCTGGCTATCTCCCATCCCAAGTCCCCACTTTTCCTCCACCCGACCCCCACCCTCCCTCCACTGACTGCACAGACAAGTGCCTGTTTATCCCAATGCCCTTCAGAAGACATTAGCACAGGTCTCATGTGCAATCCTGTTATCTTCCACTGGCCTGAATATGCTCAGATTTTAAGTAGGGTTTGCTGTGTTGAGTTGGGCGTCTATATCCCCAGGAAGCAAACATGACATCCCCACTAAAAGGCTGCGGGGACACTGGGCTGGGTGGTGCGGCTGTTACCTGCATGTGCATTGTGTCTACACAGCCCCCTCCTGCTGGATACAACACTGCATTTAGCAAGAAGAGTACAGTGCCATTTCAGAGCTCTTTTGGATGTTGCTCATGCGATATAAAAAAAAAAACAGAGTACTTTAAACTTGCAACTTAATGAATTAATAACAAAAGAAAAATGGAAAATATGACCTTTAACAACTGACTTGCAATAATTCTGTTGACAGTAAACATGAAGACAGAAATAGTAATTAAAATATTCAGACTTTTATTCAAATCTCTTTTGCGAAAGGGATCAGCAAGTTATGTTTTTTACTGAAATATCTGTGTGACTAAACTTTGTCAAGTCAAATCCAACTAAGGAATGATGCTTGTTGTGCATCACTTAGTTAGCAACTTTTTTACTCTTTTATTCCCTTGCTGAGGGATTACACTCTCTGTATATCAAGCGTTCCTCTGGAACTGGTAGGAATGACCAAAGAATCGCTCTATTTTCCTCATAGCAATCAGACTCGGTAGATAGTCCTTAGTTTAGCCAAAAATCTGTGATTCATTGCAAATCTAATTATGTTTGACAGTCAGAGTGATGATATTGCTTGGTGTCTCGAAGAATAATATAGTATTATGTGCCACTTTAAAGGAATAGTTTGACATTTTGGGGAAATACGCTTATTTTCCTTCTTGCCAGAGTTAGAAGAAACAATTTGATGCCACTCTCATATCTCAAACCACTGTCAATGGCTCCATTAAATATGAAGCCAGGAGAGAGTTAGCCTAGCTTAGCATAAAGATTGGAAATAGGGGTAAACGGCTAGCCTGGCTCTCTCTAAAGGTAACAAAGTCCACCTACCAGCTCTAAAGCTCGCTATTTTTTACATGTTATATTTTGTTTGTTTAATACGCACAAAAGAAAAAAAAAAAAAAAAATTGTAAAAATGTCACACTGTGGTTTACGGGGTCATATCCCGGACTATTTCCCAGCTGGTAGCAGTTGCTAGGCAAACAGGGAGTCTCCAGGAAGTCACTGTTCCGGCCAAGAAATAGTCCAGCACATACAGTAACCCCCAGTAAAACCACAACCACAATGTTTAAACACCGCAGTTTTTGAAAGGCTAAACACCAACACATATGAATTGATGCAGAATATTTCGTTAGATAAAAACATGTTGTGAATTTTGGAAATGATTACATCTATCTTTTTTCAATACATTTTGACTTTAGACTGAGGACTGCGACAATTAATGTTACAGAGATGATCGAGGGCTTAGCACCGCGTCGCTCGCTATGTGTGTGTGTTAAAGAAAGAGATAGAGGGAAGAGAAGCTGGGAGGTAATAAAACTTGTATACTAAGATACTAATGGTAGTCTAAAAGCTATGCCAAACCATGGCTCCTCTTAGACCACATTCCCCGCTGACGTTTAATCAAATATTAGGACCATACACCGGGTTTGTGAGGGGCGCATTCCTATCCAGGCGCCCGGAGCGGACCCTGGGGACATATTAATTTCAGCGGCATTTAAAATTTGGTAATTTCAAATGGCTCTTATACACAATGTTTAACATTATAGATTAAATTGTGATCTATTTTAACTGTTTTCTGAGTGATTTCTTTTAGACTGGTCCACTAGTAGTTAAACTTCCGTTTAAACATCAGGGAAATTAGTCGTTAGGAACATAGTGAGCATGGAATATTTCTTTAGTTTTGGGAGACATCACCACAATTAGCAGCCCCAACAACACGGATATGCATGTAGAACTTTAAACAGTAGAGAGTCGTACTTTAACTGGACTTACTACAGTAACTTACTACAGGAATAGCTCAAATTCAGTTGTATTAATGAAAGTATTTTAAAAGCATGCACAAGTTGTTGGTGTCCACTTCCTGCTGTCTAACCTCTGCTCTCCTGCCTGATACTGAAGGTAGCAGCACTCGCTCATTGAATATGCACCATCCCAACTGTGGAGCTTAACTGATTAACACAGCCAGTCACAAGATTAACGAAAGCTGTAAATTATGCCATCTTTAATCAATTCATTATTTCCAAATAATTGCACCAAATGCACAGGATGAGACGAACGCAGCTGCTGTATTTTAGTCATTGTCTCCTTGTTTCATAGATAGATGCATAGATCGAGTTCAGAGGGGTGTTTCTGTTGTGTAGCCTGATATAAATGGGGTGGACAAAATAATAGAAAAATTATGACCTTCATGAAGGTAGGTTTTATTGCAGGACTGTTGTATTGGACTGCATTAGTTTTAGCTAGTTGTACCTAATAAACTGGCACAATACACAGAATTATTTTGTATTAAATTAAACATAATATTTTCATGTTTCTCTTGTTTTGCTTCTGAGATATTTCACAGTGGAAATACACAAAAAGGGCAGCGGAAAACATCATTTACCTGCATTTGCTGAAATAAATGTATCAACAAGGTTTCAAGTCAATGGTCTAAAAACAAATACAGATGAGTCTATTATCCTATTACAGCCACTCAGAACAGTATGATGCAGAGAGAGAGATAAAGAACAGGATGAGCCCATCAGAGGACATTAAATGGAGCCAGCTCTCGCTCTCTCCTCTCTCAGCTTTCACAGGGAACCAGCAGAGCAGAGAAGGCTACAGTAGCAGGCCGGGATCACACAAGGCCTGCAGAATTACACAAATAAATTGCTACCAAAACTCATATGCTGCTGTGTACATAGCTGTGTTCAAATCAAATATAAACAAAGTCTGAGCGAGGATAAATTATTTTCGGGAAATTAAAACAAAAACAAATGCCACATTCAAATTTGTGCATCCCATATCATCTAAAGAGGCTTTTTCATTTACGTCCATATCAGGCATCAGTTTTTAAATGTTTTTAAATTAAGAACATCATCACTATTTAAGGTGGAATTTGTGCCACATTTGCAAAGCCACATACTGTAAAATCACCGTTAAAATGCACAATATTTTGTTTATATTCACATGGTTTGACTATACCCACAAACAGCAGCGGAGGTCAGGTGAAGCCTGACATGTCACGACAAACTGTTTTCATTTGAATTGAGGATGTAAAGAGGATAGTCACAAATGAAAATGAGGAGGGAGGAAAAAGCACATTCCAAATATCCCCTGAAGCTGCGTCTGTAAAGACGCAGGCTCAGCATAAGGTATTCACTTTGCAGATAAAGGCGTTCTTTCCACTCATAATCAACATATACAGTAATGCATCATTTTTTCTACCAGATAGCAAGAGAAGAATTAGCTCAAATTATTTTAAGTTTTTGTTAATTACTTTTGGAGCCCGAAGCTGTTCGCTGCAGCAGCTCACGCCTCAGAACTGCCGGAAAGTTTACAGTCACGCGGTCACATTACCCGACTAATAATTCGAGCACTTATCACCCAACTCTATAGCAGTGTTTTATGAAGCATCCCGGTCTTTATCTGTATGTACACCTCCAATGTGATCACATGGCTAAATGATATTTCTGCTAACACTCATCCCTTAAATTAAAAAAAAGCAGTGGGCGTGCATTTCTGTGGGCATAATCTTACACTCCTGATCTCAATGGGGCATTTATGGAGGGTTTTATAACTCTAATTATCTTAGTCCATTACAGTATATCAACTTTTAGTGGTCTATTGTATTCCCAATATGCATCAACTGGACAGATGCCTCTGTGGCAAAGACTATTTACCTTAAATAAGAAGACATGAGGCTATACTTTAGTTGGATGGGGTGCTTTATGCCTACATAATTATGACAATAGTACAGATATTGTTGCTGTGGAGCAAGCTCTCTTTTCACTATGACACTATTTTATCATGCTAATATAAACACAAAATACAAACACAAAGGCATGTAAAGACAGGGTTTGGTCAAAATATAAGGTTACAAGGCTTCAGCATACTATATATTGGTAACACTTTATTTAACATTCATAAGCAGTATATAGACACTTAAGAAATGGTTAGTAATTGTAAGCAGTAACTCCTTATAATAAGCATTCATAACTAGAGTATAAACAGATAAATGGTTGATACATGAAAGTTGTATAATGATTTGTCTTCATCAGTTTTGAACAGCATTAACAGTTTCTATATAAGAGGAGTTTTCAAATATATTATTAAACGCTTAAAATGTCCTTCTGTCTGCTTTTAACTAAATTAGAGTGTATTATCCTGTTATAAATCATTCATTAAAGGTGCTTAATTCGAAATTCAGAGCATTACTATTGCCTCCACACGGCTCTCAACATGGCGAAGTCAACTGTTCGTTCCATTGCAACATCAGCGCCCAGCAACAAAGCTGTGCTTCCGCCATTTTGGACTGAAAGCAACTTCCGACGCTATCGGTCAGGACGGCGTTATCAGCTGTAACCGCGGTACAAGAGCAGTGCAGAGCAGCAGCCATGAGCTAGCCAGTGGGGCACACTCACATGCACTAAAAGGCACGCGCGGCCGGCCCAGCGATGTCAACAAAGCACAAAGAAGCTTGGATAACAACACACAGAGGGAGAGTGACTTCATTCTCTGCTCAGGTAGACATTACTCCTCTATATCTTTATCTCTGGATATCCTATGGAGCACCTTTAAGTGTTTGTATACGGCTTATAAATGCTAAATAGGACAGGTAAAAATAAAGTGTTACCTGTATATTTATGGTGTATATAGGATGGGAAGTGATCTGAAATGTTAACGTTTTTTCGGCACGCTTCCGTTGAGCATCCCCTGAAACGCGGGCCCCCATGCCGCAGCAGCCGGTAGCTCAGCTCCTGACAAAGCTGTTAATGTTCTGCAAAGAATGTGCAAATTGCAGAAACGAGTCCAAGTGTGGGCAGAAAACACTTCTGGTACTTAGAACCAGTGATGGAACAAATTTGGTCAAATTGGTAAAGTGCCCAAAGGGAGGAGGGAGATGTTCCACGGAAAACCAATTCCAAGCTTGGGTGAGCTCAGGATTGTTTGGAAACTCTCCAATCTGGGGGCCTGCATTGAATTGCGTGTCAGGCAGAGACTGTTAAATAAGATTAGAATAAGGACCAAGAGAGCAGCACAGGTACCTCACAGGATGGCTGTGTAACGACGAGCCACAGTTACTCTTTAACAGCCATACATCAGCTGAGGCAGTATTGGAAAGTGTTACATGAGCTGACACGTAAACTCACTGGACAGTCGCAGGAAACAGAGCTTTCTAGTGCATTATGAGCTCTGTTTGGAACAAGTCCTGTTTCCTGCTTTGATTTATTCCTCGTAGCACCAATTAGGCTTGGCCCACTCCTGGAGGAGTTGAAAAGCTGACGATGGATATGTCATGGGATGCTATGATCAAAGCAGAAAGCTAAAGAGCAACAGAGAGAGAGAAAGGAATCTCATTCAGTTTCATATTTATTAGGTCTTCAAGAGACTTGTATTACAGCTTGTAAACGCAGCCACTTCCAAAAAATGCAGCTTAAATCTTAAAAAAAAAAGCAAAATGAAGACGAATGAAACGAACAGACACATTTTCATCTTTTGATGAGCACTCCAGCGAGCTAATGTGAGAGAAGAGATCTTGAAGCCTCCAAACACTGACTGATCTCTGGCTCCCTTCCCTTTGGTTCAGTTCATCAAGGGCAGAGAATCATTATGAGAGAAACATTTAAAAGGGGTTACACTTACTGTTAGTTTCTATGCTTTACACTGAATGGCTCTGGACATAGTAATCATTGGCATAATGGCAGAGTGGGGAGGATTTATCTATTCACAACCCGTGATCCTGACTGACTAAAATGCAATGAAGTGATACTATAGGGTGAAATAGCACACATTTAGTGTAGTATTTTAACACCAATTCAAGAACTGAAATACATGAAACAAGAGGAAGACAAGTAGACTAATCAAAAACATATTTAACACTTAAATGCATATCTCTGGTCACCCTGTCTAATTCATTCATTTCATTCATTTAAGCATTCAACTCCCTGGTATTCCTCTACCTTTGTTCCTCAACCTATTTATATTTGTTTTTAACAATGTTCTGGTGTCAACATGTCAAACATGATGAAAAAGCCTTGTTTATATTAATTTCTGAAAAGTTTACAAGTAATATGATTTTAATATATGGCTTAATCAGAGTTATATAACTGCTGGGTTGCTAATGACCTGAGGGATGTCGAAATGTTTGAAAATGCATTTACAGTAAGGCTTAAAGTCACCACTTTAACCACTTCTTTTGAGTGTACGTTTGATCTGTCACAGGAGTGAACATAGTACTGGTAAACAGATCCTGGACCATCTTATCATCATAAATCCTGAATAACGCAAATAACTGAACAGACAACTGGACCCTTACAAACAAGGTCTCCACAGCCTGCATGTGTTGGTGCATATGTGTATTTTTAAATTTAGAATCATCATTTAATCACAAGAAATTATCCTTTACAGTATGGAACTTCACATTTGCTGTGGATACAACACAATTTATAATTTGTCCTTTATTTTCTGATTTTCTGTCGCATTAAGAAACACAAACTTTAATCCACATCATGTCACTGGTGAATAATATGCAAACATGATCATGTCAACATACTCAATAATCCAACTTCAGCTTTGCTTATCGAACGTTGTCACAAAGAGGAGCACATGTTGTATTTTGGTAAGTTAATACTCTTGGACTAATTTCGTAAATCAGTACTGACTGACAATTAAAAGAAACAGATATGCGAAATACTCGGCCGGCTGCAAAAATTTCGCAAAACTATTCATACCATACATGCAAAATCACCCTACAATAAAAGCTGCTGTATAAAGGTTCCTGGAATATGCAAAGTAGTCAGAGATTCCTCGTTTCCTACATATCTAAACGGTAACAGGTCTAAGCTGGACCTTACTGTAGACTGTTCCATAGGCAACGTGGGTAATTAGAATAAGTGTTCAAAGAGGAAATATAGTTTTGGTTCATGTGAAGTGAGTTCATTGTTAAATACAAGGATGTGGAATTAACAGGCCACCTTCCTTCCTTTCATCCTCAACTTAGTGCTGTTTGACTGAGACAGATGGGGAAGGTAAATCAAGGCAGCTGAGTGGAGAGCACTGCTGACAGCACATTAGAGCCTCTCTCAATGAACTGTCACAAGTGCACAGTGAAAGTAAAGTTTGATCATACGTGGCTGCTGTCCTGTCAGACATCCTTAAAAGCAAATGGGGCCTAAGTGCTGCGGAGCTCTGAATGAGCCTGAGATGACAGTTGTAGTCGGTGCAAAGAGAGGGCATCGGCACTCCATCCTCCATCCTGCAAAAGGACAATGAGGTGAGGCGGACTCTGGCAGCATTTCTCGCCCTGCACCCCCACCCTCGCAGTAAAAGCATCTGACAAAGTGTCAGTCTTCCACATCATCATTCGCATCATTAAGAGCCGGGGACGAAACTTTTATGCTGCTTGTGCAAAAAGGTCATGAATATGTGCAAAACTCCACATCTCTCACTCAGTATGAACACTTTCTAACCAATATAAATAGTTTTATTAAAAAGCTATTTTACCATCATTATTGAGAATGTCAACCTTTAATGTTATCCGCTTTTAGAGAAACACTTTTCTTTTCAATATTGGCTGAGAAATACTTCTACTGAATAATCCACTTATAGTCAGATAAAGACTGTTTTCGACTACTTGTACTCAGAGTGGAACCTGACAAAGCAAGCAAACATGTAGCAAGTGCTTTTAAACATATTATATTTAAGATAGGGCTGTCAATCGATTGAAATATTTAATCGCTATTAATTGCATGATTGTCCATAGTTAATCGCGATTAATCGCAAATCAATCGCACATTTTTTATCTGTTCAAAATGACTTGCCCCCAAACTGCATGTGATTATCATAAAGTGGGCATGTCTGTAAAGGGGAGACTCGTGGGTACCCATAGAACCCATTTTCATTCACATATCTTGAGGTCAGAGGTCAAGGGACCCCTTTGACAGTTTTTCCTCGCCAAAATTTAGCGTAAGTTTGGAACGTTATTTCGCCTCCTTCCGGACAAGCTAGTATAACACGGTTGATACCAATGGATTCCTTAGGTTTCATATTATGTCAGTATCTTCACTGCAGCTTTCAAACTGAGCCTGCTACAATGTAAAAATCGCAAGTTGCGTTAATGTATAAAAGAAATTAGTGGCGTTAAAACAAATTTGCTTTATCGCGTTAACTTTGACAGCCCTAATTTAAGCATTTTCCCTTTATTAGATAAAGGTACTGTACACTCATTTATGTATTGTAGCTTTACTATCATAAAAAATGAACCATGTTGCTACCTTATTTTCAGGTTAGATCACAGACCCACCTGTGCACAGGTGTAATTATTCAGGTCTTAATTGTAGGTTACCATTATTTCAATGGTTATAGACAATGCTATATATGGACAAAAGTATACAAATGTGTGGTAATGTGTTTATATGTTAACAGTGTACTTTATAGGGCTCTGAGGTGATTTGTTTTTTTGTTTTTGATCGGTGCTAAAGCTGCCTGCCCTAAGCTGCCCCATCAACTTACCTTAAACCTCACCTCCAGTATTTTATTTTGCTTTTATTTGTCACTATGACGACATTACGTCATAATTTCTGTCATAGTCATTACAAGGTATAAGTAATGAGTATAATCCATATGTGTTGTATTGTAACGATACAAACTTTCTGCTCATTTGTTGTAACTGCCTTGTGTGCTGAAGTGTTTGTGTGTTTTGTCTTTTGTTGTCCTCTGGCCTGTATTGGGAACAGTTGCTGCTCTGGGCTTTTTAAAGCTCATTGTATCGATACTGAGCTTTACAAATGCACATGACATGAAATGACATAGAGTAATGCACTATGAAATGATTTTCAATAATTACCTTACCGGTTACTGGTCTGGTAAAACATGTGTTACACATAAATCTTAATTGAATTACATTATAATGCATTGAATTAAAAACCTAGAATCCTGTTTTGTAAAGTGTCAAATTGTAATCAAGAAACCAATGACAGGTAAGAGTGACATTTAGAAAGCAATGAAAAAGAATAGGTCATGAATAATATGATTGCTTTCAACTCTGAGTAATGAGTAAAGAAATAAGTAATTATTGACAGATTATTTTTATATTCTCCAACACTAAGTTCTGCTTGATACAAATGGACCAAAAGATTCTGACCCGATTTAAAATAACAACACAGCGAGAAGCAGAGACTTGCCTCGCTTTAGTACATGTGGTCCTTTATAGTAAATTGGATTTCTTTCTTCCATTGCAAAGCATGAGACGGTGTCCCACTTTATCTAAAACATGCTGTTCCACTTTGACTGGGCCTGAAAGAGTGGGACAACTTGAAAAATACTTTCAAAATTCAAACATCCTATTGATGTTTAAGTTAGTTTTAAGAAATGAGTAAATATTTTGCACTTTACTTCAATTATGTGTTCACTTTACCATTATTCTTGTATTCCTTTGCCAACCTGGTCTCACGGTATATAAAAAGCACAACATTACAAAGACATTCCGCGTGTCGTGAGGACACATTTTAGGCTTTTCGCGTGTCATTTGTACAAAACTATGGTAATGTCCAAAATTAGGTTTAGGCAACAAAGCCACGTAGTTTGGTTTAGGAAAAACATCATGGTTGGGCTTAAAATAAGTGCAGAAACAACGTAACAAAAGTACCGAAAATACGTCTCAAACGCCACTAAAAAACACGGGACAAATGTCACTAACACAACTTACAAAACAAAACACCAGGCTCAAACACCGGCTTCCTGATTGAAAGTCCTGTGTTTGTTGGACCCATCCACCTGCCCACCATTAGCAGCATCACGCGGTCAGTACCAGTACCGACTACATGGCGTACAAACGACACGCCAAAAGCAGCCTTGCATATTATCACGTCATTTATACGCCTTTTCGTGCAAAACGTGCTGCCTTGGTCGCCCCGGTAGTCCTGACCGCGGCAACCTGGATTCGAATCCGACCCGAGGCCCTTTGCTGCATGTCCCTCCCCCCTCTCCAGTCTATCCACTGTCCTATCAAATATAGGCCAAAAAGTCCTAAAAAATATAAATCTTAAAACATGCTGCCTTTAATGACAGACCCTTTAATGCAAAAATGTGCATTTGGCAATCACGTCAGACTGCCCTTTGTCCAACAATGTAGAGTGGTTATGTTACCTAAATGAACTGAATCTGGTGACAGACAAATTAATGACTAAAGAATATCTTATATTTTTGCAGTTCCAATCATAACAAAACAAGACTTAATTAAAGACTGTCAATGCCTCTCCTCTCATTAGAATCAACTGGCAAAACACTACCAAAATACAAACACATATTTGTAACTTTTTTAAAAACATTTTTTGTGAATGTTGGTTTTCATTTATTCCACGGAAGCATTTGCAAAGTGTAGATAAATTGCAGATTAAGCTGATTAGATAACGCTTGATTGCAGCTTTTGAAAAACGTTATCTGTAATAACCGAGGCTTAATTTGTCTGATTGGAAAGCAGACCACCTTAAATTACGGAAAACACAATGGGACGGTTTCTGAGGGAATAGGTAAAGTGGCCTGTGCTGACGTATCTTTAATGAATAACTTACAGGCCCTTGGACCAGCAGTGGGTAGAGCCTTGTTTACCTCAGCCCAAACCTGCACTCCAACACTGTATGCTACTTCACTCTTCCATTAGGGTGTGTGTTGAGGCCTGTGCCCACTGTTTAGCCTGGCGCAGAGGTACTTCTAGCTGTAGGAATTTGGTCTCCCACACATTCTAAAACCCACTTTCACTCGCTTCCCAGTGGGCCAGCATACCTTATCTCTGATGCAAAAGAGCACTTTCATAAGTGCCCCGCCGGAGAGGGAAAACACACAAACAAAGAAATATTCAGACACAGATTGAACTTTGTTGTTCTCGACCAATTTGTTTGGTAGGTGGTAGTGAGCAAATGGGCTGTTTCTCCAAATGGAATGTTTTACACACGTAAAAAATTTACAAGACGGGTGAGTAAAACATGTACATTGAATGTGGGATCATCATTATGGCATTAAAAATGTAAACATTTCTAGAGGCCTTTTAGAGTCCCTGTGTGAGCGCATTTCTTCTACACTGATGCTTTCAGTGTTGACCATTTAGCGCTGACGTCGTAACCGTCCTCGAGGGAGTTTTTCTTTAACAAAGAGGATAACCTAGTTCAAAAACATTGAACGAAGGACAATGGCAGAGCAGAAATGGTCCGTAAGTCCATCTCATTCTAGCTCAATGCTTTTAACGTCACTGTTCCTCAGACAGACATCGCCCTGCCTCTAAAGTGGGTCTGAACCAGGAGAAACAGCCATTACGAGCAATTCAACTGCATGAAAGTAGTGTCTGACAGGTCCACTCTCAGTGACAGATGCCATTATAACCTGTAAAATGTGATACTGGCACTTTAAGGTTATATCATTTTACCCTTCAACTCTGGCAGCCCATCTGCTCAATAATAAAGGGCACGCTCCTTTGTTTTAGGTCATATAGCCAATGTGTTCAAGATCTGTAACTTCCCCAGTGTTTATTATTATTATTAGGGCTGTTAATCGATTTAAATATTGAATTGCGATTAATTGCATGATTGTCCATAGTTAATCGCGATTAATTGCAAATCAATCGCACATGTTTTTATCTGTTCAAAATGTACCTTAAGGGGAGTATTTAATACTCTTATCAACATGGGAGTGGGCAATTACGCTCGCTTTATGCAAATGTGTGTATAAATGTATTATTGGAAATCAATTAACAACACAAAACATTGACAAATATTGTCCAGAAACCCTCACAGGTACTGCATTTAGCATAAAAAAATAAGGGACCCATTTGAACATGGCAATGCCAGTTTTTCCTCGCCAAAATTTAGCGTAACTTTGGAGCATTATTTAACCTCCTTCGGGACAAGCTGTGACATGGTTGGTACCAATGGATTCTTTAGGTTTTCTAGTTTCATATGATGCCATTATCTTCACTCTAGCTTTAAAACTGAGCCTCGTACAATCTCCGAAATCGCAAGTTGCGTTAATGCATTAAAGAAATTAGTGGCGTTGAAACAAATTTGCGTTATTGCGTTAACTTTAACAGCCCTAATTATTATTTTAAATCCCTTTTGAAGTAAGATATTAAGGAATATATTTAGGCTGTGAGTCTGTTGTCCAGTATGTCCTGTTAGAGGTACAGTATAATGTTATTATCCTCTCACAACAAAGCAACATCTATTTGTCCCTGCCTCTGAGAGCAGTATGGTTTCTAAAGCTTTGAATCAAAACTCCATTTCCTGAGCTCCAGCTCCTCCAAACAAGAGGCTATGAAAAAAAAAAAAACCCTCAAATTTTCATCGTCACCACAGTTCAGATGACAATTATGACAGCCCAGGTTTAATCATAAGAATCGGGTAGTTCATTTTCTCAATGTCAACATGAAACCTTGTCAAAAAATGAATTCTGTCTTTCTCTCGGGAGATAAGCAGGCTCCAGTGCACCGGGCTCATTCAGAGGAAAAAAACTTGCAGGTCACAAGGCAGCGACTTGCATGTTTTCTTATTTTTTTTTCACCCTCTCGCTCTATCCTCCCCCCTCTCCTTTTTTCTGAAAACCACCCAAGAAGAGATTAATCATGAAGGGAAAACTCAACTTCACCCTCTAGCTGCAGGTCACAGTTCTTATTTCGTGTGGAATTGGCTTTCGGAAAGCAGAAGGCCTGCCCGGGGGGCAGGGACCTGATATGAGAGGAATTTGAGAATGAAGCAGAGGGGATTGATTAGCCCACTTCATATCCCACACTCCGTAAGCACAGTCCAGCTGCAATCTAACACACCGCTGAGCTGAATAGACAAGAGAAATTGGATTCCTTCCTAATATTTAACCTTCAAGTCAGCTCTAACAGCTGTTGATGGGTTGCTCTCCCAGGTAGTTACAAGAGGACTTTTTACATGTTACATGGAGAGGGAATAGCAAAGTGGGAATGTGATGACTTTTCTGTAGGTTATTCAATTACAATGGTGCAAAGAGCAGCAAGGCCATTGAAGCACATCATCTGCATGCAACTGCACTGAGGGATTTAATTTTACACCTCTACTTGTCTGAACAGGCCATGTGTGTGGGCACACACATGTACAGCACTCACATACACGTCGGCAAATGTGCACACAAACAGGCGTGCACACGCATAAAGAGCAATTAAGGCCACGAAAGTTGAGTGTGCAGCTAATGGATGGATCATATGCAGCCCATAATGACTTACTTTGATGTCGGTTGTCAAAGTAGACCTATTTTAGACCGGGAGCAAAAGGCGCTTGAAAACATCCTGTAATGCCTCCATTCTTTTTTATCTCTTTTCACGAGCAGATGTTAGAACAAAGAGCGATGGCATCACTTCCTTACCCTCAGATCTCAAGAGTGACTGCCATTTAGATTTCTGGTTTTCTTGGTCTCTACTCGAATCCAGATCAACGTATAAAAATATGAGGAGTTGACTGATAAATGGTGCATCTCTGTGACCATATCAGACGCCAATGAATATTTAGCGGCTTCATTTATAGGCCAGTTTGATCATATCCACCCACCATCTCTTGTGCCAGTCTTCGGGAAGTGTTGATAAGAGAGCAGGATGTCATCAGGCTCTTTTCTCAAGTCATTAAGCCATGCCGTTTTTTTTCCAAGCAAAGTGTTGCCCATTTGAATGAGCACATTAGCGAATGTCTTATGATAATTAAGTGCTTGAGTTGCAGAATTGCAAAATCGGATTCATTAGTAGAGTCGCACATTTTTTATTAGCACCTTATTCTGTTCCAGGGCTGCAAGCGATGCCCGACGAGTCCGACACACAGCTTCTCCACAATGAAGACTAGACATTCAAGCGCTGAACTTCCACGATTGGAGAGGGCATATCGTAAAACTTCACATCATGGATTTGAAAGAAGTATATTTAAAGTAAATTTAGCTGATTTTTTTTTTTTGTTCCCCGTGAGAATTTAGGCCAATTTGCTGAAGCATATTTCAGGCGCGGGAAAGCAATCCGATAAAGTAGTCTGGTACAAATCTATAGATAAATGATGCTTCACATTCAATTACAGTGAGGATTTTATCTTTACTTTTCAATGATTTTGTCAATTAGTCAACACAGTGTTTCTTAATTCATCAAGGACTCCGGTATTAGTCAGTGTGTAAGCATTCATTAGATTAGCAAAGGCAGGGGGAGAGAAGGAGAAAACACATTAGACGACATGGATGTGTTTTCGTTAAAATAAATCCGCTAGTAAAAGACAGTTTTCTGTTATTTGAGAATGAGCTCAGCGTCTTGAACTGGGTTCACAGCGGAAAACAAAACAAAGCCGGTAAACATTCCCTTATTCCTTGAGTTTTGACACGTTGACTATCGAGCGCGCACACAGCACACCAAACCAAATCCACTGGGGAGCCCATGCAGGGACCATGAAACTATACTCACTACACAAATTAATTGGGGAAAAAAATAACTAATTCTGACATTCCCTGAAGAGGGTCTTTCATCTTATAAATAGTGGCTGCAAACTTGAGTATTTTTGCTTAAGTAACACAACACTGCAGATGATAGGATTCGTTTGGCTCAACCCCAGGGGCCCAGCATGACAAAGAACACTTGTTTAGCAACTGCATAACCGGGTCCCAACACGGGCCTGTGACTGTGCCCAACCTCACCTAGAAACCTGCTCCATTTGCATTCTGCCTCTCCAGACGCCAGGCGACAGAGTCTAAGGGGATACAGCGTCCCAGAGATGGCATTGGGAGCTCACACATAAATTAGTCTTTATTCCCCCATCTCTCCTCCCTCTCTTCTCCCACTGCTGCTCCTCCCCTCTCCCCCTTATTTGTCCCATGGCTTCATCACATCACAGTTCATGCAAAGGAGAGAGTCAAATCCAACTTTTCCCCATCTAATTACAATCTGTATTTACTTTCCTGGGGCTGCTGTGTGAGCCAGCATATCGGCTTTTAAAGTCTGGAAACCAATGTTTAATTCAGCATTGAGCATGTCCTTTAGAATAATAAAACAACAGTGTAAAATAAAGTTCACGCCAAATCCGAACCCACAAAGCTGAACCCCATACTTTACATTGGACAAAATGTATCATGTTTATAGCGTATGCAATGAACTATAAAACTGTGTTTTCATCAACCATATTTCTCAATATTTAAAAGTAGATTCATGTTTACAACACATGCTGGCAGAGTTGTTATGCACTTCCTTTCCCCAGACACAATTATGCTTTTTAATTTTCCATGTGAGCATTTCTCTTTTGCCATAACACATGAAAATATCAGTTTTAGATGTGACACTGACACTGAGAGCATGTGGATATTCCTTCATGTGCAGTAAATTCACATGACACTGGAAAAAACTGACACTGAGTAGAGGTAGCCTAAAACAACGTGTACATCATTGGAAAAGAAAAGGTGCAAAACTCTTGACATAGGCATGATGGTTTGGTGTCCTTGCTTTTGTCAAATTTCTATCAGATTTCTTTGTTAACAACAAAAAACAATCAAATTATAAACCACAGGAAAAGGTCACAGTGTGAAGGTTATCTTAAAATCTGCCAAAACCCCTCAAATACAGACTCTGAATACAGACAGGCTGGGTGAATTTGCAACTCTAAATTGCTCATAGATGTGAATGGTCTTATGAGGTCTTGGGGCGGCTGTGGCTTAGAGGGTAGAGCAGGTCGGTGGTTCGATCCCCCGCTGCTCCGGGTCACATGTTGATGTGTCCTTGAGCAAGACACCTAACCCCAAAATTGCTCCCGAAGGCAGAGCCATCGGTGTGTGAATGAGTATTTAGATTACATCCTGATGGGCAAAGTTGGCACCTTAGCAGCCTCTGCCATCAGTGTTTGAATGGGTGAATGCTGACATGTAGTGTAAAGCGCTTTGAGTGGTCGGAAGACTAGAAAAGCGCTATATAAATGCAAGTCCATTTACCATCCATATGTCTACATGTGTTAGATGCTTCTATAAATGATGCTTCTATAAATGACAAAAGGGGCCATTTTTATGTGTATTGTTACCATTGCGACTGTTGTAGCGGGCTCACTTTCATATAAACTAAACCGACTTACGGCAAGTTGCGGACTCACTGAGGTGAGGATTTGCAGTAACGGCTAAAATGAGCAGTGGAGTAGTAACGTTACGAAGCATAGAGAGCCAGAGGAAATGGGTACAATTCAACAACTTAATGCTTCATCGACAGACTCTTGTCACAGCGTAGGAAAGCACATTGCTATCTCCAGATGAGACAACTTTATTCAGCTCATTTTCTGCAACCAGCTAGCTAGCTAACTAGCTGACAGCTTCCTAGTTAGCTAGATTTCTAATTCCTCCATGCTTTAATGCTGCACTGCGCACAAAATGAGCCTAACAGCAGGCTGGTGGCCAGCGGCCGCTGGGTCTAGCGGTCCCTCCAACTCACTCCCCACCGCTCCGGAGAAGGACAAGCTACCTCGCTAACTAGCCAGCCATCCGTCTCCCGAGTTTCATCCTCTCTCTTGGTTAGGTTCTCTTCAAGCTACTTTATGTTGGGTTTTCCTTTAATTTGTCACCTCAACATGCCAAGCTAGCGTTTACATGTATGATTGTATTAGCAGCTAGTAAGGTGATGTTAGTAGAGAGTCCCCAGGGCAGAGACACGCTCCCTCCAATCTGTCCATCTAATGGGAAAAAGGGAAGACAGAAGACCACTGTGGTGTTGACTCGTTCAAATGCCACCCCCACCCAGGCCGTGCCTTTCCAGACAGTCACGCTCTGCGTTGGCACGTCATTTGCTACTGCCGCAAAAGCGATCATTAATTTACCCTTCCCAGTGAAACTTCATACTGTATACCCATGACACATTTTTTTTCTTTGTCTAATTAAATATAATTTTGAAGCTCTTTAAATCCAACTTCATCCAAATGCACAATCTAATTTTTCATTTGCTTTTGTACATGATATAAGACATCAAGTCAATAATTTATTAAATTACTTTTCCCATTCATTTTCTTCTATCTATAATTGATCTCTCCAGTTGAAATTCTGTTGTTCCTCTTACTCAGCCAGTCTGCGGAGAGGCTGCGTGACATCACTGTGAACAGGGCCTGTACCTCCCCATACCCTCACTGGAAAACACACACACACGCATGCACGCACGCACACGCACACACACACGCACACGCACACACACACACGTTCCTAAGGAGCTGCTTAGGACATCATTACAGTGTATATATATATAAAACGCAGCACTTTCTAAACTCTATGTACGTTAACCGTTAAAGCTTGACTCCCTCTCTTAAACGTAAAGTACATTATTTTTGGGTACTACATTTTGACTATTGCATTTTTGTTATGTTACCTTTTTTTGAATATAATTATTATTTGATTTATTTACATATTTAAAGCTGGTATCTGAAAATATTTTCATTAATTAAATTGTTATACGATACTATATTCAGAGCATTAATATAGCAGCAAACAACTATCTGCTATGTAAAGATATAGACTAGAGAATGAAGTCGCTCTCTCTCTCTCTCTCTCTCTGTATTGTAATCTGAACTTCTCCATGCTTTGCTTTCCTAGCCGGGCCGGCCGCACGTGCCTTTTAGTGCATGTTAGTGCATGTGAGCGTGCCCCACTTGCTAGCTCACGGCGCCGCTCTTCATGCTTTCATACGGTGGTTACAGCTGATCGTTCGCGGAAGCGTAGCGCTCACCCTCCGGTTCCCCCTCAGGTAAACACTGTGAGCTCTGTCAGCACTTTTGCCTGTTAGCGCTGTTAGCGCTGTTAGCACCGTTAGCTGCGAGCCGTCGGCATCATTTCAACGTTGTAAAGATGTTTATCAAGAAGAAATGAATGCTCCTTTCAGTGAAACTTGGGAAATGCTGCTCAAGGAGGTTATTTGAACAGTTCCAGTGGAGGATAGGGAGAGGGGCTATTCGAGTCTGGCTATTTCTTGGTTCCCACAAAAACAGGGCGCCAGACCCAATCTGGATTTCCATCCGTTGAATGCTTTCAGAGCCAGTATGCCTCTACTGGAGCTGGCTCAGCCAGGTGGTTCACCACTATAAACTTGAAAGATGTTTATTTTTATGCTGCAGTGGTGCCTTGAGATGAAAAGTTCCTCTGTGTAGCTTTCAGGGAGTGACTTACAAATACAGCACGCTGCTTTTCAGCTACTTTCTGGGTGCCAAGGTTTCTGCCAAGGTACTAGAGTCTTCTACTACCTAAATGACCTTAAGATTATTTTTGGCCTGGTCTCCAGAGTCGGCTGTGTTCTACACAGCGCAGTTGATGCTGCACCTCACAAGGTAAGAAAAACAAGGAGAGCTCTCCTCGGCCCATCAAACCAGGTGCTTTATCCAGGAGTAGAAGTGACTTCTGCCACACTAAATGCCAGACTTTGCCAGTCCAGATGCAAAACAATGACAGCTTTGACATTATATGACATCTTTTAGGTCTACTGGCAGCAGCTAACGCATTGGTTCTCTTGGGTCTCCTCCTGCAGTGCATGCAGATATGTTTTGAGCATCACAGCCTAACCATTTCCCCAGCAGTCTGCCCAGTCTGGTCCACTGGAGAGATCCTTTCTTTTGGGAGAGGGTCTGGACTGGATTTGCCAGCCCTGTCTCCTAAAAATTACGTTCCCATACAACTAAATTGCATTCTCAATTACGTGTGGAAGGAAACGTATTTTGTCGCATATTACTTTTGTCTTTTACTTATCACAAAGACCTTTGTAAGTCTGCGGACGGCTGCAGCGAGTGACGTAGTACAACGAGCGACGCGCTGAGCAGGTGGCGTCATATATCAAGCGACCGTGAATGAAAATACGGAGGGAAGGTGGATGGGTCCAACAGACTCCGGACTTTTCCCCAGGAGACCGTTGTTCGTGTCCTGTGTGAAACCGTCATTTGTTTTGTTTTTGTTTTGTTTTTAAGTCATTATAAGCCGAACCATGATGTTTTTTTACAAAACCAAGTAGTTTTGTTGTATTTTCCTTTTGTTTCAATGTCATAATCATTTTAAGCCAAACCCTGATGTTTTTTTACTAAACCTAACCCAGTAGTTTTGTTGCATAAACCTAACTAAGTAGTTTTGTTGCGTTTTCGTTTTGTTTTGTGTCAATTTACAATGTTAATCACGTGTTTAAAACTGTTTAAAACTGTAACCGTAGTCAGGGGGAAAATACCTTTCTCTCAAAACATATTTTGGTTATGCAGTTTAGTCGTATAGGAATGTAATTTTGTGGGAGACAAGGTTGGACTTGCATGACAGCTCTTCCATTTAGAGCGAGGTCTTTGAACTCTCCGAAACCGAAGGCTATAACTGATGGTACACATCCAACGAAAGCTGCCACACAGCTTTGTGTTTTGATTCAGCGTCAAACACCTTTGGCTGGCACATACTGTGATGCATTAGTGGATTAGGGAAAGTTGTAATAATCAAAACTTGGCTGTGGAAGAAATGTACACAGTGCCTTGCAAATATTTGAAAGTGTTCAAGTTATTACTAACAAGTCTAAGTCAGTGTAGCAGCCTCTGAAGGCTGATGGGCTATCGCATGAGATCTACATTATTTGTATGACCCTGCATGAGTAATGTTCCTCTAACTTGCTAAGCCATATACTCTGGGAGTCAGCGGTGGCTCGCAGGGTTAGCCTTCGGCCTCTGAGACCACGTTTGTACTGTGCTAATTTTGGTTCCTGGACTGGGTTTCTTCCTTTGTCCTGCTCAGGGTCAATCAAGCTTGGAGCGTTGTATTTTGCCTTCCCATCCTCCATCACAACAGGGGCCGGAAAGGCACCTGCTCCTATGTAACCAGTTCATGTTGATTTCATGTCATGCTGGTGTCACAGCAAGAGGTGTGAGTGTCATGTTTTCCCCCCTTAAGCCTATAGACAGCCTGTTCATTGGAAATGTAGCTCTGTGATGACAGGCAGAGCGTTCACCTTTTCGCATTGCCACTTCACAAATTGCTGATTTGGGGGGTGCCCAGTGGGGTCACGCTACCCATAATATAGGGTCAATAATAGGTGTGTTGGTAATATAAGTGGGAAAAACTCGATTTAGCGAGCAAGTGTTGTACATCAGGCGAGGTTCCACAAAGTAGAGGTCCTATTAAAGGCTCAGCGTGGTCCTCACGCCAAACTGAACCAGGGCTGCCCTCTCTTAGGCAATTAGTTGACTAATCAGTCGTTTTGGTCTCAGTCAACAAAAATTTCTTTAGTCGATTAGTCATTTTTTATGCTAGTTTCATGCTGAATGACTTATTTCCAAGAAACTTATGAGCACATCTCTGGTAAACACAACATTTAAAGTGGTGCTTTTTTTGTGATTCTTTATGGAGCAACTCAGTTTCCCAGATCTGTCGATTAAATCAAAAAAACGTATGTGTTAGTCGAATGAGAATTTCCATAATCTGCCGCAAAAGTTCAATTCATTTCCACAGGCAAATTACGGACCGGAAAACAGAAGGAGGAGTTTCACAAACACATCACGGAGATCTTCCGGTTGCTTTGCATACGTACACAGAGCTATGTGGAAACAATCAATCCATTACATAACTGCAGAGGTTTGCTGGTCCCCATGAAAGAGTGTGAAGACCAGTGAGAGAACCGTACAGTGTGATCATAGCACCAGGCTTACAATACATAACCTTTGCTGGTGATACATAATTGTCAGCCTGTGTAACGGTACATTTTCTATATTACCTTAAAATGTATTCATGGGCTGTTTCATAATAATAAGAGTAAAATAGCATATTAAAATGTTTTTCAGTGATCAGTCAAGTGTGCATCAAGTCAAAGGCAGAGTGAGATAAATAAGATAATTATCCTGGTTGTGACTAAAATAATTGGTACACGTTTTCTACCTGAACCCTTCAATAGCGCCGGTGACGAGAAGAGAACAAGGGTCTGACAACGAGGACAGACAGGAGCAGTCTTGGAAAATTGGTCTATAATTAAATGTTTACATAATTTAATGGTTCACTTTGGTTCATTTTAAAATTCAAATGCTTCCCTGAAACAATTTCCTCTCCCTAATTACAATTTCCGTCTAGACTGACATTTACAATGCAATCTGCAGATATTTGGAAATGTGTTTTTGATTTAGTATTTCTGCCTTCATCACAGTAGTTAGTGACAAGAAATGAGTTTATAAAATAAGAGCTCAAATTATCGGGGCCTTTGACTTGTACAGCTGACTCATTATCGTACGTCAAAGAAAAGCTGAACATTTTTGACAACCATGTACGGCGGGAGAAGATCAGAGGAAGAAATAGGTTGTTTCAATTCTCTCAAAATGCTTTTCTGCTATTGAAATGAACTGCGGGGACATCAAACATTCTTGGCTGCGTAGCTTTCAGAGGGAAGACAGACAAAATTATTTGATGCCATCTGAGGCTCACCAGTGCTGAGGATCACAATACAGCTAGTTGACACGCTGGTGATTATTCATGGCACTCACGCTTATTATGCTGCAGAGACAGAACAATGGTTTTCTGTTGTGGGAAAGTGAACAGTTAGAAGTTGTAACCTCTGCCAAAACAATCGCCCTGTGCATTTCTCTCAGCAGTGAAACAACGGAGTGCTGGAGGGATGCGCACATCTCCGTCTCCCTTGGGTGTAATCTGACTTGGATAAATATTTGCCATGCAGTCTGAACATCACACAAAACCATTGTGATGCTCTTGTGAAGCTTGCTGTGATTGCTTTACTCCACCGCAGAGATGGATTTTAGCCTTGAAGTGACTTTCTTTGCTAAAACATCTACAAGCAGGCACGATGTGCAGCTGAAAGTGGAACAAAAATCCATTTGAAAATCAATGAAAAATAAAGGAAAACCATCTTGAATAATTTCACAAACACAAAGACAGATATCGATAATTATTCTTGACATGAAAATATACAAAAACCTTTTACTTTGTATGTTGGAGCTTTATTCCCTTTTTAGAAAAACAAGGCAACAAACAGGTGGGTTGAGTATTGGCAGTGACACAAATGATATTGCTTTGTCTTTGAAGAGCTCCGGTAAAGCTGTTCTCTGAATTTCTGCTTACCCCTACAGCCCGCTGGCCCATGTAGCTCGTGTTTTACCGTCACACACATCCATCACTGAGTCAAGAATCATATCAATACTTGCCCATTTCCCCATTTGGGGAGAGCTGAGTAGATCAATTCATTTAAAAGGAACCACAGCCAGACATCCGTTTTAGAGATTAGAGCATATATTGGCTAGTCATCTGATGGAGGGTTTAAGGTTCATTAAGTCAATGGAATCCTTAATCAATAGGCAAACTTTAAGTCCAGGCTTTTACGGCAGAATCTCTACTGCATATCTAGTTACACTGGTAAGGCACAAATCACTAAACAGACAGCGCCTTATTTTGATAATGTTTATATTTATATTTTATATTATATTTACATAATGTTTGTATTTCCTAGCTTTTGTGTATTGTGTCCTTGGTAAACAGCTACCCTGACAAAATACAAAGGGTGGGGGAAAAATTGATACGCATTATATCGCGATATTTTTGCGTGGCAATATTGTATCAACACACGCATAATTTGCAGTTGAAAAAAAGGTAATAAATCGCAACATATCGCGATATATCTTATCGTAATACTCAGCACATCGCAACATGTTTAAAATCGCAATAAGATTGTATCGTGACTTAACTATCGTGATAATATCGTATCGTGGGGCCTCTAGATGATTCCCACCCCTACAAAATACCCATATTATTTGTAACAGGATACTTTAAAATGCCAGTGATGTATTAATAAAATTGTGAAATGCAGTCTCGGAGAAAAGGTTTTACAAATCTGTTTCATAACCTTGGTGCTGCGATGAGCCTTTGAGGAAATACCAATGGGGAGATATTGGTGAGGAATAATTTCTTGTTCCATTCTCAAAGTCAAACAACCTGTAATCTTTGACAGTCAAAGACAAAGGATATAGACACATGACAAGCATCAAATGAATGCCGCCATATCCGAACGGTATTGTCCAAATGACAGAGGGTGAGTCCTCAATCACTGGGGTTTATGTAAATCCCAGAACTCAAGTTTCGGTCTCCAGTCCGGCGTATCCCTTTCCAGCTAAATCATGGGGCATACTCCGGCCGTGATTCTTAAGTGTCACTCGTGTCCACCTGAATTATTGTTTGTGTGTAATGCAGGGGAAGAACCAGCATGCAATGAGAAGTGGTTGTGCCCTCTGATTGATTGTTAAGTGTTGTCCAGGAGCCCATTGCCAGACTCCACTTAACGGCCTGCACAGCAGAAAGCAATCAGTGGCGGTTACTAAGGGTCTCGTGGGGACGGGTCCAGTCATGATTGATCTTCAGTGGATCTCTGAAGATGTCTCTCAGAGAACTGGGTCTCACCAGAGTCGCGTTCAGGTCAGAGAGAGCGCCCTCGGACTTGAATGTGTGGCGTCACGTCAACTGAGAACTTTGGTTGGAGCAACACAAAGAAGCCGAAACCCTCTTTTTACTGATTTCACTTTCCTTGTTTGGAGAACACGAGATGTCTCGGTGTGTCTAATCGTGAGTGGTATTGCCCTGTGAGGCATTTTAATTGGCATGACAAATGGTGTGTATTTGCATACATCATTCATACGGTATGTTAACGGCAAATTACCGCTTGAAGCAGTGCATTATAGCCAAATAGTAAATCCCAGTGGATATATTACATGTCTCCAGGCGCTATTGTACCTGTGGACACACACGCACGCACACACATACACACCGAACATACACACACACACACACACACTCTGTCTCTAGTACCAGGCAGTAGAGCTGTCGGCTCTCCAGTGGTGTGTCAATGTGTTCAGTGACCACAACGCCTGGTGTTATTCTCATTACAGAGGGATCAAAGGGACATGAGCTTCATAGCAGCGGGGACTCTCTTCAGCCCCCTGAGAAGCAACTCCTCCTCTAATCTCAAAGGTCACATTTAGTCATTCAAATATAAAACAGCATCACACATCACTCGCACCCATGTGACCTGCTGGAAGTCCTCTCCAGAGCCGAGGTTTTCAGAGGAAACAGACAAAAATGAAACAGTTCCATAATAAAAAAATTTTTTAAAAAAAAGGGAAAACTGTAACATGTAGAACAAATGGGCTGTTTATCCTTGAGCAATAATTAGCCTCTAAGGTGCCCCAAAATTATGGTGATGATCCAACTGATATTTAATCTAGACCGGTAGGTAGTGTTATTTAAATATTCAATTAATATTCTGAGGCTCCGTACCACACACAAACAATAATCCTCATTAAGAAGCTGGATGAGAGTTTGTCCTTGCTGTGTCATAAGGACTGAAAATAACGGCCATGAATTGTCCAAACATTTTATATTCTGTGCAATCGCTGTTTCAAAGCTCTAATGTCAGGGGTTAAGTGAGGTGAGGGGATGTCAGTTTAAGATGAAACCTAACATCCATAAGTATCTTTCTATTTTATTTTTTTTTACGTTTTCTTACTTGCACAGTGTGTTATTTCCAATACAATCATATAGGAAGGCGTATAAATAGCACGACATTACAAGTTCATTCCACATGTCATGAGAACCAGGTGGCAACCTCCGGGTCTGAAAAGTGAGGCCAATGCTTAAGTGTCTTAAACTTGTATTCTTTCTAATGGCCAGCAGGAGGCGACTCCTCTGGTTGCAAAAAGAAGTCTGATTGTATAGAAGTCTATGAGAAAATGAACCTACTTCACACTTGATTTATTACCTCAGTAAACATTGTAAACATGAGTTTATGGTCTCAATCGCTAGTTTCAAGTCTTCTTCATTACAACATGATGTCCATTTAGTAAATTAGGGTCCCATTTAGAGTCAAATAGACCATAAAGCAGGGTATGCTTTAGGGCGGGGCTAATTTGTGATTGACAGGTCGCTACCACGGCATAGTCCCGTCTTGGAGTTGTCTGTGTTTTACAACTTTAGCCCTTTCACAGTGTTTTTTCAGTTCAGGAAAGTTAATTATAACCTTTTTTGGTCGTCTGAAAATGTCACTTCTGGTTGCAAAAAAACAACATGGCGAGGGCCAAAAACCAAGATGGCGACGGCCAAAATGCCGAACGCAAGGCTTCAAAATGGCAGTCCACAAACCAATGGGTGACAACCCGGTGACTATGCCCGTTTCTTATATACAGTCTATGATGAGAACGCATTTTTTGCCTTTTCGCGTGCCATTTTCATGCCATGCAACAAAACTATGGAAACGGATGCAGTTAGGAATAGGAAACAAAACCACTTAGTTAGGTGTAGGAAAAACGTCATGGTTGTTATCCACCTCCCCTCCAGCCCATCATAAGCAGTCTTTCTCACTTTATATTCTACGTCTCTAGCTCTGAGTGTAGTATATTTACATGGATGCGTTTACATTGCAAAAGCATGAACGGCATTCTTATTGCACGCAAAATGACTTGCGATTACTGTGCCATTCAGACACCATTTAGTGCGACCTGGCTGATTGTTTCCCGCTCACTTCCATATAACATGTTATATGTGTAAATAAATCATTTTCACATGTGCTGCTCAGAGTACTACTGCAGTCAAAGGTACAAACACTGCTACAAACACGCAATGTTCACAATTAAAATCACACCAGTGATTTTTGAGGGGGAATTTAGTTTTCATTCTTTAAATGACACAGTGAGTGGACATGTGATGGTGGCAGCTAATAACATTGCAGTGCCAACAGCAGTTCCTCGGGATCTGAGCAGCTGTTCTGCAGTCTATATTGGCCTGTTCTTCAAGTGGAGGAAAAAAAAGAGCAACCTAGATGAGAATTTTGTGCTTCAGTGGCTATTGAAAGATGAGGCAATAAACGGCTAAACTTGAGTAATCACACACTCCCTGAGGAATTTCTCAAATGGGGATGGTCAAAAACCTTGAAATTTGAGCCCCTCGCACGCGGCCCGGGCTTTAACATTTGATGAGATTCATTATTGTAGGGAGCTGAATACAAGTGTCGTCTGATTACAGGGCCCACCATTAAAAGTTCCCACCAGTGTGCATTTCCACGGTAGAACGTCAATGGGATTAAAATCTCAATTCACTCCAGTCAATTCTCCAGTAACAAGATTTCATTAAAAGCAGGCAGGGAGGAAAATGGACTCGAAAGCACTGAAACAGCTGGACTATAAATTATAAAAATGTGCTTTCTGCTAACTGAACACACCTTCAGCTTGCAGATGCATTATTATTTAATGTTCAGAGGAGCTGGTTTTATGTAAATTGGAGTCTTCTATTCTCTTCAGTCCCCTTCTCAATGCCAGGTACTTCCAAACCAAGCAAAGGGAGAGATTATGCAAACCAATTAACATATGAAAATAACGTATTAATATACTGTCTCTGAACTGTATCCAATCAGTTCCTTTTCACTGGCGTGTGTACAAAACAATTAAAATTAAATTTATACCGCTCTTCCTTAACATATTCTGCAGCAAATGGAATCAGTGAGCAAATGCTGACAAAAGTTTTACAGGCCTGTGTTCTTCCTTAAAGGCACACTGACTTTAAGAATATTTATAAGACGCCATGCTAATAAATTCCACTCTTTGTTTCTCCCTAATGATGTGTGCATCTGAGACAAAGCAGCGAAATCCATAGCGGTAGCCAGGTGCTAATGAATGGCTTACATTATGCTGTCCACTAATTACTGCCGCACCATAAATAAAACACAAGACAATCAATTAGCGGTAGACGTGTGTTTGTTAGTCATGGGCAGCAAGATCCTCCAGGCCAGGGTTTCGCAACAGACCTGCCTCTTCAGGGTGTAATTCTGAAATGGATAGGATGAGTTCAGATAAATCACATTTTCAATGTTACTGAATGCACTGCAGGCGCTCTATTTCTGCTCTCACAGATTACTAGTAAATTAATATCTACACAGTTTCAAGGTGAGGTGAGTAAAATGTTAAAATGCACATGGAGCAGAAAGTCCTTTCCACTGAATTAGACAAAAGAAATCCAACAGGCGCCGAGCCATCATCTCTCTGCCTTTTAATGGAGCTTTGCAAAAAGGCTTTCTCCTCCACTTCATACAAAGCTCCTCCAGTTTCCCAGACACCAACTGGCTGACGTACCACACGTTGATTTGAACCAGAGCAGGGGAAATCAGAGTGCATTAACACTGCATGTAGAAGGCACTAACTGAATGATCCCAGCATTATGCGGCCTCTGGCCTGGCCTATCTGCGTCGTTTGATGCATAATTTGAGCATTAATGCAATTTACATTTTAACACAGTCCCAAAAGTAAACTGATTAGTTGATAGTTATCTACTAATGTGCCAAGAGGACCCACATGTCACTTGCATGCAGGCAGAGGGACGGGATTACACATGACAAGGTTGGCCTTGCAGGAGCACAGACAAAGAGACAATGCCTGCCAGAAGGATAGACACCAGAGAGAGAAACACACACACATATACACACACACACACACACACACACACACACACACACACACACACACACACACACACACACACTCAAAGTCTAACACAGTAAATGGTTGTCGTTCAGGTTTGCTAGTGTAGCATTTCTGTCTAACAGGATCTATCTTTCTTCTTTATTTTCAAGGACCTTTAAACAGATCATACCAAAAAGGAGGGAGGACCGTAACAATAAATCTGGAGGATGTAACAATAGGTTCTCAGTTGTGTTTGCAGTCCTTAGACCACTTGGTAGAAGGGCTGGTACGATACACCTATCTCTTGATTCGATACTATCAAGATACTTGGGTGGCGAATCAATATGTATTGCGATTTTTGTTAACTTTTTAAACACTAGACCATGGGGAAAAGTTGAATCACATCACTTTTAGGAACTTTTACTTTGGAAAATATCTAAATTTATACTGTAAAAATGTTTGATTTTCAGCATGTATGTAGCATCATTTAAGTTTTTCCAGCAACCCAAAAATCCAAGAATAAAGACATTTCCCTCACAAATTAGTAGAAGTTTCTTTTTAATTTATAAGTGACATGTAATGTTGTATACTTCTGGTTAATATAATCCAATCAATATTATTTCCATATATGTATTTTGTATATACAGTTCCCTTTGTTAACTCATTATTTTGAAAACCGAACGTAGTCGAGCGTGTATACTTCCGCTAACTTCGCCAAGTCCGTCGCTAGCTCTTCTCATCAGCTTCGCTTCCTTTATACATCCATAGTCAGCTCCATCGGGGCCGTTTGAATGCATTTAACATAAATGTCAGTATATGGGTGCTCTACAGTTGTAGCGTCGGCCGTTTTGACCACAGAGACGAGAGTGGCGACTGGCTTGACCGCACGTTACCACAATACGATAACGTTTCCTGTCCATGACAGAGTTAGCATGCAGCTTTAGCCGTGATGTCTAGCGCTGCTTTTCCTGCAATGTGTGAAACCCAAAGTGTTTCCATACTTTACTGTTTGTGTAGTGTTTACCACTTTGGATTTTAAATGTGAGGGTGCATGTCGTATCCACGCGGACCCTCTGCCGTTTTCTGCTTTGTCATATAGGTGAATAGATTTTATTCCCAGCCCTACTTGGTAGCCTCTACAAATATGTGTTTGTGCAAAGTTTCAAGGGCACTTCACTTGCCAGACATCGTATTAATCAATCTAAAATTCAAATTTGAAAACTTATTAAAAGTCTTTCTGGGCCATCACATGTCTTTTATCTCTGTCCCGGCAGACTTCCTTCTTTTTCATGGGACAAATTAGTGCCCCTGTAGATGACAGAGGCGCTTTAAAAGAAAGAGCAACAGAGTTGCGGTCCCATGATGCAACGCTCCCAGTGGTTACATCTGCTCCATTCTTTCATCTTTCTCCATTGTTAGGTGGGAGCTGTCACATTAGGAGGAGAATCGTGGCTCCTTCCCACCCCCAAGTACCCCTTTTCCCCCATTCCAGCAGTTGGCAGGGTGGCAGGCCCATACAAAGGAGCGTGCACCGGGAGCGCAGAGGGGAGCACCGTTAGAGGAAAAACAGTTTGGGAATTAAGGTCATTAATTTTCCACTTTAAAGGGCTGCCACACAGACGGAGATAAAGTCAGCATAAATATTCCGCCGAAGTTTCTCCTGTTTTTCTCCTCTCCCCGTTTTCATCGGCAGCCCATTTATCTCCATGCTGTCAATTAGAGGCAAAAGCAAAGAACTAATTAGGAACTGTGCAATTTTAATTAGCTGTTTTGATAATTAAACTAATTGGTTCCCTTGTGTTTCTGCAATGTGTGCTGAGAACTTTTTTGATATCTGGGCAGCAGATTTCCCATCCGCTGGTTAATTAGTCACTTTTGCATTAAAAAGGAGCCTTCCTTAATAGCCTTAATTTGCAGTTGAAAAGAGAATCTACCATCAATAATTTGTGTAATTGGTAACCGTTTGATTGTAATTTAGAGGCACGGCCGGACAGCTCGGCATGTCTAATTCCTAATGACTAGGATTAAAGTTGGATTAACTGTTTGGGAAAGGGATTCACTCTCCTCTCTTTCCTACCCACCAAATGACACCTTGTCTACATTTGATTGGTCATGAAATTCAAATTGACGAGGTGAACAGCAGGGCTTATACCATTCCCATTACCTCCTATATGGTGAGCCTGTCAGGTTACATCAAAAAGGTTCCTATTTTCCACATACCGTCTCAGGAGCTCCGCGAGGGAGATAATAAAAAGAGGTTACAATTTATTATGTGATGTGTTAAACCTCTGCTATCAAACCCATTTGTGTACAACTCTGAGGGGGAAACATGGCAGAGATCAGCCACTAGGAGGAGCACAGCCTTAAATCTCAGAGTAACAAAGTACATCTCACTGTTCAATGAAACTTCTTTCAAGTAGCAGGCAATGCTTTTCTCTCTGAACATAAAATTACATATTAAACATAAAGAGTAACTGAATGAAAGTTACAGGCCTAAACTCAATACAAAGATGGCGACATTACTTTAAATCATTTTGTACAAGTGCTCACCAAACTGGTGTTTGCTACAGAAGCAGAAACATCAGGGGAAATAACACTGATGTTTACAGGTGTCAGCTTAATGCCATTTGAATATTGCTAGAAGCTGGGAAACCATGGACTAAAAGCATATCATTCAACATCTTAACTATCAGGCACCATCTCTATACTTTTACAACACAGAGCCCCGTCAGTAGTCTGATTAAAAAGCACCATTCATCCCACTTAGCCAGAATACAATTAAGGGACATGGCTTTAAAAGCCCAGCCCTGAAGCCTCTACCCATCCCACATAAAAGGAGCACTCTCCACTGAGCCTCGCCTGTAAATATCATGTTTGATATGAGGTTTTAATCTGCTTAGCCATTCTGAACTATAGAACTGGCTCATCCTCTCTCTGAAACCTCCGTCCAATGGCTGTGTGCCTGAGGACGAATAGGAACACAACACTAGTGCGCTATCTGATTAGGTGGGGTTAATTACAGAGCACTGTTTTGTAGTGGCTGCATTTGAGAGCCGCCCATAAATAGATGGGCATGGCTAATGCATGCTCAGAAATGAATTTTAATTAACGGTGTATCAGAGAGGCCCACTCAGGGGCTTGTTTGTAGTATGTACTGACCCCGCTGTTGGATGTGGAGTGGGGAAGGGGTCTGCACCCAAGACACTGTGAGAGGGGCTGAAGAGTACACCATGGCCTACATGAGCCACGTATCGTAGACACACACATGATGTTGTGTCTTTACACAAAGGTAATGTGGGTAATTTATATTGATGAGAAGCTTGGTTGAGAGCCACTCTGCAACCTGTCCATGCCTTCACATAATCTCGGTTGGACTGAGACACACGATCTCTGCAGCTACTCCACTTGTCCAAATGAGGATCAAATACCAGCGACACTTAAATATACATGAAACTTCCCCATCTACATGATTTCGACTCCAAAATCTGGCGTACCAGTGAGGTAATTGTGGTAAATTCACGGCTCCGTCCGTCATTACCCACCCCTCACACACACACACACACACCATCTTCGCTCTTTCTCTCTGAACGGTCTTTATATAGTGTTTTTTTCCCACATTCAAATGTCAAATGGCTATTTGAAGTCGAGCCCCGATGATACTGAACCATTCTTTCCCCCTTTCATTTCCAGTTTTCTGTGTGATTGGATTAATTATGTGCCACTCACTTTGCTAGAGGTCAGCAAACATACATTCTCGGTCATAAGTCATCAATCTATGTGACCGTGGAGATGAAAAGTCAAGCATGTCAGCCAGGAAGCTGGACAGAGAGGGATCAGGCCATTGATTTCAGGGCCAACCCAATCTCACCACAGCCTGCTGCCCGGAGAGCTGAAATTATCCCTATGGGCTATGTACAGTGAGCTTTATACCTTAGATTTGTGGTGCATGATCACATTAGCGGGGTCTATAAAAATAAAAAGTTATTTCATATGCAGGGCAGGATAATTATCAAATGTGTAGTCCATATACTGTTCTGTGATAACTGAATCTAAAACAGTGCAATGCGGTTCAACTCAAAATAAATACACTGTTATGTGGATGTGATTATTTTTATTACATATATTTCAATGTATCCTCATGTAGCGGTTTGTATGATATCTTACGAAAAGGTATTCCTCATTTTTCATGTGTTTTCTTACGTCCAGCAGCACGTGATGCGCGTGTCAATTTACGCTCCAGTCTTTTCAAAATAATCTAAAGGTTTAATGCCCGGTTCAGACTACACCATATCAGCCCGATTTTAGCCCGACACGGCCGTCGTAGGCTGCTGCCGGACCTCGCAGTAGGATATTCATCTAGGTTGTGTCGGAGTAAAAAACACCACCGCCGTTGCGCCTTTGCGCATGGAGCATCCCGTTGTGCGCCCACTTTCGCTTCTCCCTGTGAATTATATGTTTATTGTTCTCCCCTGGAGCCTCGTGGGCCCCTTTACATGGTCGGGCCCGGGGACTTGAGCCCCGGTAAGCCGGTATATTAAGACGGCGGTGCCAGGAGAGTGTGTATTGTCGTAACAGGGGACCGATGTGTAGTCCGTCATGTGTCGCGGCCAAGCCCCGACAAGAATTTATGACTCAATCGTCTAATCTGACATAGTGATTATCGTAACCGTCAAAAATATCGTGTAGTCTGATCCTGGCATAACGCTGGCCCACACTAAAAGATCTTTCAAATCTTAACAGATGAATGTGAGAGACGCCACACATAACGACATGTTAATGTTAAATTTAACAGTTTTGTTCCTACAGTGTGTGGTGAGCAACGATTTGGCCAAAACAGCGCACCACACACTAACAGATTCCATTCATGAACAACAACAGCCCCGAATAAAGAAAATGGAACTCTCGCAAAATCTCACACAATGAAACGTGACTTTAGTGTAAACAAACATGGCGGACGACGGGCAGGAAGAATTAGCGATGTTAGCTTTTGAACTACTTTGTACTGAAGGTACTGCTAGGATGGACTTCCGAGCCGATCGGGGGATGTAAAAGACACTCAAACAAAAAAAATCTGCTCGATTCTCGTGTAGTGTGTGCCCAGCATTAGGCAACACAACTACTTAGGTTTAGGACAAGATCGTGGTTTGGGTTGAAATAACACCAGATGTGGCGTTACTTAAGTATGGAAGTTACGAGACAAAAACTACTTAGTTACGTTAAGGAAAAGATTGACTTGGTTAGGTTTAGGAAAAGATTGCGGTTTGGGTTAAAATAACTCTGGAAGTGGTGTTACTTAAGTACGGAAGTTACGTGACAAATAAATCAACATTAACTTCTGGTTTCACATGAGGCACCAACACCGGTCTTCTGGGCAAAGTCTGGTGATTTATGACCCACCCATCCACCCCGACCTCCACCCTACGTGGCGTTTGTCATTCTTTATACTTCCTGGTTCACAATTACGTGGATTACAAATGAATTGATTCCGTGGGATATATACAAATTACAGTGCATTACTTTTCGTAGGTATAGCTACGAACAGTGAATGAGAACAGCCTGTAAACAAGTTTTTACCTCCACCCCAGTTTATACAGATATAATTCCATCTTCACAGATGAGGTTTCACTGCAGAAATCTTACAAAAAAATGTGATTGAATGCAGATCTTAAAGATGCCCTTGATCTGAAATAGTTTGAGCATAATTATTATTACAATTATTTATCATTGCTATCGTTTGATTATAGAGTAGCTAATGATAATGTGCTTGGTGCAAAACGTAACAGAAGGCAAGGACAGACTGAGCGAGCTCACACCACAGACAGCCTGCTGGCTGCTGACGAACCAGCGTTATTGTAGCTATACTCCACTCCACTCTCCTAAATGGCTAATCTTTGTTGGATCTCACCCTTAATTGGTTAACAGTCTCCGCAGGGCAAGTGAAAGTGGTGCTATTTAAGGCTCCACCATGAAACAGCAACACTTTCATCTTGGCAATAACAGGCAACAATTATATTACCAGATTCGAAACTGAACCTTCTATCTACCCACTAATCAAAAACGCAGCCCATCTGTTGTGCTGTCTCTCTTTTGAAACGACTGTTTATCTGCCTGTATGATAACTGTGTCTGGACACTAATTAACCGCTAAATAGAGCGCAATTAGATGTTATTTCTATTAAATTCTGCAGGGGAGAAAAAGTAAAGGAGAAGAAAAACAATAAGCGCATTTTTATGTTTACTCCAACTGTACCAGGCACCGATGGAGCAGCATCTCTCTCTCTCTCTCTCTCTCTCTGACGCACGCGCACCCGCGTCCGTGCGCGCGTGCATCAATACAACCTGACGTGCATGCGCGCGCTCTCCTGCTCTATCACGCACATTCAGACTGGCAGGCACACACACACACACACACACGCACGTACGCACGCACGCACGCGCGCACACACACTTTCCCTTAGCTGTGCTTTTGTGTTTTGTCAGAATTAATGAGAAAAGTTCCCTTGCCCTAGGGGTAATTAGTGTCCTTGGAGTTAAATAAGCTAATACTTAGACACCTCTGGCACAAGCAATTATGTTTGTGTATTGAATAATTGATTCAAAGAGGGGGGAAGGGCTGCTAATCAGATCTGAGCATAATGAATTGATTTAATTAACAGGGGAATCCGAGGGGTCTCTGGAAACTGCGCGCATTTATTCAGTAGCAGCAGAGAGGCGAGCGCGGCACACAAACCGGGAGAGAGGCGGCGTGAGTTTGCTTTTTAGTCAGTTGTCAGATTTTTGCCAATTGGATTTGTTTGAATATAGTTGCGTCTCGGAGCGAACGAGAGCGAGAAAGAGAGAATATTAACAGCGAGAAGGAGAGCTCAGCCCTTTCAGTCTGAGCGTCCGATCCGTCCACGTTACACATAGGCGACACTAGATTTATATCGCTTTTCATTGTTTTGCCCTTTTTTTTTTATTCGCATGGAATTTATCAAGAGCTGTTTGATCATCGCGATTTATTTGCGTTACAGTTAAAGTCCGGATCGGGTGGGATTTCAACCGCGTATCTCACCGTGTGTGTGAATTATTATTGATAGGAGGAGAGAGAGAGAGAGAGAGAATAAAAAACGTGCAGACGGGCAATTCATCTTTCCAGGGTTTTTTGGTTTATCGAGGCGTAGTCTGTCTAAGTCAAACCGCGCGTTTCAAAGCCATTTCCAGGAGAGAAAAAGCTGTGAGAGGAACCGAGCGGTGCAGCCTGCTGGAGCCGAGGACGGATCGCCCGGGGAAGGACTCCTCGTTCCTCAGGACGATGGTGTTGGACAAGGAAGAGGGTGAGTACACGTCTAAAAAGGATGCTATAACCTGGGGGAAACTAGTGCACATTTTTACAACGTTAAGTGTTTCCCCGTCAGCCCCGGAACCCTGCGCACCAGCAGCCTCCGCTTTAAATCGGCTTCTTCAACCCCTATTTAGTCACGACAGGCTCCGTGTTTACGCGAAGAAAACCTGTCTGTACCATGAAGTTATACACAAATAGGCTAAAACTGCAGTTTAGTTGGGAAGAGAGTTTCACGTTTGTGCCATTTGGAGCAGATTTGTCTGCAGCGTTTTGTGTTTAACCCGGAGTTTTTGAGGCTAGACTCCACACAGACGCTGCAGTGCATGTGGCTCCTCTCTCTTTTTTCCTTCCCTCCTCTCTTAAGTGCTTTTTGCGTCTGTGAAGTTAGCGAGGCAGCCCTTTGACATCACCACGGGATGGGAGATGACAGCAGAGTGCTTTTAACTTGATTGCAAATTATGGATAGCGCCCGTGCGGCGTTCACTCACTTTTCCCCATCCAAATAGGCCTACTTGCATTACTTATCTATTTCAATGTATTTAGGTTAATGGGTGAGGCAATCTAATTAATTTTAATTTAAATCAAACTCGCCTCTAATGGCGTCCCATTTCGGATTAAAACTGATGTTGAGATGTGCAGTGCATTCATCACATTCAGGTCTTAAATGGTGCTCAGTGTGTGTGCATTTAAATACATTTATACAACATGATGATGATAATAGGGCTTTTTGTGGTCTGAAATGAAGTTATCCTCTTATGTTTTTCTTTCTTTAAGAGTATTTTGAGGGTTGTTTTGCTGACCACCTGCTGACATGCACAATCACAACCTCCACTAGCCTTAAAAAACACACATTTTTGTGCTATTTCTTTTGCACATTTGAGTTCATCCAGGGCTCCTCATCCTCCTCTAAAAGTAATGGATGCATTTGTAACCCATTATTTATGTTTGAAAATGGATATTTCATATCTCTTAGCCGGAGCATCCTTTCACTTACACATCTAAAAACCAATAAAAGGATTGCGGCAGAGACATAAATTGGTCTGTCTGGCTGAATCCATGTTGTGCTGCAAAATGCACCCAAATTAACTCAACTGTAAATTGTCTCCTTTGGATGTCTGTCTAGCTAAAAGTTCCCTGTATGATTCATGATTCAGATTGCTTTTAACAGTTATTGGCTAAGCAATATGGTAAATGTACAAGGTGATGCAAATGGCATTAGTGGGAAAGGATGCACAGGAGCATGTAATGCAGTCAATACTACATTAACTACTGATGCCCAATTACAGAACCAGGGAGAGTGGCTTTTAGGAGCATTAGGACTTGCAGAAAAGCTGAGATCACCTGCTGCTCATTGCCTAAAAGCTTCACCCTTTATTTGCTGGGCCCGACCAGCAGCTCCATGCATTTTGGCCAGGTTGTCAACAGAGCTGCTCGGATCTGGTCTCTTTCATTGTGGTGCCTCTTAGCGTTTATTGGCTCTAAAGTTATAGGCTTGTCAATTCAACCTTCTTGTCTAATGTATCCACTTAGTGCCTTTGCACAAATAGATGCGTGCATACGTGGAGAGAGGGAGGTGTGGGTCGGTGTTTTGGGTGGGCCACATGGGTGTATGTGTATGATTACTGTCTGTTTCTCTTGATTGATTCGCCATTATGCCTGTGTGAGTGTGTGTGTTTGTGCGGGCCGCTTAAGTGTTCATATTTCAGCCCTTACGTGGCCCATAAAACAGATCTCCAGTGTGTCTGGTCTCGTGTTTAAAGCCTGACGTCCTGGTTGGCAACAAACTAATGCTGCTGCTTGTTTGGCAGACTGGTTTTTGAACTCTGACTTCTTTTTGAAAACAAAAGCATTGACCAGAAATTAATGTACGTGACCCCTTATATTAGCTCCCCTGAGAGAAATCTGCCTGTTACAAACCATTTCCCACTGCATCAGTCTAATACGAGTCTTAAAATTTTAGCAGGGATGCACCGATCCAACTTCTTCAGTCCCGAAAGCCATACCTGGGCTTTGGGTATCGGCCGAGCACCGATCCGATACCGGTCTTTAATTAATGAGCTGTATGCCTCACTGTGTGGAAGCGACTAGGATCATTATTCTGTGTGTAAGGCAACATCAGGCTTGACTTAAACATCGCTTTCCTAACTTTGTAAAAGAAAATGTAACAAATAAATGCATAGATAACATGACAAATTGTTATTTATTATTAAAATAATAAATCGCGGGCCAGCAACTTGTTAAAAAAAACCTTCAAAATTAACAGGAATTACAATTCAAGTGTAAATCTTTTAAATAGAGCAACAAATTGGTCAAAACTTAAACGGGAATTAAAATTCTAGTATATAATGTATACAGTATATAAACATAGAATTGAATTGAATAGATCGGCCCCATTGTCACCGATACCCGATCCAGCTATTTGAGTCAGTATCGGCCCGATATCTGATCCGGTATCGGTGCATCCCTAATGTTAGACAGACTGCCTGATCAAACCTAAAATATTTCTCATATTAATTTCATGTTGTATGTGGCTACCCGCCCATGTTATCCGTCTTGTCCGTCACAAGTTACATGCACATCGTAAACTTATCACCATACTCTCAGCAGATGCAGTCATTAACTTATAATATACACTTCCTGGCAAAGCACCGAGTCAGAAAGCATGGAGGACGACTGTAAAAGGAATACAGGCACTGCTCTGTGAAATAACCTAATATGCAGGTCATCATATCAACACATGTACCAATTCTGCGTCAACATTTTATTTCACCCTGTGATACGAAGGTTCCAATTTGCGTCTAATTTGAGAGGAAAAAGCAACTCAGCCATTTCCTCCCCTTCTTCGTACCAACTGCAGTGGGTCCACACTGAAGGCGCATTTTTGCTGAACATTAACACAACTACAGTGTACTGTTTGCAGACCTGAGCAGAGGAAATATCCCCCAGCTATACTGATGCATTTCTGGTTACCTTTGCTTGTTAATTTATGACCCTGTTATCATCCTGTCCGGTGAAATTTGTACATTCATAAAGCATGTGATTGAAAAGCGACGCTTCAGATGAATACAGACTGGTGATCTGTCGGCTGCTGTAATAAAACTTGGGCTTCAGGCTCCGATTTTTATTTTGAAATAATAAGAATTGCTTCATTCTTTACCGGTGTTACCATGGTAATACTGTCTCGTAGCGATGTTATATTGATTTAGAAAGTGGACAGTAATATTTCTTTTCTGTTATTTGGTTTCTGAGGCTTGATTTCTAATTTCCAGTTGGAGATTACTTTTATATGTTCCTTAAGTCTTTTCACTTTTCCAAAGGAATGCAATTTGCTCCCCTGTATTTGCTATTTTCTCAGCTTATTGGTTTGCTCTTACTTCAAAATTAAACTTGCCCATTTCAAATATTGAAATTACATCTGGCTTTTTGTGCTCTGGGCCCTGAACAATATTACAAACACATTGCTTGGGTTGATATTTCTTAAAGTCACTACGGTTTCTTTTAAACAGCTTTATGACAGGCACCTGCATCGCCTTTGCAGTACTTTTTCCAATTTTGTGGTAAACACAGATTGTCAAAGGAGGCAGTTAAATGTTTTAAACAATGTAAGCTGTGCACAAATGAATGCAGGAAAATCTCCTTTTTTTTTTTATTAGCATACACATAACAAAATAGTACCAAAACACACAGTATGAATGTGATAATAACATTAACTACAGTACTCTGCATTGACATGCAACACGGTTTGCGCCCTCAGTGCACCACACCAAAGCTTTTCTCATTAATTAACACAAAATCACATTTATACAAATTTCAGCTATGGAGTGTTTAATTGCGTCTAATCTGTTTCTGATATTACAAATGCAGAATTCTTCACTGGAGACAATCTCGTCTGTCACCACGAAACCTCTAGATCCCTATCAGCCTGATCGTTTCACATCTACGAGTGCTCGACTTGTATATCATTTTCCATAATCTTAGTGGAATTCAAAGGGACTGAATTGAGACTTAAGAGACACGTGTTAGCGAGCGCGCCCACCTGCCTTTGATGTAAATGGCTGCACTCATCAGTGTGGCACACAAACTCAATTATGCATTTTCGAGCTGTAAGAGCATCCCTTTTATTACTGCCAGAGGCCACATGCTAGCCATGTCATTATCACACAAACTGTCACAACAAGATCTGTTCACCACATGCATCACAGGGGACGGAGCATCCCTGTTGTGTTGTCCAAAGTCTGACCCTTTTATTCACCCTAAATGTCTTTTCAATGTCATGAAGAATTTCTGGTATATTGTTGAGTTGAGTGTGAGAATAGTGAAGGCTGCAGAGATAGAGATGCTCCATTGAAAATTATATGAGGCCGAAGCCACAAGGGCACACGCACGTCAGTCCAAATGTTTCAATGAAACCTTTTACAGAATCCACGAATGTGCTGACAAGTCGAGATGAATCGTTACTTTTAAAGCACCTTGGAGAAACCCAACGTCTTATCGCGAGCTCTGAGACAAATGCAGACGTGCACTGAAGTGATGTCGAGGTTGCACAGGCGCAAAGCTATTATCGCTTGCTAAAAATAAACCCCAATAACCTCATACATAGTTGAGCCGGTGTAAAAAAATATTACTGTATTTATCAACATGTAATCCAGCTTTAATGACAATGACACACCATACGTATGTATATTTATAAAGGCAGTGTATTGGCAAGAATCTGGCGATACGATATGTATCACGATACAGGGGTTACAATTCAATATATTGCAATACTGTAAGCAAGGCGATATATTGCGTTTTTTTTTTTTAAATCAAATTTTACTGTCTTAGGCTTCATCCGAAATTGCAAACTCTGCACTACATGCTCAATATGCGTTCAACATACTTTTGTGTGACTAAACAGTAGTATGTATCTTTTCGGACACACTGAGCAGAAATTTACGTCGTCACTTCCTGAGAGCCTCCTTGCTGGTTGGAGACGTGTAACCATGGTAACCCATGCCAACCTCATCTGACCAAAACGATTGTGAGAATCAAAGTCTGAATTAATTTAAAATATATATTACACCCAGCAAAGTTAAATCTTATACAGTTAAATTGAAGCGTTATTGATGTCACAGAGCTGTCCGTCACTGTCTGTTATGAACGTTGTCGTCACTACCGCATTGCATTGTGGGATATTTATGCCGCCATAGTGTCCAGCGTTTGCATAGCGTAATATTTCACCGGAAATAGTATGCAATTCACTCACTATTGGTTCCATATTAAGGTTTCGGACGTACTAAAATATCTCGCATCCTGTTTTTAGCGTCCTAAATAGCATGTTAGTGTGGAATTTCGAATGCAACCATCGTAAAAATACACCACAAAATCTGAGTAAAAAAAGTTTACTTTTTTATGCAATCAGAACAGTAGGATTAATCACAGTCCCTGTAACATCCAACATATATATATATATATATGTATATATATATATATATAGATATAGATATAGATATAGATATATATATATATATATATATATATGTATATATATATATATATATATATAGATATAGATATAGATATATATATATATATATATATATATATATATATAGTTATTATTATTCATCGGTTTGAACCTGTTTAAAGCAGGTGTTACTGCCACTTGTCACTGCAAAGCTGACTCTCATTGATGCCTCTGCAAACACACATGCACACACTTCCTGCAACATCTTATCCGTTTTTTTTTCCACATAAAGTTATTTATTCACCTGTTTACCTATTGCACGCTCTCTGTTCTGACTTTGTTTGACATACTGATGCACTCTGTAAAGCTTGTTCTTTGCTCTCTGGAAAATAATTTCTCCTTTATTCTGTCACCATAGGCTTAGTAAAGAAGACAGGGAAGATGGGGAAAGGGGAATGACGTGCAGCAAAGTTCTTGAGATGAGCAGATGTCAAAACTACAATGTCACCAGCTATAGTTCTTTGGCAGCTGAGTGCGGGTGTCAGAACGCCCAGAAAATGTTACTGAAGAGAAGATTTCGTATTCTACCTGTAGTGATAAAATAACATGTCACCTGTTACACTCTAAAGCAACGTAAGCACAGTTGAGCCTCTGTGGAAATCAAATACATATAGGCCCAGAAGAAACTTGAATATTTATATGTTTATTTTATGGAAAATTATTTATGTCATGTGTGATCGTCATAATGGCACTGATAATTCCTTCTTGTGTCTTAAAGCAAATTATTTACTATTACTCATTCAGTATTAAACAGGTCTTGTTTAATCTCTCTTGAAATACTCAGTTTTAAAGCCGAAACCAATAACTATATTTTGGGACTTTTAAAAATCTGATACGGATTCCTGATATATATATATATGTCAAAGTTAACAAGATAATAGCGCATTAACGGAAATTCGTTTTAACGCCAATAATTTCTTTAACGCATTAACACAACTTGCAATTTTTAGGTTGTAGCTCCAAACTTACTCTAAATTTTGGCGAGGAAAAAACTGTCATGGCCATTTTCAAAGTGGTCCCTTGACCTCTGACCTCAAGATATATGAATGAAAATGGGTTCTATGGGTACCCACGAGTCTCCCCTTTACAGACATGCCCACTTTATGATAATCACATGCAGTTTTGGGCAAGTCATAGTCAAGTCAGCACACTGACAGCTGTTGTTGCCTGTGGTTCTTGAGTTTGCCATATTATGATTTGAGCATATTTATTTATGCTAAATGCAGTACCTGTGAGGGTTTCTGGACAATATTTGTTATTGTTTTGTATTGTTGATTTCCAATAATAAATACATACAGTACATACATTTGTATAAAGCAAGCATATTTGCCCACTCCCATGTTGATAAGAGTATTAAATACTTGACAAATCTCCCTTGCCCTACAAAAAAAATCCTAATTTGGCATTTTTTGTCCTTATATCTTAAATGAGCTGATAAGCGATTATTGGTGTAGCTCCAGTGTGTATGGGAGTGTTTGTTCTGATGGGAGTAGGAAGCCACATGTAAACTGTGCAGGATTTTGGAGTGTGGACATGTGTAAAATGTGTTATATTATAATTACAATTATAGTGTTTCATCAGCTTCTCAAGGAATTTTCCAATTAAAGGCAAACATGTGAAGCGGTCTGAGAGCACTGGTTGACAATTTTCACATACTGTACATTCACATGCTCGTAAGTTGTGTGAATCAGGTGTTGATTGGTTTGATTAGCACTGGTCTACAGTATGATAAACGTGGGTAAATGGACACCTGCAGAAATACAGTACTGTATTATTGTAATAATAAAGGGTTCAGCTTTATGAACTGACCTGCTGTGTACTCTCTATAGTGCACACATCACAGTGCCAGCAGGAATTCTTGCCGATGCCATATTTCCTATTTGACAAAGCCCTGATCGTTGTTGCTGAGTATTTTTCATTTGTTTTTGGCCCTGCCTGTGTGAGAGGATGACAGTGTTGATTGGTCAGTAAAACACTTTGTTCTTATGGGTGTGAGGAGCAGCACGGCCTCTAGGGGCCGCTAGCGGGGCTTTTAGACTCTCAGTCTTGTTTCACTGTAAATATCTTCTATTATTTTCCCATTGCAGTGTTCAGTTTTCTGCAGGCGTCAGTGTCAAAAAGCAGCTTTGGCCTCAAGTTAGAGCTTCCTAATCTTTGCTGCATCTCAGACTATGAGTATCCTTTTCTCATTTCTGATCCATTTTCCTTCTTCTGGGAATGCAGGTTCCCAGTCAGAGGATAAAAACGGCGTTCAGTGCAATCACACGTGAACTTTACGGCAGTTAAAGTTGTTTTAATGCTACTGGACAACTGGTATTTTGTTGGCCTATAACTTGCAGTTCTTCTGTTTCCCTGCACATTCGCATAAAACATGTAGTTCTAATCCACCTTAAAATGACCTTTACTCTGCTATTTTTTTGCAAAAACAAAACACCACATGCATTTATAAAAGCCTCCTATTGTAAGAGCTGCTTTTTAGTACAAGAATCCAGAGGAACAGAGGAGGACGGAGGCTTCGCACATTCTTAAGATATTACAGCTATCTTGTTGGTAAATAGAAAAGCCCGGGGTGCCTTCTCTTAAATAAGAGCCAACTTGCTGAGAACTAATCTCTTATTGGATGACCTTCAGTAAATAAAATCTTAAATAGCTAATTAAAGTCTGTGATTAAAGGGGGGATAGTTCTTTCCCTTTTAAAGCTAGTAGATTAGGTTTGGGATATTGAAGTTGCTGATTTAATCGGTGCTTAACGCCGTTTGCAACTACAAATTCAGAGGCGAATGTCAGCCGCCGTCCACACACATTCCCACTGAACCTTGTTTCTATGACTTTAAGCCCCCTTCATTCCAGTCACACTTCTTTCACTTTTATATCATTAGACCAGTAGTTGAATTGCCATTTGATTTTAGCCAGTCACAAAAATTACTCCTTTAGGAAAAAGGCCTGGTCTTTATATTATGAGGTAATGTAAAAGTGTTAAAAGGAATTCATTAAAAGCAAGCCATCTTCATAATGAATCATCAGCTATAATATTCCTCTCTTGGGAGATTTAGGACAGGCTGTACTACATGAGACATTTAGTTTACCGTCCCACCCAATCTTCAGGAAGATCTGCACCCAACCAGCCTCCCTCATTATTTACCCCATCAGGTGTGGGAGTAGTTGCTTGAATGACATTAGAGGCCGGTGCTGCCAAATAACTGCCCCCTGTGGGGAATTTGCATTATTCAAGATTAAAGAGCCTCACACAGTGCACCACAGTATGGCGTCCCTTCTTCCCCCTCCATTTTCGACTCACTGAGGACCCTGAATGGCACACCTGTCTCCTGGCATATCCTTTGAAATAATAAGTGTGCAGTAATTGCTGGGGAGTGGGGAGGATTTTGTACATCACTTCCTGACCTCGTGAGTGACACAAACTTTAGAGGGCTACATTTATTCCTCTCCAAATGCATTTTTAATGTGGACTAAAAGTGTTTGTGCATTATTCTGTTCCGGATGGCGGAAGGTGGCTGCGACAGGTCTTAACGGTTTGATTTTTTTAGTTTATTATTTTTTTTTTGCAAGGAATCACGAAGTGGCAGATAAGATTGCCTCGTCTATCAAAGTATATAGTTTGAGAATAGATGGATTTTTCCTTTATTCAATCTCAGACTATTGGAAAAAAATGTACAAGGTTTGAAAATGAAGATGCATTCCCTTTCTCGGTTATTGACAGCTCGCACTTAAATGAAAAATGGTAAAATGGCAGGTTTCAAGAACTAAACACCTCAGAGCAACAGCAGCCAAAGCCCAAACTCTACGCCCACATTTGATTGGCTAGATGCAGCACCAAATCTTCTCCTTGCTGTGTCAACACTCAGACAGTCCTCCCTCTTTAAGAGCTCTCCTGGGTTTATTTGGGGGTAACCCTGCATGATAAAACCATGTCTTTTCTCCTCCTCCTCATTCATCTTACTCCCTCACTCTCATTTTCTAGCTCCCTCTCTCTCATACTCTCTCTCTGCTGTTGACAGCTTACCTTGCAGAGCTCTAATCTCACCCTACTACTGAGCAACCAAGTGTTGGAACAAGTCACCTTCTGTAATAATTTGGAAACTCTGCCAGTTTCATGTCTTTAAAAAAAAAAAAAAAAAAAAAGCCGCAATGAATTTAATTAGAAAGCTGTTGCATATCTCTGTGATACATTTCTTTTAATTAACCCCATGTGAATAAATTAAAAATAATAGGGGGCTGAAAAGTGTGGAAAAAACACCCTAATGAAGTTTTCCGTTAATTGGGATGGAGTCTGGTGCCAAAACCGCAGTGAGTAGTGAGCACCAGGAGCTAACAATGCCTTCTGTAAGCCTCAGAAAAGGGCCCAGGGCCTTCGTGCTGACTTCAAGTGTAAGAAATGCACCTCTGACGTGATGGAAATGACCGTGGGCTGGGAGAAAAGGCAGTCCTGTTCCAGGCTGCTCTGCTGAGACTCCCCATGCCGCGCTTGAAGCTGGGCCAGTGTTATTGCAGCCCTAATGCGGCTGACTCATTTGGAGCGGATCAGGAGTAATTATGGTAGGGAAAGTGGCTGCCGACCGTGGGGGTCAGGACACTTGTAACATGTGAAAAGAGCAATTATTCCAGGAGACAAAACCCTCCCTTATCCTGGGCAGTGCCAGGGTCAATGCAAGGGACGGCTGGGCTCCGTTTCACCGGGCCTTATTAGCCACGGCAAGCTGCAAAGTTTGAGAGAGTGCATCTTGTTAATGAACAGTCCCCTCCTCATCCACACCAGCCCTGTCTGCTCTCTCTCCCACTTACTGTGGGTGTTAATTATGTCATAATCATAGCATGCATACAGTCCCAGAATTCACCTCACAGACCCCAGCATTCATACACAACCATCTGGAAATGTAGCACGCCGTACAGTAACATAGAAGGCTCTTACAGCGAACTATAAGAGAAAAAAAAACACAGTCCGTATGAAATGTAATATTGACTTGGGCCTTGTAAGAAACTACCTAATTTGAGAGAGTCTCTCTGTGAGCGTGTGTTCATGCATATCTTTTCTTTTTTACTCCTTGCATATGCTCCAACTAGGGACAGAAACATGAATCACACATTGAATCAGTGGTGTTTATTTTGCTTATCATTCAGAATACACTCATCAGTCTGCTTTTCAACTGGCATGTGTATTCCAGCTGATGTTATTACCAGATGTCTTGTGTTTTGTCTTGGCAATAGAGAAACGTGTCTATGGGCTCAATAACAGCGATGACGGGAGCTGAATGAAAGGAGCTGATTCATGCACACAATGGCAAGACATCTGCATGAGATCCCCATTAACCTTAGCGGCAGACACCTTGGCCCGGGGACAATTTTTATTTGGGATCGCCATGGCCACGACATTTACAGTGGTGGCAGAAAAATAAAAGAGTGAGAGAGTGGAGAGTTTTGGTAATACTGTGCCAAAATAGTATTTTTGATTTTTTTCCACTTTCCTAGGTAGTTCTTCCTGTAATAATATTATATAATATAATTTAGATTTTAAGATTCTGATGATTCATTCAGTCATGCAGGGTTGACGTACGGTGGTTTGGCAACCTCGTGCAGCAGTTAATAGATTCATCGTAGGCCATTAATGTCTGGTTGAATTAAGTGATGGTGATGGTGATGATGATGATGATGATGATGATGACAAATGCACTTGTTTCAGCTAAATGCAATCATTTGGTAATATAGTATCTCATTTCCCTGAGCGTCCCAGTCTGTGTATTCACCACGCTGGTGGCTTATTCGCTGCAGCTGGGAGTTGGTATTATAGAGGCCCCCGAGAGGAGGCCCACCCAGGGCCAGCTCCCACCTCCTTAAAAGCCCACCTCCCTCCCCATGTGTCAGGAAGGCTGAGTGATTCTCATCAAGATCCTTTACCTCCCCATGAACCGGCAAAGTCTGCATCACACCATGGCGTCAGTGCTTTTAATTGATCAAAAGACATTTAACAAAACACAGAATCGGATGCAACTGTCCCTTCTGCCATTAAGGCTGAGTGCCTGTAAGAGCAGCTGTTCCATTGGGAGCATGTGTGTAGTAGTGCGGTGAAGGACAACCATCAATTTGTGAGTCATTTTCCTGTCAATTTTGTGGTATGCACTTGAAAGTTGATCAACATTAAAATAATTTGGCAACTATTTTGATAATTAATCCGTTCTCAAATATTAGCATTTGCTGTTTTTCTCAATTTTATATAATTGTAATTTGAATATATTTTGGTTTTGGCTGTTGGTCGGACAAAACAAGCAATCTTTATCACCAAAACGCATCATGATAACGTTAGAATTTACCTTCTCCCAATAATTTTTACTGACTAGAGCCTGAACTCATCATAATATAAATCAATGGTACCTCCCGTATTGAAATTGGCAGGACGAGAGCTAGTTAACGTTAGCTGTTAGCAGCTGGTGAGCAGCACAGTCCTGCACGGTGCTAAGAGCTAACGTTAACTAGTTTTTCTCCTGCCAATTTCAACACGGATTCGTTGTTCACAATGTAGCATTATCAGGGAAAGAATAGGGTGCGTCCCCTGGACACGTCGATAGTGAGTTTACTGCGTCCCATACACATTTTCTATCGTCCCCGGGACGACGGGACGCCGTTAGTCTCGAGCCCTGTAGAAAAATAAGTACCGTCACGTTTTCAGAATTTTGGCATCGACTTGGTACCAAAGGATCGGTTCTCGTGACATCCCTACGATGAATAAGAGTGTTGCGACTCCAGTCCACTTGATGACGGTAATGTATCTCTAAGCTGGTTTTCCGACTGTCAATTAACACTAAAGAAGAAGAAGAAGAACCTGAGAGTGAAGCGGCATCACACTCAGCAGGACAACTCACGTTGCCTCATCTGTTTTTTGGCTCACCACTTTTGTCGGCTTCAAATTCAAAATGTTGCCAACACCCAACTCTACACCTTAGAGTCTGAGAAACTGTGATGGGTAGAGCTGCAATGATGAGTCGATTAATCAAGTGATCAATTAGTCGATCAGAAAAAGTCCACAGAAAAGCAATCTGCAACTATTTTGATAAAAAAAAAAAAATCAAACATTTGTTGGTTCCAGCTTCTCATATATCAGGATTCAAAGCTTTTAGTCATATATGACAGTAAACTAAATATTTTGGGGTTTTGGTCTGTTGGTCGAGTAAAACGAGCTAGCTAAATTGATCACTTGATCACAATTTTTCACTTTTTAACAACGCAATTACAACTCAATGAATCCAGAAAATAACTGATGATTAATCAATCATGAAAATAATAAATTACAGCCCTTCGTACAGTAAAACTATGTAATAGGAGAGTGAGCAGAAGTACAGAGACAGTAACACAGTCAGTGTAGAATTTAGCAAGTGACGTGAATTTTTATTGTGGTTATTATTATTTCCTGGTTCTGCAGTTGATGCCAAGGCAATAACCAATCTCCTTTTAGTTCGCATGACATGACGCAGCATGGCTGATGGCTCAGGGACTCATACTGTATACATTACTGTATGCAGCATGGTCTGCGAGCACCTGCTCACTTGTTAGCAACCAAACGTTTTAGTGGGAATGATCATCTTTCTTTTCACACACACTTTCTCATCCAGTCTGAAGTCGTGTGATAATTGTATTTCTCTAATTTCAAACATTACAGTGCTCCAAACAGCGTATTTTCTTTTAAAACCTTAAATATATCAAAAAAAGGTTAGTGGACTGATGTGATTTTTTGATAGCTGTAAAGACGGAAGTCTAAATGGGGTAACATAGAAATCGGATGCTATCTCTATAATAGAAAATACATGCTCTGATAGACTGCTTGGGCTGAGGAAAACTAACTGTACATATTCTTGAAAGATACAATCTTAAAGAAAGTAGACGGATGGTAGAAGGGGGGAGATGACAGGCCTCTACACACAGTACTAATGGCAAATTAAATTCCCTCTCAGGAAGAATATTTGGCAGGGCAAGTGCTGTCTCTCCACTTTGAGGGGTAAAATGCATCCCTTGCTGGAGAATGAATCGTGATGTGGAGAGGCATGCTTTTGGTGACATCAAATGACACTGGAAGGTCAGTGGCACTTGTATCTGTTAAATGGATTGGATTAAGTGGAGGCTGCTGCTTCCTTTCATAATGCAGCTTTTCTTTCTGGGAGGTGGCGAGCATGGGAGGTTGCTGTTCTCCTCCACAGTTTCACATAGCGCCGGGAGTGGTGACAGGTGCAAGAAAATGTCTTGTGGCATTAAGGGAATTGAAAAGACATTTACTTTACACACTCATTTTTTTTTCTGTCACTGCTCTTTGTTTAGTAGGTTTGAGCTAGTGCTTGCTACACTACTATTAAAGCTGTTTTCCAGAGGCTGCTTTGGTAGAAGACATCAAACCAATGTTTGTTCTCTGCAATGGCTTCAAGACAGACGCGTCAGTTGAATGTGCGTTCCGGTTTCCCGGCAGACATTCCTCCATTGAGACATCTCAAGGACTGAAGGACCATGACGTATGCTGTGCATGAAGATATGAGCGTCAGACTGCAAACAGTGTTGCTGCGTCTTAAACAAAGTGTGCATCCAACAGACGGGGGTGAGCAGCATAACAGTAATTCCAGGATAGGTTAAGCTTTGGCCTTTTCAAACGTGATGTAAAACACACATGTGATGTGTTTAAGGAGTGTGTGGCGGGTGGTGGTCTCAACCAATTAGGAGTAGTTCTCTGGAGGTGGAGGAACGACCTTTTTGTATAATTAGTTCTCTTATTTAAAGCAAAGATTTTGAGTAGAATAACTAATTAGGTGTCATAAAAGGCAAATTAAAGATTTTTGTGATCCCTGAGGGAATTGCGGCAACTCCTTTCTCTTTTCTTTGCACAAGCTCTGAGGCACACACTCATACACAGCCGCGCACACATGCATTTTCTCTCTCCTCATTAAGACTGTTTTTAGTTCTGTAGAAGTCTGTCAGGCATACCTGCAGAGAGCTCCCCTAACAAGCCATGAAATGCAGGTAGAAGAGTCCGCCCTTAGCCAGTGTGGCTTGAATTTGAAGCTTTTTAGCTTCATTTACACTGAACATTGGTATTTATAGCAGGTTTTGTGATCCTAATGTGCCAGCTTCAAGGGGCCTGTTTTGGAGAAGGGAGGGAGGTGAGGGAGCTGGAGGGCAGGTAGAACACTAATTGATGGCTCCCATCACCGGCACTGGACCAATTAGCCTCTCCTTTCCACTTCTGATAAAGAAATAAGACGGCTCAACACCACCAGAGCACTCACTGACATATAAACCAAAGCTATAAATTTGACTAACAAGCTCTCCTATTTCTTTCACCTCTTTTTTTTTTTTTTTTTTTTTTTTTTTTTAAACGGGGAAATGCTAATTATATTACCTTCATAGCATTATTGATGTGTGGATGGACAAAAATTGCAGAGCAAATCTGGATCCAATAAGGTACTTTGTGAGTCCATTTTAGATGTGCAGATGTGTGCGAGAGAGAGAGAGAGAGAGAGAGAGACAGAAATAGAGAGAGAAAATGTGCTTTTCTATTCCAAAGAAGTCCTTTGAAAAGTGGTATAAGGTTTTTGTGAAAGAGAGCGAACTTGACAGGCTCAGCGGAGAAAAACAGTGCTCAGAGTGAAGCAGTCCCTTGTTACCAGCTGAGGTTGTGTTTATCACTGAGCGAGCCACAGAAGTTACTGTAAAATGGCAGCTCTAACTACAAGAATGACCCCATTCACACTTTAACATTACACTGTTGCAACTGTGCATACTTTGCTGCTAATAGGGCTGGGACAATACACCCATCTCCCGATTCGATATAATCACGATACTTGGGTGCCGATTCGATATGTATTGCGATTTTTAAGTATTGCGTTTTTACAAGTATTGCGATTCGATGTTACGATTTATTGCGATTTTTGATAACTTTTTTTAAGACTAGACCCTGGGAAAAAGTTGAATCATACACTTCTAGGGACTTTTACTTTGGAAAATATCTAAATTAATATAGTAAAAATGTTTGATTTTCAGCATGTATGTAGTCAGAGATGTCCTGAAGTCAAATATATCAGTCATTGTCAGGCATTATTTTATATTTTTTTCCAGCACCCCAAATATCAAAGAATAAAGACATTTCCCTCACAAATTAGTTGTATTTTCGTTTTAATTTAAAAGGGACATGTAACATGTTTTATACATCTGGTGAATATAATCTACCTTATAACACCTTATTTTGAAAACCGGACCTAGTCACACGTGTATACTTCCACTAACTTCGCGAAGTCCGTCGCTAGCTCTCCCGTCAGCTCCGTTCTCTTTAAACATCCATGGTCAGCTCCATCGGGGTCGTTTGAATGCATTTAACATAAATGTCAGTATATGGGTGCTCTACAGTTGTAGCGTCGGCCAATTTGACCACGGAGATGAGAGTGACGGCTGGCTTGACCTCACGCTACTGCAATACGATAACGTTTCCTGTCCATGACAGAGTTAGCATGCAGCTTTAGCCGTGATGTCTAGCGCTGCTTTTCCTTGCAATGTGTGAAACCCAAAGTGTTTCCATACTTTACTGTATGTGTAGTGTTTACCACTTTGGATTTAATATGGTTTCGACCTACGACCTGCACCCTGCACCTGCGGACCCTCCGCTGTTTTCTGCTGTGTCATTTCGGCTCACTGCGGCCAACTGCGGTTTGCTTTGGTTGACGGATACAGAACGGATATGACGTCACGTTACTCAGACTACAACAATAAAAGTGGTAACTTCCTTCTACCTCCACATAGACTAAAATAAAGCAAATATATCGATTCTGGCATTACAAAATCTATTTCGACAAATCGATTTTTTTCCCCATCCCTACCTGCCAATGAAATAAAAACTTTTATCTGGTCTAGTCAAAATGTACCTGTGCACATCTCTAAAGTGCAACAGTAACACAGTGACATTTCGGATAAAACGCAGTGTAACGGGTCTTTAAAACGGGCCTTTATAGATACCCACACATACAAACTAAACTGCTGGCCTAACCCCCTGTGATGCAGAGTGTCCGGTCTTTTTTTTTTTTTAGAGAGAGAGAGAGAGAAATGTGTTTTGAAAGTAGAGTGGCAAGTGGCGTCCACTGTGTGTTCTTTTAGATGGATCAATAGCTCAGTGTGTGAGAGAGTGTCTTAAGAGCTGTTGTCTTGTGCTTTCAGCTGTGGCAGACCTGTTAGTGCTACAGAGGGGAGCTGCGCGCCCCTGCCTCTGTACCAGCAGCGGCCTGAGGGGGGCTTTTAGTCCAAACACAAATGTCAACCACACATAGACTATTAGTGTTTAGTGCAGTTATTAAATGGACTTTATTTGTCCTTTAGGAGGCTAAAAGGCGCGCTTAAAGGGGACCTGCGTGACAGCAGGGCAATTTGCGAGTTTGGTAACTTAGGCTCGTTCGTTGCAGACACATGAGTACAGATAAGTGTAAAAGGAGGAAAGGCTGTAATGCTCTGAGTGGGGAACACTGTGTGTGTGTTTGTGGTCTGTGTGTGCAAATGTGTGTGTGTATGTATGAAACACAGAGAGTGAGTGTATGCTAAAAGGCACTTAGGCCATAACATATCTCACTGGGGTCTGGTAGCAGCGTTTTTGTGGTCAGAGGCTTTTTAAAAGGTTAATGTTAATCTATACCAAACAAAGCCCATGAGGAGCTTTTACAGCTGTAGACAGTTGAGTGAAATGGGCTTTGATGAAATGGCAGGTAACTAACGTACTACACAGCTCCCTGTAAATATCGCAGTAAGCGAAATAAACATTGTGTCTTTTATCCTCAGGAACACACGAGACATGCCCCCTTCCTCTGAAACCTGCTGCAAGTGATCATGTAACTTTTGTACTACAGCATGTTTCTTAGTGGAACAAGTAAGTCAGGGCTTTGTAGTCCAATGTGACCTGTGCGCCTATCTACATGGAAGAATGTTTTCTTTAATGCATATGAAGCAGGTAGGCAGTGTGCTGTGGCCACGCGCGAGGCCAGGGCTTAGACGCCTCGAGAAGCAGCCGGCTTATCAAAAAGAGAACATGAAAAGTCACTCGTGTTCCCGGCGCCGTAAATCACGCATGGCTGTTTGTCTCCTTATCACTACAGGTGTGCCGATGCTCTCCGTCCAGCCCAAAGGGAAACAGAAGGGGTGTGCCGGCTGCAATCGCAAGATTAAAGACCGCTACCTGCTCAAGGCCCTGGACAAATACTGGCATGAGGACTGTCTCAAATGTGCCTGCTGTGACTGCCGCCTGGGGGAGGTGGGCTCCACCCTCTATACGAAAGCCAACCTCATCCTCTGTCGCAGGGACTACCTGAGGCAAGCGACACACACAATCACCTCTCTCCACTCACAACAAACACAAAAGCCGTGCCATTGCAAAAGCTCTGTGACATGAAAGAACCACAAAGGGTTTGTTTTATTTTTTGCCTTCTGGTACCGTTTGCTTTGGTTTCTCAGTGTGCGTTTCCCGTGGCTCCCATTCACAGAAACAAAGCTAAAATCTCAATCTAAATCATACAAAGATTCCCCAGTGTTAGAACCACATCACAGCAATGTAGAGAGTTTGTTGTCATATTCTTTTACAGCATAGCAGAGAGTAATGTTTGGGTTGGGAATCATCCGAGGCCCCACGATATGAAATTATCACAATACTTAAGTCAAGATAGGATCTTATTGCGATTTTAAACATTTTGCGATAGTGTAGTCACGATACTGGAATTTCTCACTTCGGTACAATACCTTCAAAATGATAGACATTCGATACCATTTTTCGATACCACAGGAAAAAATTGAAGGCATAAAATATTCGATTTTTATCAAAAGATAAAGAGCAGTGTGACCAAGAGAACAGAAAGCACAGCTGGTACTTGTGTATTAATACTGCAGAAAATGAGTACTGAAACGTTGCAAATATTCAGTATTGATACTTCGATATTTTTGACAACACTATTTTGCGATATGCTGAGTATTGCGATAAGATATATTGCGATATATTGTGATTTATGACCTTTTGTCATCTGCAAATTATGCAGTTTGTGAACATCTATTTTATCTATCTATCTAACATACCGTTTTCACTCTCAGAGGTCAGAGGTCGAGTGACCCCTTTGAAAATGGCCATGCCATTTTTTCCTCGCCAAAGTTTAGCGCAAGTTTGGAGTGTGATTTATGATACCAGCATCTTCACTCTAGCTTTAAGACTGAGTCCGCTACAACCTCTGAAAGACAGAATAGCGACCGTCGGCTTGTTAAGATGTTATTAGTTTATATAATAAAAGATCGATACTTGACGTCAGTATATCGATACAATATTGCCACGCAAAATATCGCAATACTATGCAGTATTGATTTCTTCCCTCTCCCCTATTGTTTTGGGATGCTTCAACACAGCCTTATTGCACTGGCAGACACAAAAGAACAGCTGGGGCATTATAGCAGCAGTGTGCCTCCTTATTTTTAACTAAATTCTAAATACGATACAATATATAAAAATTCTTGTGCAACCATCAAAACATGAGTCATGCTGTCATGACATTTCTGTATTACTGCATCCAGAGTAAAAAAGGCACAGTCACAGTGTGAATATAAAATAAGCAGCAGAGGGTTACACTTGGTAGTCATTTACAAAAGGTTGTTTTCATACTCAACATTTAACATCTCTCTGTTTGGGAGCTCCTGTAACAGGTGGATCAATTTACCAGTTCAGTATAATTCAAATAAATATGTTAATTATGGGGCGTGATGATACATTGATCTGGATCGATATATCAATTCAACGATCAACAATCCAATATCAGCAATGCAAACTGAAAATAACAATATGTTTCTTCATCTTTAAGATACGCCTTTATTTTGAAATTCTTAACTAATGAAAAAAAACCTTTGCACTTAAACATGAGAAATGTGGCATTTTATAGTGAACAACAGGAGGTCTATTTTTATTCTTTTTATTACAAAGAATAGATTGTTTTTCCTTTAAATGTCTGGAAGAGCCCAGTAATAATTGTCAAATCATAATTTGTGAGTTAATATAAATGTAACTGATAGTGTATATATATGAAATATGATATCATATCATATCATATCGATCGCAGGCCCCTGAATCGGATCGAATCAAAATCGTTTCGTGGCAGCCATTGTGATATCATCAAATATCGTATCGTTATCCAAAGAATTAATATATTATGGTATTGTGTAGGGATGTCCCGAATACCAGTTTTTGGGCTTCGAAACTTCGGTGAGAAATATTCGAAGGTACTCGAAGCTTCGGGAAAGTGCTCCTGCCACAATACTCTACGCACACGTACCTCTACATGCAACAAACAGCGATATCCGTCTGAGAATAACCAACAGGAATTAATATTGAATATGAATAATGAATAATGTTGTGGGATTATTCCCTATTTCATGGGCTATTTGGGGATTTATACATTATTATTACATACTTATATATATATAAAAAAAACTAAAAACGAAGCATTCGAATACTGATTTGGAGGTTAATTACCATGGCAACGGTCAAAGCTTCGAAGCATTCGGGTCAGCCCTAGTGTTGTGATGAAACTGGTGATTTATACTCCTAATAACAATTGCATCATACATTAAAAACCCAGTCGAACAGTCTCACTGCTACCAACAAGATGTATGCCAATTAAGCTAAGTTTAAACCACTACATGTTTGTCATATTTTCATCTTCTACTCTGTGTTTACATCAACACGGGAGACTTCTGTCACGGAGTAGACTCGCTGGCTCTGTAGGCTGTGAGAAACCTCCAGGCAGGCTTGTTGCTTCATCAGTGTCTTTGGCTCTGTATACCCCCCTTCAGATGCCCCTGCCATCTGCTTGTTAAATTAAACATGACCATTTCCTGGGCGTTAAGTCACATTCCCAATGAGATCCTACCATTTATCTGAGAGGGAATCCCCCAGGGGCCGACTTAGGGATGCTGGTGCCCTAGGCCCCCCCCCCCCCCTCTTAAAACTCCCTGTCCTGCACTGTCCTCCTCCTTTCTCCCTTTCGCCTACTTGTCTCTTCACTCCCTCACTGATACTTCCAGCTTATTGCTACGAGGGCTGTGTATTGGCAAGAATCTAGCGATACGATACGCATTATGATACAGGGGTTACGATTCAATATATTGTGATACTCTAAGCAATATTGCAATTTTTTAAATCAATTTCTAAGAAAACTGTCATAGTATAAAGAACACACCACTGTATGCATAAAATCTGAGTAAAGAAAGTTTAAATTTTTCTGCAATCAGAACAGTGGGATCTGTATTTGCATTTATCACAGTCTCTGTAACATCCAACATCATAGCACTACTTTGAGAGGGCACATACACCGAGTGGGCACATCTCTTTGCAAATGAAATAAAGTTTTGACTGAGTTAATCTCTGCATGTAAACTACTAATTAAAAATCGAAAGTGTTTTTGAGAATCGATACAGTATCAAAAAACATAATATCGCGATATTTGTTATTGTCAATATTTTCTTACACTAATTGCTACAAACTAAGTGTGTATGAGTTCATTATTCTAATTTAAAAAAACATCCAAAATAGCAGCGATAATTTTGCATCACTTCTAAAACCAAAAAGACCCTTAATCAACTTGGTGTCCTTCCTACCTCCCTCATGGATCTCCATGACACTTTACTTACATCTCAGCTCTTCCTCTGACCTGGTAGGAGCCCGCAGCCCACTTGAGAGGCGCTTAGGGACGTTACGTTGAGATAGGCCATTACCATCCATCAGTTCCCACCCACAGTTAATGCTTTTAAGATGCAGTGAGAGGTCCACTAAGACCTGATGTTGCCCCCAGAAGGGGCAGATGGTGCAGATGAGGTAATAATAAATGGGCAAATGACCAAGAGAAGGCAAAAATGATGAAGCTCAGAGTTTCACTTGGTAAAATACATCTGCTGAGAGGACAGCAACCCCAACCCCCGAGCCATAAGTGCCTAACTGGCACCGTGGAGGGAGAAGGGAAAGCTTTCTCGCACATTAGACCAGTAAGATGTAGAGGTCAGAGACGGGATGAAGAACTGAGAATGACACATGAAATCAAGAGTTAGGAATACTAAAATAGGAGTAAAAAGGAAAGAGGAGGAGAGAGCTTGCTGTGCTCCTCTGTTGCCCCGGATTGCCTAATGAAATCCATCCCACTCGCCTGCTCTTCAGCCTGCGACAAATGCAGAACACTTAATGGCTGGAGATGCTTGAGATGAATTCTATTATGGAGCAAATTAAAAACCTTGCCTTGCGTATAGAGAACAGGCAGCTTGAGAGAGTGTTTGAAAGTAGGTGATGCAGTCTCCATCCGCCACCGGTTTCCTTCTCATTCCTTCTTTTCTGTGTAGTACGACGAAGGCTCCCCTCACCTGCGGTAATGAAGTTAAATCTGTGCGCTGAATTAGCCTCCTGCACTTCATTAAAGACAAGCGGATGGATCAAACACACTTTGGTTATTTCCCAGAGTTTGGATCCCTGCCATGCTCACATTAATTATTATAGGAGCTCCATCTGTGATTGTCCTTCAGTGGCATTAGCAACTTACTGAATGCACTCACGCTTTCCTGAATCTTACACACACACAAAACACACAGATACCTTAAACAGTGTCCTCCCCTGCCCTCCAAACCATTACACCAACAAAAAGTTCAGTTTCTAATATCCCTGACTTTCACTTCCCAGTATCAAGAGTGTTTTTTTTCTTTATCAACGTGGCCAAACTCTTTCATTATAAATGAGAATAATAGATTAATTAGGCGTTTCCTTTATGTCTAGGGCCCAGGATCGCACGACTTCACCAGAGGGTTGACAATCGAGTCATGGTGTGATCATCAGGACTTGAAGCCTGAAATCATTTAATCCTCTATTTCATATATTAGAGAGGACATAATAGTCATCCACTTATCAAAATGGGGTATAATTAACTGCAAGAGGAAAACGTTTTCAAGATAATGAACATTATAAGTTATCCACAAACCGGTGGAATAGCAGGGGGAAGATGATAGCTCCATCTGGATGTGACTGTTTTTCAAATCTGTCCTCTCCTTGCTACGTTAGTAAGTAAAACAATTGCTCTCCTCCCGTAACAGTTTGCTCTTCCTCTCTGGGCAAGGGAGATCTGAACGGAAAGGTTTACACTTTCAAAAAGACGCGACTGTTGGGGACGGTCAGAACACGCGACGCATGCATTAACAGCTTTCCCTTTTATGAAATCTGACAAACTCTGTGCAGGCTGGGAAGTCTCAAAGAGCTCAGAGAACAGGTAGAAAACTTCAAGAGCCACAGCCCAATCTGAGGGAAGCAATACAGAGAGGCAGATGATGCACTGTAGGAGCTTTAAGGGTTTGAAGTTGGCAAAGCAGCAAGTTGAAAGAACTAAAGAGGAGCCGTTTTTTCTCTAAAGAGTGATTGTAATAACTCAATAACAGAGAAAGGAGAGCTGAGCTTCTTTACATTCCTGCCATCCAACCCTGCTCCCAACAACCCACATCGGCACACAAAGACACATTTTAGCTGCTAAATAAGAACTCTTTTAAGGAGCACAGAGCGCTGCAGCTCTCCTGTGTGGAAGATGGTAGGAAGCAGGGATAAAAACGCGATACATGTTGTCATATAATGCATGTAACGGCTGACATATTGATTATTTACAGACTTTAGAATGAGCTATAGGGCTGTCAACGAATATTCTAAACTTGAATATATATTCGAATAGTAAAAAAAAACAACAGATATTCGAATATGAAAATTAACAATCGATTTTGGAAAAAAAAGCAGCACTACTGCGGCTGTCTGCCTTACACGAACTGAAGATACTATGCTGTATCGAGTTTTCCCCCCACCCCTAGTACTACTATAGTTACCATGTTGCAGCCCTACTAACTATTACGTACTATTAAAGGGGTCATATAATATATAAACAAAGATGATGACATTTGAAAGTTCCTGAAAATAAATAGCCTGCTTTCACTTTATACTGCGTTATGCTGTTCAGAAATCCCTACCAGGATGTCTCACAGGTTGTTGGATAGCGATCCAAATCATCACTTCTAATCAGTTTAAATAAACAACAGAAACGACTATTTTAAAAGAGGACTTCTTGTGCTTCCAACTGTTGCAATGCTGATGACTGATTGACAAAACCTGATGGGCTCAGTGTATTATGAGCAGCTCTGAACAATACCCTCATATTTTCCAGAAACTCACCATTCACACTGTTTAAATAGAAATGCTGAAAAAAAGAAAACTATGTTGATGTTGAACATTTTTTTTTTTGCACTTTCCTTTTGAGAATATTGATTTATTTAATCCAAATGACCAGGGAAATTGAAGTGCATGAGCCACTGCACTCCTACAATACAGGACATGTGTCAGAACAATACGTGGGAATTCTCCAGAAAATAGTCTATTCAAACAAAAAAAAAAGCTATTGTAAATGAAATGAATGAATGTTTTTCAGAGGTAATCCACCATTTATGAAGGCACTGTTTCAGTGCTGTGAAGCATTTCAAGTTTAAAGAGGAAAAAAAGATGGAAGAAACTGTATTAACATAGTTTTCTGGAGTGTATATATACACAATACACTGTACATAGTAGGTGTGTATGGTTTCTTATAGAATACTTGATTACAGTCAGTTAAAACACTGTCTTTATTGGCTAATTGGTAAATCCTTGGCTTGTATAGATGATATTATCTCTCCATACATGCTGACTCTAACTATGCTTACAAAAGCTTGAATGGACCTAATTGTATGTACAATATCTATTTTAATTCTCATTCTCGCATCTGACGTTGAATCCCTTGAGTTTAACATCTGCCTCTAGATAATGTTTTGATGTGAAACATTCATTGCTTGCTATACGCAGCTCCACTTCAGCTGTTACTCATGAGACTGCCGCAGCGCTGGTTCGACTCCGGTTGCTTTTAGCTTCATAGGAGCACAAAGAGAGAAGTGTAATGTGTTTGAACAGTTCTCTCAGGCTGTAATCTCCTCTTAGCACAAGGAGACCAATTAAGCCGTATGTTGATGCCATGTTATAACCCAGAAACATCAATTGTTGGCTTAATAACTGTGAATGGGACACTTTTGGAAGACATTTTTTTTTTTCTGTGCCAAATTTCTGCCTGTGATAGTAAATCACAAAGCAGATAAGGAAATCAGGTTAGCATGGAAGAAGCGGATCTCTTCATGATTTGAAGACTATCAGGGTGTTTCAGAGAAACCAGTGTCAGTTAAGAGAACATGCCACGGTCCTGTAGCTTCAATTTTACTGCACTTCCACCTAGAAGGTGTGAAGCCTTTCTGTGCTATTATCAGAATACTTGTGTCTCCTTTTTGGCTAGCTAATCAAAAGTACTACCAACTATTTTCTTAAGATAACAGCCTCAGCACACGTTAAATGCTGTTGCTCAGCATGTGCGCTGAGAGAGAGAGCAGCAGGTCCAAAAGCACCACTTTAAATCTTGTGTTTACCAGAGATGTAATAATAAGTTTCTTAGAAATGAGTCATTCAGCATGAAAAAAGCATAACAAATGACTAATCAACTAAAGAAATCTTTGTCGACTAAGACCAAAACGACCAATTAGTCCACTAATTGACTAGGAGGGGGCAGCCCTGATGTTAATATTGAGGTAAATGCAGCCAAATGACTGGAAAACACCTAACGAAACAAAGAAAAGTTCAGTTGCAGTCCGTAGTTGTACAGTTCATTGATGGTAAAGTTCAAATTCAAGTTTGATGAACACAAACAAAAATATTCGTCCACAGGCTTTAGTTATATAGAAAGCCTATATTTAATGCAAGTTAATTTGTGCCACTACAACCTTCCTTGTGGCTCTTGAAAATCCCATCTGCGCTGTGTTTACACCTCGCTATGGGGAATACTATTTAGCGTGACGATGTCATCGCTGTTATCAACTTTGGGGTGTGGAGTTTGAAAGATGGGGGTATTTACCAGGGAGGGAGGGTCTTCAGGCTTTTTGTTATGTCTCCAATCCCAAAGATGAGATAACCCATAGTGACATCATCAGGGTTATTTTTTCAGACTTGACAAAGCTTCTCCAGAGCCACAGAAGACAACATACAACTGCTTTCACAGGCAAAGTAGTAATAAACATGACGAATACACTTAAAGGCAGTAACACACTGGCAGCGATTTTTTCCATGCGATTAATTCGGACGTCAATATTTTTTTCGAACTGTTGTTTTAGTTATGAATACTTTCACACAGAACACAAATATCAACCAATCATGTTGTGCAGAACCGGTTGAGTTGCGCCTATATTTATGAAACAACAACACGGAGGCTCAGTGGTCCGAACCAGGACGGCAAACATTATTACTCCTTTCAACCTTGACAAAGGCAGCGCAGACCAGATCCAAAATCAAAATCAAAATCAAATCTTAGTGTTTCATAATAAAGGGGAAAAGAGGTTATACCCGCACTATTTGGGTCATTGGTTTGTATAGATGTAGCTGAAAGGTAAAAACTAGCCACAGGTGTCGCACGCCGCTTTGACTCAAGGTAGAACTTAGTGCTGGCAGCCAGCTGGGCTTCCCCACCAGGCGTTTTCACAACCTGCATGTATCCAGTCAGCACCGTGTCCGCAGCCCAGCGGGGTGCAATAGAGAAGGGTTAGAATAATCCTACGAGCTGTTATAGGTGTGCATGTCAGACTCTGTAAGTGACCGAGGCCCTCTGGGCTCTTTTATAGCCTCGGTTTCCCCGAGGGAGAGGAAAAGACATCAGTGTGACCCTTCAGTCCAGTATAGAGCTCAGGTGTGGTGTGAAACCTGGAGCAGACCCACTTGACTGTCATGATGACGCAGGAGGTGTGAGGCAGTGGGTTATAACTAATGGAGACAACTTTTTAGTGAAACAAAATGGGAAAGAATTAGCCTTCATTTCATCATCTACCTATAAAGTGAGGTCTGTCTTTATGTCCTTCGCATATCTCAACAACCGTTCTTCCGATCTACTTCACACTTGGCGGGTGTATTGCTCAGGACCACAGACTGTATATAAAGATGGACGACATGACAGCTCCCCAAAAGTGAAGCCAAAACATCTCGAACGCCTCCTGGTGGCTGGCTGCAGTGGAGGTCATAAAGCCCGCCCCCTCTATGTTAGCAGATGGGCCAAATTAAAAAGACAAAGTCAAATAAACTTTTCCCAAAGATGATTTCTGTCATGCTAGGTAGTTCTTATCACGCTGATGTATGTTTAAGTGTTAATTTTTTTTTTCTTTTCAAACTTTGGTACAGAACATCTCTGGACCAAGCCGGGAAAAAGTGACTTTTTGGGATTTTTGATGGTCCACACAGTCTCCTGAACGTTTTGTTCTATTGCGACCACATTTGGTGGATATGTGTATATCAAGCCCCCAGGAAGAGCTCCGGGCGTTGAAGCAAATTTCATAGTGGCCAAACCGTGGTACTACAACTTCCGTGTCCATCAGGTGATGCCATTGGGCCCAAAAAGACTTTTTTCCCATCAGTGGATAATTTTATTTGAGGTAAATCAACTTCCCAGTACGAACACTTGAATAGCCCTTATTTAAATCATTAGGTCCTAAAAGTTGTAAAATCCACTAATAGCCGAATACAGAGTTATTTTCCTTCCTCCGTTGATGTGAATGAGCCCCAGTGCGCAGCTGGACCAAGGGCTGGGAGGCGGAGTTAAAGGAAACGCTACTGCGCCTGCTCTATGGGCCCAATGGATGCGGAAGATCGCCAGATTATCCCGGTACTTTATCGCTCGGCAGTTGAACCATTTTGGCTTCACGCGCCACCGAGCAACTCTCATAGGAATGAACGGGAGCCCGCCTCCAACGCCGTATCCAGTTCTCTTTATACATCCATAGGATGTCTGAGTGACCATGGCAAATTTGATGCCATTTGGCCAATAGGAGGCGCTGTAGCAGCAGCATCTAACTATAAAGGAAGGAATCTCTGTCTGTGTATATATGTATAACTGCCCTTCGCATATCTCGAGAACCGTTTATCCAATCAACTTCACACTTGGCGGTTACAAGCAGCCATACCGCGGTTCTCGACAACGCTGCAAACAGACCTTCTGGGGGTCAGGCAATCGGCCCGTTCTGGACGGGCGCTGCACTAGTATTGACAAAACAAAGCAATCAGGGTTGCCAGGAAAACCTATATACTGTAATGGAAACGAGGAGCACTGTAGCACTGATATTTGGTAAATTTTTCGATCAATACTGAATGTGTGAGAAATCTTCTAGATGTTTGGAAAAGGAAAACACATGTTTTTAAAAATGTGTTTCTGTGGAAAGAAAACAACTTCTTTGTGTTACAGAGTGCCCCGTGGGTGGCAGATGTCTACTGTATGAGAACATGCAGTGTTTTAGTGAAACAGTAACCAGTTGTAACAATGTCTCTGTTTAACACCGTGTGAATCCCTCTCATGGAACATAACAGCCTTTCTCCCTCTGTTTCTGTCTCTCCGGCTCCTCTGGGCCAGCGGCCCCTAATTAGAAGCAGGGCTGCTGGATAGACGTTTTCTTTAACAAGGTGAAAGCAACTGAATGGGACTAGCATAAACGAGGCAGAATATCAACACTGTGACTCCTCTGTCTGAGCCCCCTACAAGTTTGGGTGAAAAAGTGTTTAACATACTGTTGGAATGGCAATCTGCTGTTGCCTTATCCCCTCTTGCAAAGCTGTGAAACGGTCCTTCTCCTCCTGCAGAATATATAAATCTATCTGTGCTCCAGAATCTCCAAATTAAACATAGGGGCAGGCGCTCGGAAAATGAAAATGTAAATCGGACTGGGAAAAAGCATTTGAGGTTCCTCTGCTTTGAGGAGAAAAGAGATCTACACCAGTGCCTCCTTGCTCCGTTTGTGACCTTTATCATTTGGCTCCTATCTAATAAGCCTAAACAAGCAGCGGCGAGGTTTGAGCAGTCAGTCTGTTCACTGTGAAACATTTAGTTAACTCTTCAAGGTTACATCTCCTCGTCACTGTCTCTCTCTGAATGAAAGAGCGAGATGGAGAAAGAGAGAGAAGAGATTGAGCCTGAATCCTTGTAACAGAAATCTTTTGAACTCATGACTACATTACAGAATGTAGCCTCTTGTGTAAAAATCCAGCTGGCTTTGGTTGGAGATAGACTCATTAGGTATTTTAGTTATGAAAGAAGAAAACTTTCAACGATTCAAAATGGTTTGCTTCAGACCTGTTTTCATTGCTTTTTGTAATGTGCAAGGGGGGAAATCCTTTGAAGAAGGAGATTAAAACCATGTGATCATTTTAATTAGATCATTAGCCAAGAATTAAGATCTATGTTTGTAACTCTCATTAACAAAAACACCAAGTGGGTGCCAAGAAAGACTTGTGCATTACATTCGACGTATTTCGATTTTTGCCCCCTTTTTCCCTTCCTCTGCAGCATTTTTCCACTATTGTTCTAGCTGTCAGTACGTTTATGTTTGCTCTTTTATTGCATCAAGGTAAAGGGAAGGTGGGTTAATCTCTGTCTGTGCTCTCTGTCTTTCAGGCTCTTTGGTACAACGGGGAACTGTGCAGCCTGCAGTAAACTGATCCCAGCCTTTGAAATGGTGATGAGAGCCAGAGATAATGTTTACCATTTGGACTGTTTTGCCTGTCAGCTTTGTAACCAGAGGTAAGAACGGGGATCATAATAACTGCACAACAACATTGTCTTTTTAAAGAAACATGAATGGAGTGTTAAAATGGCTTAAATATTAGAAGCTGTTGAAAAAGCTCTCTTAAAGATACTTTTTCTCTTATTATATTATTACAGGCCACTGAACAAGTGGGAAAAAAATATAGTCTTCCTGTGTTGTAAAAATAAAGATTGCATTTGTAATGCTCTGCTAATTATTTCCTATTGTGACACGCTGCCAGCAGTTTGTCCTTGTTTGTGGCTAAATCTGTAAATCTTTTAAGCCAGCGGGATGTAAAATGAGCGCTCGTTCTTGAGGTATAGGAGCTACGAAACTAAAGTCCTCCAGAGGTGTGTTGCTGCATAAAGGAGAACCAACGGACCTACACAGGTGTGAAATGGTGTTTCCTTAGCGATAGGATCTATCATGAAATTGGAGTGAGCACAAAGCCTATGGTATGATACACATAGAATATGACATATCCAAATATTGCTTTTTCCCATTAATATACTGTCAGTAATGGCACCACTCTGGGAGCAGAGCGTCCTTTGCATGCTTGTCAGGGGTGCTGTGACCCTGTTCCTCCACACAGCACAAGCCCATTAACCTTCTGCGGGCCGAATTCAGTTACCATAGTGAACACCTGCTATAAAGGGAATTATGACCGCGGTCTCTCTTCTCAGCTGGCAGACATGAAGCCAGGTCTCATCTGGCACAGCATCGCCATGGCCGTGACTGTTTTACCAGCCTGGCTCATTACTAAAGCCAAGCTATGCTCGGCCATATTCTTATCTTCACTCCCCCTTCCGTCACATTACGGAGCTGTCTCCACTGTGTCACACAAACAAACGGCGGCGCAGAGAAGAACATCAGTAGGGCAGGCTGTTATGTGTTATTTTTTCCGCTCTTCAATTGACTCTGAGACTTCAGAGGGAAAAACATTCACGAGCACTGGACCCAAACTGGCGAGTGAAACGCTAACCCTATGGCAGAGTTTCCTCGGAAACTCCCGCGGTGCCAGCGCCTTTTCGCCAGGTCCGGCCGGGGAGAGTTGACCTGCCTTTTATCGAGCGCCAGCGCCCGTGTCTGTTTGCTCTGAAATGATAGGGTTTTAATCCACCTTTGTTTGAAGCCGCGCATTTATGATGACCATCAAAACGGGCTTCGAATCTGACGTGGCACGGCGTCGAGCAAAATATCTCGAGCCGAATGTGTGCAATCAAACAGAATCATCATTACCTGCTGATCTTGGATGCAACATTTTCACTGCCAGAGTAGAGCAGAGTCAACACACACACACACACACACACACACAGACCACTTTGCATTAATGCCAACAGTAATCGTCTTAACAACAGTTGTGCCTTTGTTTGTTTTTCTCTGCCAACAGGTTTTGCGTGGGGGACAAGTTTTTCCTAAAAAACAACATGATTTTGTGTCAAATGGACTATGAGGAGGGCCAGCTGAACGGGAGCTTCGATACACAGGTCCAATAGTTGGAACCTCGTGGCAGCAACAATCGGCTCCACACTTTACACACGAGATGGATGTTCTGCCGCACTTGGAAAAAGACAAGCGCCTGTCTGCTTGCCTGCAATACTTTTTAAGACCCCTTTATCAGTCCCTAAGGACTCTATTGTAAATGTTCAACTTTTTGCCCCTCCCACACCCCCGACACTGAGCAGTTACAAATTTTGATGTACAGTTGTGCCTGCTTAGCTGAGCACTGTATTGCTTGTATGTTTTGTGAAATTTGTTTCCGGTTGGTTTTATTTTCCTTCTAGAAATGGTTCATTGGAGGGTATGTACAGTCTGTTTTCTCTGTATATATAAACTGGAACATTTATTTTATGAAATGTAATGCAATTTTATTACTAGTGTGAATTAAAGATTCTTAAATGTTCATAGTGAGTTTTTTCTCTTGGACCAAAAAAAAACAAAGTTGTCGGAGGAAGTCGGCCCATGTGTTGATGTGTAATCATGCCTCCGAAAACGGCAATGCTAGAAAAGGCTTCGCAAGAGAAAAATATATTTGAAGTCCTTCTTCAAAAACATGATGCAACAAAACAAGTTTTATTACATTTTACAGAGTTCTGATGGAATTAGAAATGCTGTTTAAAATGAACTACGTCAGATTTTATTTGGAATAAAAGAATGCTTCTCCAAACTGTGTTGTTGTGAGCGTGCAGGTGTCATGAAAGGGAGCGAGTTAAGCTGAGCGGCGCTCCGTGATTCATGCTTCACTAATTGCCATCTGATTATGAGGGTGAATTGGCCTGGAAATGAAATGCAACAGCAAATAAATTAGAGAGAAAATAAATGCTCATTGAGTTTGAGCTCATTCAAACTCAGCTGTATTAAAAAGCACCCTTCCCAGAAGGCTCTTGTTAATGGAGCTGTGTGACACCGTCTGTTTATCTGATGAGGTTATTTCTGATACGCACACACCAGCGATACACCAAGTCTGGTGGAGCTGTCAGATATTCAGCTGATCCTTCAAGTGATAATTCATGTCAAGGACTTTGCTTATTACATGTAGTTGTATGAATTAACACCTCAACTTGATCTCTAAATTAGGAGAAATAATACTGGGTGAGAATACTTTGGAGATTATTTGCTGCAAATAACACAGTGTAGGTGATAAACAGCTATATATGTTAATTAGGCAGCTCAATGCGTACCTGTGATTTCTTCCAGAAATACCACAATTCAGTCAGATCTGATTAACTTTAATATATAATGCAAGGCAGGTTTATGACTGCAGGGTGACACAAGTGTGCTGCATTCTTTATATAAGAATGATTTTAACTATTCTGCTGATAATTTATACTGTAGTTTATTTTGGCTTTGGGTCACAAGAAGCTGAGCCAATTATACAATTAGTTTATTACAGGGTTGAAAATAGCAGATATTTTCATTATTGATTAATCTACTGATTGCATTCTTGATTCATTGATTAATTGTTTAGTGTACAAAAATGTTCTAAATCAATGCCCAAGCTGACGTCTTCAAATTGCTTCTCTTTTCTGACCAAAACCCAAAGATATTAATTTTACAATGATGTTAAGCAAAGAAACATTGTAGTGGAAGAGAGGGAATAGTTAAAATTTGTCAATTTTGTTTGAAAAATGACTGAAATGACTGATTATCAACATATACATTTTCTGTTGTTCGACTACGCGATTATTCGCCAAGTTGTTTCACCTCCAGCTTATTAAATTTAGCATTTTAGAGCCACTATGCGTCGATCTGAATTAACTCTGCCATGTAAAAATCTCCACACTACTGTCAGGTTACTATTAGTAAAACTTTTAACGGCCATGTTTCTTACATGGTGAAACAATGACAACTAATTAGAGAGAACAAACATCATTATTTTAGAGAGGGAAAAGAACCGAAGCAGAAAGCAAAATGGGCGCAGCTTGGAAAAATGAATAGCTGTTACATCATATGATCCATTTTATTTAAGTTCAAGTTCAGTAATAGGTAATATGCCATACATCAGTCTGGACAGAGGTGACGTCACATGTTACCGGACCTCACGTTAGACCCTGAAAACCTAAAAGTGATGCAGTTGGTCATCTTACGTAACTAGCTTTGAGTCAATGTCATGTTGTAAAGTGCCTGGAAAACTGTATGATATCCTTCTCTCTAGAACTCCAACAATTAACCGATTAATTGTCAACTATTAAATTACAAACTATTTTGATAATTGATTAATCGGTTTGAGTCATTTTTTAAGAAAAAAAAAGTCAAATTTCTCAGATTCCAGCTTCTTAAACGTGAATATTTTCTAGTTTCTTTACTCCCCTTTTGACAAAACAAGACATTTGAGGACGTCATCTTGGGCTTTGGGAAACACTGATCCACATTTTTCCCCATTTTCTGACATTTTATAGACCAAACAACTAATCGATTAATCGAAAAATAATCAACAGATTAACCGACAATGAAAATAATCGTTCGCTGCAGCCCTAATGTCTATCTGTGTAAATGCACAATAAATCATCCAGACATAACTTGGGATATACAGCATGCTGAATGTGGCTCAGCTCAGGGGTATGGAAATAATAAACAATTACAGAATAGTTATAAACATTTAATTTCCACTGCTGTATTATCTATTATTATTATTATTCCACACAGTATTCTTCTTCCTTTTTGGTGAAAATGGGCAAACTTCAGATTTCAACCCATGTGTGACATTCTGTAGACACTTTTCTACTAGCAGGACACAGAACAGCAATATAATTTGCTAACACATAAATCAGGTCTGCAAAGAGCATTAATTAGAAATTCATTAAAAATTCAGACTCACCGGCAGGTGTGCAAATAAAGGATTAGGTAGACATCAATTATACTACATAAGAGCGCATTTTAATTGCAATTCCTGGATTGATTTACAGAGGGAAACAATCAGGCTCCGTGCAATATGGCTGATTGCTCATTTTCCGGAAAAATAATGATGAAAACACCTCACCAGGTAACACTGTGCCCAGCTGTAAATTCATACACACATATAGATTCAGAGGTGGGTGGGTGTTCTATCATGCACGGACGCATGTAGGCTTATATGCGAGTGTAAATGCCCACAACACACATTTTTAAAACCAACCATATAACAAAACAAATGCATGTGAAGATAGAAACAAACATGCACACACAAAATTACAAAACATGACACACACACACACCGGCATCCTCACACACATACATAAACATGCACTGCAGCTTGGCATTCCCATCTGCTTGTGTTAGTGGAGAAGTTCTTAAGCACCAAATGTTGTGCTGTTATGACTCAAGTTTGTGAATTCTCCAACCTCCTCTGTGTTCCTGATTACTGCATTATGGCATCTGCTTAATTAGCTTGGCTTGTGTCATATGTTGCACACGAGGGGGTGTTAAAAAGTGCCCTTCCCTCTTGCTCATTATCTGCCTCGATTCATGTGATGTATAATCTCTCTTGACAGACATTCATATTGACATAGGGACAGCTGTCAGCAGAGCGTGGTCATAAAGGGTGCACGTAGGATAAAAACCACAAGGAAGGCAGATAAGTGGAAAGGCTGCCAAATTTCTAAGTGAAACTACTGATTCTGTGTTTCACTCTGGATCCATCAACACCGCAACAGTCCTAATTATACCGAATTTAATTTTATGGATGAGTTTTTTGGGGAAGAAGGAACTGATAGTAGGCCGTGCATTTTGATTACTACAGGTAATATAGTACTCTCCTGCCAGTGAATTTTCTAAACTGGTGTGGTGTCCAACTCTTGGCGAGGAATCAACCTCATTATTGCCATATGGGAAATTATAATCATTATCTGCATAACAGCTCTAGACAATCATTTCCATCCCATAATACGCTACTTTGGGACAGAGTTTGTAGATGAGAAAAAAGCATGACAACAATATTACAATATTACAATAATGTACCCCAACAGGGTTGTTGTACCAATGGGACCTTTACTTAAAGGGCCAGTGTGTAGGATTTGGCGGCATCTAGTGGTGTAGTTGCAGATTGCAACCAACTGAGTATCCCTCCTCTCACTCCTCCCTTTCCAAGGCTCCGGTAACGTGAGGTGCCGAGTGCAAAACCGTGGTAACGCCGTTCGCCTCGCTCAGAGGCCATCCATACCATAATAACACTACTTTAGGAAGTCAGACGGCGGCTGGCGGTATTTTCTCTGCGGCTCACATTACCACAGTTTCACAAGCATGTCGGAGAACTATGGTGGTCTTCAGGTAACGTAAAAACGCGAAAGGCTCTCTCTAGAGCCAGTGTTTGGTTTGTCCACGGAGCAGCATGGCGGACTCAGTGAAGAGGAACCGCTCCCTATGTAGATATATGAAGGGCTCATTCTAAGGTAACAAAAACACAACAATTCTTAGTTTCAGGTGATTATACACTAATGAAAACATAGTTATGAATATTATGTTACATTTATGCGAATAGATCCCCCTAAATGTTACACACTGTTCTTTTAACAGATTTTATTGCCAAGGCACAACCCCCTCGCCAGACAGAACATTGAGTCAACTATACTGCATAAACTCCGGATTATGTACAACAACAACGTTTTGTAACATTTCAAGTTAAAAAAAATGTTCTACAATATTTGCCCATGGTAACTACAATATGGTTAAGGTAAGGAAAATATCATGGTTATGGACGATGAACTAGTTGAAATATGATTAAGGTTAGGCAACTAAACCGCTTGTTTAAAAGAGAAATTTGCCACTGTCCAATCAGTGCTGATGGTAAATGTAGTCGATTGAATCGTGCGTGTTATATTGACCGAGAAAGCCGATTTCTCCTGCTGCAAAATAAGTTGTACTTCCTGCATCCAGCGGCGTCATTTGACTTGACAGTGACGTAGTTGGTGGTAAGGAAGAACTACGAACTACTTCAGCTTGTATTTCTCTTGGTATCCAGCATGTGGACGCGCATGCTCTAGATGCCCCTCAAAAACGTGTAAACATTTTACAGTGTTTTTGGCTGACTCGGATAATCAGTCGTACTTATCTGAGAGTGAGTATACAGCCGAAGAAATGCAGCGGAGAGAGACCGGAGGTCCAGAACCTGAGCTGTCAAGAACAAACACTGACTGGCGGTGCATTTGCCCAAATTGCGCTCCGATGCCAACAGAAATGGAATCGTTCTGCTGTATTATCACAGTCTCTGTAAACATCCAACATCATAGCACTACTGCTGTATTTTCTGCCATGAAACCTTGCATGTAATCTATTAATCAAAAATCAATAGTGTTTTTGAGAATTGATACAGCATCACAAAACAAAATATCGCGATACTCAAGTGTATCAATATTTTCTAACACCCCTACAATCCATCTAATAGTTGTTGAGTTATTTCTGCTGGGTCAAAGTGGTGGACCGATGGACGGACTGCCATCCCATGCCACCGTGGCTAAAAACAAACACATCAAATTAAATATAAATAAATAAATAACAGAGTTAAGAAATATGTGCAAATATGTGCATGTGTTAGCGTACTAAGTCCTTCACTGCTTGTTCATCATGCTAGTGGAAGCTGGAATGAATAACTATTTGAATATTTGTCCTGACCAGAGGGTTATTTGTCTTAACAAAACAACTAGAGGAAATGGGCAGTATTGGATATATTGCCATCATTAAATGGGTATAAAGAACGTGGGATTTGGCCTTTTACTGTTCCAAAAATTCAAAAAAGCAGCTGATCATCTAAAAATAAGTGATGTTGATGCCAATGAGGTTTGTTGATACATTTCTGTGTCTGCATGTGTAATGTTTATTATATAACAATCTGAATGGATAATCTATTCTCTACCCGTGAACCATTATGCCATCCTTCGAACAAACAGCTGTGACCTTACAGCCTCAGAGACAAAGCTACAGCATCAGTTTTAAAATGTGCTGAATACGGTTATCTTAAGTAAATGCAAATGTGAGCAGAGATGCTAACTGTGGTCAAGTGACTATCATTCTCCTTGAAAATAAACTGATTTTGACACCCACTCACAAACTCCAACATATGTTCCATTGATGCCTAATGGGTCTGCTTGTGCTATGCGCGAGAGACTGGAGAGGGCAATTAGTTGCATGTGGCTTTGATTAGCACTGATTCCACAACAGTGCTGGAAGGAATATAGAAAACAAAATACTAAATTACTGCTGAAGCTCTTTTTGACAGAATGCAATGAAATGGAAGAAACTATTAAACTCCATGGTAATAACAGGTAAATGTGAACCCGTTAACTATAGCACGGTGCCCACGGCTAAGATTATGCATATTCTACCTACAAACAGCCTGTGCCAAGCAATGCATATAAAACTGAAATAAATGGCTACAGATGCATGAACTTGCCCTGAAAGAGGTTTGCTTACTCTGTGATCTCATTCTTAAATGAAACCAATTTGCCTAGAAATTGGTTCTAAGGCCTAATGCTGAACTCTGTACATCAGCTCCACCACACACACACGCACACGCACATACACACACGCACACAGTTAGCTTTTTACAAACGCACTTTCACAGTCACACTGCTTCCACCCCTTCCACCCCTTCCCTCGCTGCAAATCATGTTTGACTTTGAAGTGCTAATTTTGGAAGTTTAGCCAATTTTTATTTGCTGCTTTGAAATGTATCCCCTAAGCTGCTGCACCAGCAATGAAATATACAGACCTTTACAATGAGGGATAAGTGACCAAAATGAGAAGCGCCTGGTTTTCGTCCTAACATTATATAACTGTGAATAATCCCCACATAGCATTTTCTCCTGTGCCATCAGTGCCTCAATTTATATTCAAAAATATTATGCAGACTTTTTACTTTTTTGCTCATTCCTCAATCCCCACCTAAAGTTGGAGCTAATTTAAGATATCTACAATACAATGCTGCAGACACAAAAACCTAAAATATGTTCCATGTTATTACTATTTTATCCGTGTTTGTGAACAAAAACAACATCACTGAATTAGGGAGAGTAAAACAGTCATCTGAGTAGATGGTTGATAGATGTTAGATTGGCAATGTATCTGGATTTTGCTTACAGGTCACCTGATAAGTGTCTGATAACAAGAATACTGTAGTGCAGGCCTTCATCTATATACTGTAGTGATCCACTTTAGTAACGTCTAAACCCTGACAAATGGGGGTGCAACGGATCACAAAACTCATGGTTTAGATCGTATCACTGTTTTGAGTCTCGGATTGGATCAGCAGAAAAAAAAATGGAGCAAATATAACTTTTAGAGATGCCCCGATTATGTTTTTTGCCACAGATACAGATTGCTGATCATCGATGAGCCATATCAGCCGATGCAGATACATTTTGTAATTGTTTTTAAATTTAAATGTTATCCTTTTACTTTGTTATAGTCATCTATAGTGGTTATTTGCATAAAAATACACGATACAAATTATTAGGAAATAAAAGATTGTATTTTTATTGATAAAAAAAAAAATCTTGGCATTAGTAGTTCTAATGATGTATTATAAGCTGCTTAGAGCTAGTGTTAGGAAGTTAAATAATTCATAATTCCCTCTCTAATATCTATTTTATATTGATGTGAAAACATCTCCTTCAAACAACTGGATTAATTCAAGTTTCTCGCCAAAAACTACATTTTACAAGATTACAATAGAGCACATCATGATAACATTATAATCCAATACTCAAGACCAAATACTCTACTTTTACTACATCTTGAACGCACCATAATGTAACTCAATGGAACCTCCGTACGTTAGCTGTTAGCCGTTAGCTCCGGTGCTGCCAACGTTACTAACTTTCCTCCTGTCGATTTGAACATGGATTTGGTGTTCACAACGTAGCATTATCAGAAATCGACGACTAGAAAGCATTAATGCCGATCTCCCAATCACACATTTTTACTGAATATCATCCGATAACGATCAGCAGTAAAATTTTATTTCACACCATGATGGTTAAACTGTGTAATTAATCCACGGTTCACATGCATGCCGATCAACTACAGTCCGTTACACCATTACTGACAATAAACCAGTTTGACCGAGGACCTTGTGGGTATGTGGACGGTGTGTTTGATACAATTCAGATACATCAGCTTTATGTAAACGTTAAAAATCACAGTACAGTTACAGTATGTCTGTTGTGCTTTGTTCCTCTTGCGTACAAACACGGGGAAAAAAAAGGCCATGGTAATGTACGTAGAAGCGTTTACCACCGTGATGGATGCAAGGATGACCTCAATCACAATCCTCTTTTTAACTGCTTTCAGCGGGAGCTGGAGCATTATATAGTAAAATAAGTTGATCAGATTGGCTCCTCACCAAGCTGCCCAGCTAATAACATGGAAAGCAAAGAGCTTGAGGGAGAGAAGATTTGGAATGTGGGCCCCTCCACTTTCCAACGCTGCTCTGCTTTAACACAGCCCTGGACTTGGCAATAAATTGCTTTGGTAATCAGCTTTTTGAAAAGCTTATTTACTGCTTGTTTTGTGTTTATTGTAGTTCTCAGAATGAAATACAAAATTGGATTTTATTACATGTGCAATTTCCTCCTCTCGTAAAGAATAGAGAGAGAGAGGGAGCGCATCACCTTGCTGAGTATGGATGATCCAGACAGAATATATACTGTATATTATTTTTGATTATCTCTCTGTTTTGATGCAGTCTCCTTACGCTCCTAAGGATGCACACTATGGGATTGGGTGGAAGCATTTCATGTATAAAATGTCCCAAAAAAAGTCTACTACTGTAGCTAGACTGGAGTGTATATCTGTATGTATGAATGTGTGAATGTGTGACGGAGAGTGAGAGGGTTAAATGAAAGTGTGGAGTAGTTTGTATTGTATGTAAGCATTGAATGTATCAGTTGTATTCTGTTGGCGAGTAACTGCTCGTTCACTTTACAACTGGAATAAAAGATTCATTTATCCACACTCACAAATGCACAAACCATGTGCTCATGCTTGACGAATCATAGCCCCAGTATCATTATTATACACAATGCAGTCCACTGAGACAATGTGCTTTTGTAGACCATGTACTACAAAGTTAACGGAAAGCTAACAGAGGATAGACCTGCCTTCACCAGTGGTTCTTTCAATCTTTGTTGTCAGCACCCAGAACCCTTTTGGTCATCTACTTTAAGCTATGTGAACTTGCTATGATAGAAAACACTTGCTTTAACTTGCTATGATAGAAAACACAGCAATCTGATATTCAACCAACCCTCTCATAAAAAAAAACATTTAAAAATGTTCAATTTCAAAGAATGCTAAAAAGAAAAATCTCAAACCACCATTTTAATAATAAAATAAAACCACTGTTATGAGCTCAAGTTTAATAAATCTGACCTCGTTCTCAACAAAACAACTTACGGGTGACCTCTAACTTACAGAAGCATTGCGTTCGTTATAGTACACCTTCTCTTCCCCTCTTGGTCTCTCTCTCTCTCTCTCAAATACAGCCGTGGCGCTCAAGTCTACTTGTCTCAGACCTCAGTCCTGACAATTGTGCTACTATAACGCATAAAGTTGGCGGTTTGTGGGTCGGGTCGAGGTCAGGTGGTTGAGCAACGCAGGTCGGGCGGTGCGGATTGGCTCATAACGGGTCGGGTGGGTGTGTTATTAATAAAAAAAAAAAACGACCCGCTCATCACTATTTGACGGGCATATTATAGTCCTGCGAAAGCCACAGTTTTTTCAGATTTTTTTTGTCAGAGCATTTTATTTATTAATTGCTGTCGGGATGTAATGAGAATTTCAACAAATACAATATAATGTTTTTGAAGAAGATTACCAACCCTAGCTTTAAATAAGTCAAAGCATAATAACCGACCTTTACCCTGCCGCAATGAAGCAGTAGTAAAATAAACAAAGGGAGAGCAGTAGTTCAAATTCAGTACATTATGTCCAGCATAACTTCCAAAGCTAGCCCTATTCATATTAAGCAATTATTCTGGTGGCACATAGTTACAATGATATCCAAATGAGATCTCTGTAGCACTGACATACTTTCTGCTAGCAGGTACAGGATGCCTCATATATGATTAATTAATTGCGGCAGCCTGCCATCTGTGTTTTAACTGATTAAATAGCTCACAAAGTGGGATGCACCTTTTGATGTGAACCTTTGGGGAACTGGCTCTGTCTTTGTATTTCTACCTTGATTAAGCACAATACTCCCGCACTTCCTCCAGCCCTCTATTTCAAAGTCTCTTTAATTTGGGAGGAAAGGACACAAAGGCATTTTGGGTGCTTTAAAATGTTGCCCATTTCCAGTAGTCAAGGGGCTGCCTCTCTCTCTCTCTCTCTCTCTCTCTCTCTCTCTTTCCATCTTTTTGTTTTTTTATAAAGTGAATGTTTCACACAGGGCTGGGCCGGTGAGCAAGCATCGAGCTTCCAGATAAAAATTGATTCCAGTAAATTCTCACCTGAGATCCATCACAGTGAAAGGCTTTAAAAGGTCACACATGTAATAAGTTCCTATGGTCTCAGTCCCTCCAATAATAGGCCTTTAGTCTGCCATGGAAGGCTGGTATATAGAAATAATTGAGTAATCTGTGGACCATTCAATTCAATCGTGGGACTCAGTGACAGTGCAAGGCCTACTGGGCTGCGAAGAGGTTGTTCTGGAGCCTCTTTCTGCTGGCGGAAAATGTTTTGTCCCCCAAAGCCATGCACCTCCATCTTTGCAATGGATTCACTGTCATAGAGGCTCTTCCAGGCCTAAATTGTATAGAATCGTGTGTCATGTGTCGTGTGTGTGTTTCAACTCGAATATGACACGACAGAAATGCATGCCTGAGAGTACTAGTTAAATTAAAATTAGCATATATCCTCAGCATACAGTAAAGTGCATATGATGTAAAGAGCAACATTACTGAATGTTTTTTGTGTCTGGAAACATTTGAGGGAACAAAGTAAAAACACTTTAACTACCACTGACATTAGCTCCATGAATTGGCTGGAAACGCAGTCTCTGGCTGATGTTTTAACATTTCAAACTGACTCATGTTAAAATGTTAATTTTGTAACAGGTGTCTAAAATATATACTTGATGGCTACACACATGATATCGTGCTTCGAGACTGAGGCTAAAGCTGCATGTCCCAGACAAAAAGTCAGCATCCATACGCCCGGGCCACACTGCCTGAGTGAGCAGCATGCCGCGCTGAACTACTGCATCTCTCACGCGTGTGGCATCCACAGCGACAGTGTTTCTGCTGCTGCTGTGCTACGGACAGGCCTTTCTTTCTACATAGAGTTTGCCTTTCATAATGGCCATTTCATTTCATTATAAATGTCATTTATAATTATTTTAGACAGAAAAAGGTTAAGAATTGGGTGCTCATTTGTAAATAAAAATAATAATAATCCACAATTAAAAGCCGGTACTCTATTAATTCATGGAGCCGTGCAAGTCACTGCATTTTCCACAACACTGTCCTGCAAATATTTCAGTAATGTGTCTGGTATGATGACGATATACTGTCAAAAGATAATTTTCACTGTGAACTAGTTAATTCTAGTATCATAAGCATGATAGGGAAAATAAAAGATCAGACTCGTATTCTCTAATTTCATTCAGACATTTTTTTTAGGATGAGGACTAATCAAATTGTTTGATGAACGTAAGGCGGTGGTTGCTCGAGTGTAAACTTACTCAAATCTATTCTTTTTTTTAAGATTTTTTTGGCATTTTCGCCAAAGATTTGACAGTTTGTTGCATGTCATACCCTCTCACTGCCCCTGTTTCCTCTTCACTGTCAAAGGCCCCAAGGTGGGATTGAACCAGTGACGTTGTGGTCATGTGGCATGCGGCATGCGCTGTAACCACTCGGCTACCAAGGAGCTCCAAACCTCCTCAAATCTAATAGAGAGCACGACAGAGTCACTAAAGCTATCCTACACTCGGATGGCATCCAGCACCAGCTTCCATACAATGGAGGAATATTGTGCTATCGTGAACGTGGATTTTTTTCAACGTAATCTGTAACAGCGCAAATTAGTGTCTGAAATGATACTGAATATTATTTGTGCTCTTGGAAGTAAGGCTTGGTTAGGGGACTACTGTATGTAGTGTGCTAGTTAGCCGGACATGCTGATGTCTGCAGCTCATGATGGAGCAGTCAAACGCTCCGTTTAATCCATTCCTTACACTTTTATTACTCTTATTATTATTTTGGAAAGGCTACAAAAAGGCAACACATAATTTTTACATACCAAGTATCCTCCTTTCCTTCAAAATGTTGAAAAATCCAAAGTAGGGATGTCATGAGAACAATACCACAGTACCAAGTCAATGCCAAAATTCTGAAAACGGGACGGTACTCGTTTTCTACAGTACCACAGGTACCGTAGGTACCGTCAGGGCTTGAGACTAACTGGTCTGGGGAAATAGGACGCAGTAAAATCCCTATCGCCCTATTGTTTCCTTGATAGTGCTACATTGTGATCAACAAATCTATGTTGAAATCGGCAGGATGAGAGCTAGTTAACGTTAGCTGTTAGCAGCCGGTAAGCAGCAGAGTCCTGCAGCGAGCTAACGTTAACAGGAGGTGCCATTGATTTACATTATGAGGCTCTACTCAGTAAAAATTAGTATTGGGCGAAGGCAAATTATAACATTATCATGATGTGTTCAAATGTAATTTTGTAAAATGTTGTTTTTGGCAAGAAACTTGAATTAATACAGTTGTTTGAAGGAGATGTTTTCACAGCAATATAACATAGATATTAGAGAGGGAATTGTGACCTGTTTAACTTCCTAACAAAACCAGTATGCAATGGTAATATAGAAGTGTATGTTGAAGTACATGAGATTTATTGTTTTACTTTTGTTTTTTTACTGTGGTATCAAATCGTGGAATTTCACTGGCATTGCTATCGACTACAACATTTCTGGTATTGTGACATCCCTAATCCAAAGCATGAAAGGCCTGCTCTGCCTAGTTACGGTTGCTAAGCTATAATTGGACAATCAATGTTTGGGGGAGGGGCTCAGAGAACTGTCAATTGTGTGCTACCATGCAAAGCTGACAACATTGAAAGGCCTGGTTAAACATAAGAAGTAATTAAGATTTAAGAAAATACGTAATTGACTATAAAGCAATGTCAGATCTCTCAGTTAGGTCCGATACTGTCTGGCATTTGAATAATCTTTTCATATTGCAATTCAATATGAGGCTTCTTACACTACGGCCTTTGAGTGAACCACATCACTCATTACTCCATCTTTTTATCTGTCTTACCACACTGCGGTCTCTTTCTCTCTATCTTTATACAGCATCTATGTGTCTGTATCCGTCTGAATCTGAAAGAAAAAGGGGGCAAACCTTGCGTCTTGTGTTACATTGCAAAGTCCATTAAATGTGATGAGTGTCTTGTAATTAACGTCCTTCACGACGATAATTTGTTGACCTCGTGTAGTTGTCAATACTGATGCCAGGCAGCGTGAGATGGACCTTTGTCTTGACAAGTCAAATGCAACAGCATTTCCACGCAAGTCACAGATGTCATAATATTATTTACACATAATTTTTATTTTCAGCAAAAAAACTGTTCCCACCCATCAAAGAAGTGTTCTCCACACATACACACACACAACATGACAGATTTAGAAATATGACTTAAACCAGAACAGATGGCCCTTAAAAGTAAAACACAGTAATTCAATCTGGCTAATGGGAGGAAAGCCACAAACTGCTCCATTCTCATTTCTTTGACTGAGGAACTCGGCTGAATTGCTTCTCCAGCTTTGATGCTCAACCCCTCTATCATAGTGTGTTTCTGTGTTCCCCATGCATATTATAAGACATTTAAAAGGAAAACAGTGTATATTTACTAGACACGCCTCATCATGTGCACAGACAGGAGCTATTAGTGCCTAGACAGAGGGGGAAATGTATTGTAATTGATTGTTACAAAAGATTACCCTCTTCTAGAAGCATCAAGCTATTTCAGAACCGCATTTGACGCCTTAGAGCGCAGTGCAAAGAAAGCTCTTTCAGCGCCACACTTTTCACGCTGACATGCAGTTTGCAAAACAATTACCATGCGTTGTTGTTTGATCTTTGTCCCCACTTTGGTTCTTTATAAGTGTGAGTACAACTCACTTGCCAGCCACACGGGCAATCATGGCTTCTATCACGGGATGTCAGCTATCCCTACGCATGTTCAAAAACGGCAATAAGGAGCTCCTTTCACCACTAAAATGATGTAGTTAAAATGATAATGAATTGCTTTTGGAAAGTTGTGGCTGCATAGGCTCTAGCAGTTATGAGACTCCACAATGTTTGTGAATGGCATTACAGTCTGAAATATTAAATCCTAAATTTGTTCCAAATAGGGCTGTCAAAGTTAGTGCAATAATAACGTGTTAACGCAAATTCGTTTTAACGTCACTAATTTTTTTTAACGCATTAACGTCACTTGCGATTTTTAGGTTGTAGCGGGTTCAGCTTAATGTTTTGAAGTTACTGGTATCATATGAAACGAAAAAACCCGAGGAATTCATTGGTGCCAACCATGCAATACTAGCCTGTCAGCAAGGAGGCTAAATAACGCTCCAAACTTTCGCTAAATTTGGGCAAGGAAAAACTTGCATGGCCATTTTCAAAGGGGTCCCTTGACCTCTGACCTAAAGATATGTGAATGAAAACGGGTTCTATGGGTACCCACGAGTCTCCCCTTTACAGACATGCCCACTTTATGATAATCACATATAGTTTGAGGCAAGTCATAGTCAAGTCAGCACACTGACACACTGACAGCTGTTGTTGCCTGTTGGGCTTGAGTTTGCCATGTTCTGATTTGAGCATATTTTTTATGTTAAATGCAGTACCTGTGAGGGTTTCTGGACAATATTTGTCTTTGTTTTGTGTTGCAAATTAATTTCCAATAATAAATATACACATATTTGCATAGAGCAAGCATATTTGCCCACTCCCATGTCGATAAGAGTATTAAATACTTGACAAATTTCCCTTTAAGGTACATTTTGAACGGATAAGAGGTGTGTAATTAAGTTCGATTAACTATGGACAATCGTGCGATTAATCACGATTAAATATTTGAATCGAATGAAAGCCTCAGTTCCAAAACATACATGAGGTTTGGTGTGGAAAAGGATAAAAAAAAGAAAAACTTCAGAAACAAATATAGCATCCATCTGCAAGAAGTTGAGTGAACCAAAGTCATAGCTTCATGAAGACAAAGCATTGCTGTGTCTGGAATTGATTTAATTTCACTCACTTTCTGTATGTTTATGAAAAAATCTCCAGTTACAGAGGGGCTGTATTCCCTCATGAGGTTTACCTAATTGCCCAGTGAATCTGACTGTAGATTTCAACTTTACAAAAAGATCAACTCTACATTCTGTACAGAAACTATGACAGACTAAATAATGGGAAACACATTTGTGTCGACTAAAGACAAGTAACGTGTGTAAAGGTGGGGGATGGGTAGTGAATGTGGAATTCCCAACTAGCAGAAAATTGGTTTCCATACAGCAGCAATATAGCTTGGACACTTTCAGTCAGTCTTTGGAGGAAATATATTAACCTGCTGGGCCATGCGCACAAACTTTCCAACCTTATTGTTGACAGGTTTTATGAGCCTAATGCACTTTGTGATGTATAGCATAATAACCCAGTCTATGACTGTAGGGCCTTACTCTTAATATCGGCTGCCGAGTGAATCAGGCAAAATTATTGTAATGAGACAAAATTTCCATACAACAGCAAAATGAGTTCATTACTCTGAGTTATATTGGTGGAGTAACCAAAAGAAATTGATGGTTTTATTAAGCTGGAATCGAATTTCAGCCATAAACAGAATTAGGCAAACATGCAGACAGCAAAATGTAATAATAATTACATTAGTGTTATCAAAAAGGTTATCAGAACGGCCCCCGCTGCTTCTTATTCATCGCTTTTAAAACACAAATGCTGTTTTTAGCTCTCGCTCAAATTTCCTGGCCTTAGTAGGCTGATTGAAATTTTTACAGCTGTAAGGGCTGTCGCAATAACCGCAATATTGCAATACCGCGATATTGACAAGCCAACCGCAGGGGATGGCAAGCAACCGTCACAACCGCTATGTTCACATTTTTTTTCTTTTTTGAATTCTTTACAGTGTGAGCGCTGCGTTTTTTTCACTATGCTACGAACGGCAGCAGTGTGACGAGGCGCTGAGCATCTATAGTGTGCTGAGCGCTGCACGTTTGTTTATTTTCACCAAGAGTTGAGCAATTTTCAACTTTGGGGAAAACACTGCGCTTGTCACTGTCAATTTTTTACCAGCCATCCAATCACAATGGAGGAGCGGCGGGACAAATACCACAACCGTCACATCCTACATGTACAAGTGCTTAACAACAACAACAATGGAGATAAAAAGACAAAGCAAAAAAACAAAAAAACAACAACAATGGAGGCAAATTGAATAGACTGGCAGGTCCGTCCTCTGTCCCTGTGTGCTTCAGCCTTCCCTTCATCCAGAGCAAGTTCTCTACCTTGTGCCAACATTTTTACTTCAGCGGATATCCTGTATTATAGCAACCAGACGCAACCAAAGCTCTCAGGTGAAAAAAAAACGCTGCGCCTCATTGCCCTTCTGTGTTCTGCATTTGACAAAAAACAAGTATTTAATAAGGTTTAAAACTGTCATCTACTGTATGTAATTTACAAAAAAACAACATACATATTAATAGCCTAACAATAAAGCTTATTTTTATAGCACTAAAAAAAAAAAAGAGGCAATAACATCGCATATCACGCTGTTGAGTCAATCATTACCGCAGCAGGGGAAATTCCTTCACTGCGACAGCCCTAACAGTTGCCTGTCCAAATTGATCATATAACCCTGAACACAGCTGTAAAAGTGCAGATGGAAATCTAACCCTTGCAACTGGTCAATTCCAGTCTCCTGTTTTAAGCTTCACAAGAGAGACAACAGTATGTGGATCAGGGTAGCAGGAACCAGGGTATCTCACGTGTCCTTTTCCGCACAGCTTGCTCTACCTGGGGATCCCCGGGCATCTCCAGGATAGCTGGGAGATGTAGTCCCTCCAGCACATCCTGGGTCTGCCCTGGGGTCTCTCCCAACGTGAACATTTCCTGTACACATCCAGAGAGATGAGCTTATACTGTAGTATGCACTCACTCCTCTCAAGACTGAATTTGTGTGCAAATGGTGGGGTTTAGAAAATAAAATAAAACTGATCTTGGATAGAATGATGACAGTGTTTTCACATAATACATTTATGGGTCTGCAATTTTAATTACAGTCACACAATATCTACTTTACCCTGAAGCTGCAGTCCATACCTTATGTATGCATTAAACAAAGTATCAGTAGTCATTCCTCCCAAGGTTACCATCTCTCTCAGTAGCTGGCTGTACTCTCCAGCTGTCCACTGAGGACTGCTTCAGTGCATCCTCTACATCAGCTGATTATGCTATCTATCAAGCCCAGCTGTCACTGCCCATTTAAACCTTTGTCAAGTCCTCCATGCAATGCGGCCTGCAGTAAACCAAGTAATTGCACTTTTGTAATCCAACACCTGAACATCACTTTGCCCTGTATATTTCTAAAACAGATAAGCAAGATGGTGCATTTAAAGAGTAATATTTTGGGACTTGTGTTGGAGGAATGGGGAGCAGTCTTGGTGACAAATACGCTGGTATCCAAAAGACCATTTTCTTGTTTTTTTGTTGTAGTTACAGCGAGCTGAAAGAAGGAAAAACAGATGCCAACTGCTTTTTTCTTGTTGCCAAGGCACAAACAGGATGCTGGCAGCTACAAAGATTCAATTATAAAAAGTACAGAAAATAATTAGAAAAAATAATAGCACTTGAAAAAAATCGCCCCTCCAGAAATTGCGCATAACAATAAATCCGTTAATTAGCTCATTAATATTCAATTGGGGTCAGTGGACTTAATGGAACCTTTTTCATGGGCCAAGGAAATGTTTAACACTCACTTTTCCTCTGCCTGTTCTCATTATCAACTATGCACAGGCGGGCCTTATCAGCCCTCCAGATGGTGAGGAACAATGCAGCGCCATTATCGTCTTACAGCAGCGTGTGTGCCTTGTAACCGGTGTGTGCCTGGGACAGTGAAGTATAGATACTGAGGCATTTAGTGTAATTGATATGTGGTATATATCGTATTGTTTAGGCCTGTTTGTTTGCTCTGCTGGTATTCAAGGCGAGAGGAGAGGCGAAGATTGATTTTCACCGCAGCCATTCCCGCTCTCACCGCGGGTCACAGATAACTTGTCAACGCAGGTTTTGGGGCTGGTGTAAAATGCATCAAGGCTAAACTCTCTCGGGCATAGTGGAGGATAGGGAGCTTCATCTCTGCAAACACAGGCCCTCTCATTGCCGTTACCTTGTGCATGAGACAGATGTTTTATTCAACAAGTACACGGGATGGAGAGATGTCCAAGCAAAAGCCTTTCTGCATCTCGTCTCTGTAAGGTTACCATTCTAGGTCGTGTTTCTGCCTCGCAAATACAAACAAATGTCATTTACTGTATTGATAAATATTAGGGCTGTTAATCGATTAACATTTTTAATCGCGATTAATCGCATGTTTGTCCATGATTAATCGCGATTAATCTCAAATTGCACATTTTGTATCTGTTCAAAATTAACCTTAAAGGGAGATTTGTCAAGTATTTATTTAATACTATTATCAACATGGGAGGGTGAGGGTTAAGCAAATATACATATATATTTATTATTGGAAATCAATTACCAACACAAAACAATGACAAATATTGTCCAGAAACCCTCACAGGTACTGCATTTGGCATAAAAAATTTGCTCAAATCGTAACATGGCAAACTCAAGCCCAACAGACAACAACAGCTGTCAGTGTGTCAGTGTGCTAACTTGACTATGACTTGCCCCCAACTGCATGTGATTATCATAAAGTGGGCATGTCTGTAAAGGGGAGACTCGTGGGTACCCATAGGACCCATTTTCATTCACATATCTTTAGGTAAGAGGTCAAGGGACCCCTTTGAAAATGGCCATGCCAGTTTCTCCTCACCAAAATTTAGCGCAAGTTTGGAGCGTTATTTATCCTCCTTTGCAACAAACTAGTTTGATATGGTTGGTACCAATGGATCCCTTAGGTTTTCTAGTTTTCATACCGAGCTCGCTACAACCTCCGAAAGATCAATTGCGTTAAAGAAAGAAGAAGAATGTCTTAAAGAAATTGGTGACGTTAAAACAGATTTGCGTTAACGCGTTATTATCACATTAACTTTGACAGTCCTAGTTAAAATAAAAACAAAAACGTATTTGAATAATTAATTTGTTTTTTGTAGTCCTAGTTTGTTTTTAAGAAAAAAAAAAAATTCGATCGAGATATTATTTTTAGGCCATATGGCCCAATCCTACTTCGTGATTGCTCTTATGTTTCAATTTGATGAATAGATAAAAGCATTTCCTCCTTTAGATCAGCCTTTGTCGTTTATTTTATCAGTGCATCTTACATGCCAGTCAATCTGATGCGCCTTACTTCATTAAGACACCTTGTGGCACAGAGGATCTACAAACTTGCTATACTGTAGGTCCCTGCCGCTGCACTCTCTCCTTATAAGCTTCTCAAAGATTCAGATTACTTCGAGCTAGTTTCACCAACATAACGGCATTAGCCTATCATCAGAAAGCAGACCAAGACAGAACCACTCATGCATACACAATTGGCCGGGAAATGACTGTGTCAAAGTCTATGGTAAAGCCAAGTTTAATTAATGTAGGTATGATGAAAGCTAAGTTGTCACTACGGGGCATTTTACACCAATCACATTTACATTGCCTTAGTCGGGATCTCTCCCAGAAATCAAGAACACGAGGAAACATGCTAGCAAGGATTTTACAGTTGTGTGATTTTCTGAGCAGAGTAAATAATGCAATCTGCTGAGAAATCTTCATTCACTGACAGTCAAAAGGGAAATTGATGCCACTTGTTACAAATATGCAGCGCATTTATTTTTTATCAGCATTTTCCATAACACTGTGGATTAATGTGCCTCAATTCGGAAGATGAACCGTGACATCGTCATTTTCCATTAACATGCTCCATCTCTTGTATCCATCATTATATCTACAATAGCTAAATGTCAACCTTTTGAAAGCCAACATTTTCAGTCTCATCCAGGGTTATCCCCCCTTTAAAAAAAAAATAAAGCAAAACATGAAAGCACGGTTTGTTTTTGTCTTTGTTTGAAGCCAAGGCTGTGGATTTTTTACTGAGATAAAGGCTGTTGCATTTGTTCTTAACATGTCAGTTTATTGACACCATTCTCACAGCAAAGGGAGATTATTAGAAATGATATATTATCGCTTGGGAAAAAAAACAACATTTTTGTATCAATTCAGTGGTGCAGAAAAATATAGGGATGGACTGAATGACTTAGAGGAGATTTTCCCACATCTTCTTGACAACTAAGTGAAACTAAAGAAAGAACGAAAGAGAATTGAATTCGCCTGGCTGAGACAATGTAGGTAGGAGGATTTAACAATGGAAGCGTTTCTAAACAAATAACTGACAACGTCTCTCAGCTGTGAGAGCTAACAGAGCACAATGGCTGGGATTGAATGTGCTGAATGTGCTACGGCTATCCCACAAATAGAGGTGATCCTAAATCATGTGCTTAAAGGTTGCAGCTGGAGAGCCCAGGTGTCATGGATAATTCCTACTCAGATATCTATAGCCCTCACTATCTCACCCCATTCTCTCTCTCCTAGCTTAACTTCACCTCTGTCAAACAGGCAAGCTGCCATCCTATTGATCCCCACCCCCCCTCCCCAGGCCCAGGCGTAAGGGCAGTCACTAAACCTGTGGGCAAAGGGAAAGAGGACACTCCCCACTGAGTGCAATTGGGATTTGAGAAAGTTAAACACTTCTCAAGCACAAAATTTCAGCCTGGGCAGCAGAGAGGGGATTCTGTCCTCAGGCCTCCCCACGCTCACCTGATCAGAAGGTCAGCCCCATCACCATCGTCCTTCTTGCCCATCTTGCTCTCTCGCCGCCTTTCAGTAGCTCTGTAAGGGCTCAGCTTTCTCATTTACTTCAAACACTGCTGTCAACAGTTTTTGCTGCTGTCCTTGACTCTAAAATGATACCGGGTTCATATTTTGAGAATGACACACTGCGGGGGGTGAAGGGCAAAAGTGCAAAAGGGATGAAGGGGGATAGCCGTAAAAACAAAGAATAAAACAATCGACAAAGACCATAAAGCACTGAAATGGTGAGATCAAGTTGGTCCAAAATTGGTCATTAAACTAGCCACCTTTTGGGTAGGTAGTAAGTAGTGTTTCTATATTCACCGATGTGAACCACAACAGTGAAAAACTTTAAACAAAATTGTAAAACATGAATGAATGAATGTATGAATAAATATAGTTGCAGTGTTTTTTGCCAGATTATATTGTACTCTTCTCACTACAGTTAGTTTTCTTGTCAGTAATCAGGTTAAGATCAATTAATAACCCACAAATTCTTTTACAACCCAGACAGAAATTTGATAAATTCAGTTCAAAGCATATATGACTAAACCACAATCCTCCAAATTTAGACTCAATGCTTAAAAAAAATGCATCTAATCCAAACAAAAACTATCTGAATTTATTGTATTTTCACAGATCTTCACAGCGCTTCTTTTAAAGTCTACAATGATACCACACTGGCCAGCAAACCAAAACACAAATAAACATGATCTTTCATCATTACTTGCAGCATTAACACACAGACGGTGTTGTAGGATTCGCTTATTGAAACAGATGTGTAGTAGATTAAATAAAGCTGTCATATCAGCATGTATGTGCTAGTTGTTGTTTGTTGTGCCTGAACAGATACGAACCAACTCAAGAGATGGTTACAATACTGCATCCACCTCCTGGGTGGTGTTGTACTACACTTCACGGTTTTGTGTACCATTGTCTCTCATGTGTCTCATGTAAAAGCTGTTTTTTGTTTTCTTTCATACATGAACAAATGTTTCAGTGGCACAAATATGTACATGCACGTTCAGGTTCGTACAATCATTCACAGTTTGTAAATGTAACCTTTAACCGATGACACAGGAAATATCGAAGGCGGCAAAGGACAAAGTAAAATGGACAGATCTAGGGGATCTTGGAAAGATCAGAGGAGGCACAGTAAGGGACGCAGGAGGTAATCTTATAGACCGTTTCATCGTAATTCCATTGCTAGGCAACATCTCGGGTCCATGTTTACTTCCTGTCAGTCGTTCACATACACTGCAACAGGAAATAAAGACATTTGAAATGTTTACATTTACAACTGTGAAATGGTCTATATACTGTAGTGTAGATGGTTGAGAAAGTAGATCAAATGATCTATCTTGTATCAAACATGAATGATGGTGAAATATAAAAATGTGTTGTTTTTTTTAGAAAACAAATTCTTATACATGATCTTGTATAAGGTAATTGACAGGAAATTAAATTTGGTTACTGGTAAGTTGTTCTGTCATTTCACAACAATATACCAACTACAATAAATGCTATCTTTAGATAGCTTTGTTTACAAAGAACTTGGAAGATGGATCGGTACTGAAGATGTTGCACTACTCTGCTCGTTACTGTACATGAATACAGTATTTTCAAAATAAACTTCCGTCTTCACAGGAAACAACTTCCTTAGGTTTAGGCAACAAAACGACTTAGTTAGGTTTAGGAAAAGATCGTGGTCTGGGTTCAAATAAATCCTGAAGTGGTGTTACTTAGGTAAACAAGTTACGTGACAAATAAATCAACGTTGACTTCTGGTTTCACACTGGACACGAACGCCGGTCTCCTGGGCGAAAGTCCAGTATTTTCAGACCCACCCATCCACTCCGACCTCCTCCCTACACGGCATTTGTCTCTCTTTACATTTCCTGGTTTACAATTACGAGAATTACACACAAATTGATTTTGTGGGCTATACACGAATTACAGTGCATTACTTTTCGTAGGTATAGCTACGAGCAGTGTGTGAGAACAGCCTGACCCAGAATAAAGTACAGGACAGGACACAAACTGGTCGAACCGTCTACTGGCCAACTGTTCCTGGACTCAGTGGTTGTTTGTCACAAAACTGTTAACAGACGAGACCAGACAGGTCAACAGCAGGCTCCACGGACACTAACTGACTACAAGTGATTTGTCGGTCCCCACAAATACTGCTGAACATAGAGCTGAGAGGTTTCCATTGTAGCTGACGCCCTTGTTACCCCAGTGCCCTTTATCTATTCAGACCTGTGGGTCTCCTGTAAAACAACCTGCAAGAGTGAAGGAGGGGTATTTAAGGCCGTATCACCACTACAAAAAGAGCCGCATGTTAACAAGAACAAGACAAGCACATTACGTTCAAACAATGCAGCACTGCCTCCAATCCTGTGCTCTCTTTCACTCACTACATCCCACCCCCTCGGGGTTAGCAGACCTTCCTTCATGTTCAAAGATTATCTGTTAATCCAAAATGTGCAGGAGCATGAGACGGCAGGAAAGGGACCAATACTCTGGGGGGAGGGAGGGAGGGATGCATGGCTTTATTTGTTTGTTGGCTTTCATATTAATCCATTGGAACACAGTGCATTTTCCCCCTCTTTTCTGGGCATGTGTAAATGTTTTAGAGCCATTAAATGGAAGATGAAATTTTCAATGGATAGCATGTAAAAGTATTAATTGTAAAGACCATTATTTGGTGTCCATGAGGCTGAATCAGCTTAGCCACTCCATTCCCCCATTTGCATACAAAATGCTTTATTTTGGCAATCAATGAAAGTGCTCCACTGTATGTGTGGCTTATCACATGCTTGCAGGAAATGGATTCCTTAGCCATCTCGTTAAATTCTGTTGATGCAGAACAATTTGAAACATGGCACAGGCAGCAATGACATTTAAAGATGCCTCGGCTTAATTATATTTTGCAAACATTTGGGCTGTTTGTCCTCGGGGATAAAGTGCCTCCACTACAAAGTTAACTTGTTAATAATTCAAAATGAATCTCGCTTTTTGTTGAGCACCAATCATTATCTCCTATTAGTGCTGGTTAAGGGCATTCAAGGTGCCTCAAACACACAGGGGGGAGACATGCTGCTATTTAATACTTAAAATGAGGCACACACATGCAGCACCATGAACTTGTTAAATTTCAGCAGAATAATCCAGCCGCTAAAGTCCCTGGAAAAATGTCAACCTTTTAGACAAAGAAGAGATGCTGAAGTGCACAAAAATAACTAATTGAAAACATTATTTAAATAAATACATACATACACTCATATACAAAAATACAACCAGGAAACAGGAAGAGATGTTAGCAGAGCTTATGAAACTAAGGCGCTAAAGGTCGCTGCATGCTTGAAACAAGCTACTTTGAACTATAACTATACTATACTTTTGAACTGCCAGACAAAAAGCCTGCCGTCATACAGAGGGGTGAGATGCTATGAATCGTCCAACAAAGCACACCCACACACAGGCATTCATTCACTGCATAAGTTCAAACAAATATTTGATTAATAGATTGACAAAAAAAATAAATAAGTCTATTTTTATAATCAATTAATCATTTTTCAAGTAATTTTTTTCGAGCAAAATTTCAAAACATTACCTTGAGAGGCTTTGCTGCTTTTCTTTGGCATTTGCTAATTGAGTATTGGTGCCTTCAAATGGGGTCCAGTTTACCGTGTTCACGAGAAGAGTCCATATGAACGCCCCCCTCTTGTGGTATTCACGACCTGGTAAGTGGAAAGTTTCCAAAAGCTCCAAGTTCATGAGTTGTGATGTGTTTGTTGACGTTGTCAGAAGTGGCGGAGGCCATAGAAGTTCATTTTTCGGTGCATAATAGGTGAATATATTGTAATTTTAGTCGTATATTGTTTTCCTTCGTAATTTTATAATATGTCTGAGGAAAATGTTGATATTCCCAACGGCCTCATCTTTTTCCTCTCTCATTATGCCTTTGCATTTACTGCATTATGTTACTTATTTTATCGACCAAACAATTGATTGATTAATCGAGAAAATAATCAGCAGATTAATCGATAATGAAAAGTTAGTTACAGCCCTAAATGTATACTGCTAGTGTTGATCAGTATTGTGTAAAAATGTCAGGACAACGTGTTAATAAAAAAGTAACAGTTGCAAAAAAAAAGCAGATGGGTATACGGTATATGCTTCAACTAAGACAACCAAGACAGAAAAGACAACAGAGCAACATACTGTTGAATCTGAATGTCTTCGCTCTGTCTGTACGCATACAGAAAAACATGTTTTGACATACATGCTGTATATGTGCATTCATGAGGAAGAGCTCACATTTGCAAGAAGTGTGCATGTTTGGTTCATGATGGTCCATAAAAGCAACCCAAATTTAAATTGCATCCCTCGCTGATAGCGTATGTCCTTCTGATACTGATAAATAAAAGCAGACTGGCAACCATACAACTAAAAGACAGTCAAGGTCTGGCCTATATTGTAAAGCATGTTTCAACTCCATTAATCTGCCTCATTCACTTTTCACAGCTGTCTTTCTTCTACTGAATGAATATACAGGATTCAAATTTGTGACTGTGTCCTTCATGAGACTCAAAGCCAGGTGCATCCCCATCAATATCAGCAAACAGAGGAAAAAATTAAATCTCAAAATATACACTGTAGGAGTGCATTGATTTAATATACTGCCATAAGACCTTGCTCCTACACTCGACATGCAATTTGGAAATAAATTGACTGATTTAGATAGAGGCACGGGGAGGAGCGGGGAAAAAAAAACCTGATGTAAACCTGGTCCGCTACTATTGAGTAAGGTGACATTGCGCAACAAATCACTTGCATGAATAGAGAAAGAAAACGATTTCTATTTCTAAAAAGTAATTTTGTTTGGGGAAGGTGCGTTGATTGCCATGTATGTGAATCTATTCCTCACTCGACTCGAGGAGCATGAACATTTTATAAAAGTCAATGTTATATTTTGCTGTTAGCATAATAATCAGAAAGGCCAGACTTTCATCCAAAAGAAAAACAGAATCTCATTTATTCCAAGTACATAATAGAAGGCCAACAGCCTATCTCTGCCGTGCTTTGTACACTGCTGTGCAGGAGCAGAAAGAGTTGACTTTTGCAGCAGCAGAGTCCATTGTGTTTTAATTGAGCCCAATGAAGAATAATTAAGTAATTAAAGGCTTGATAAGAGAGTGGCTCAGTAAACAGATAAAAGACAAGTGCTGGTATTAACAATATGGTACACTGCAGAGTGAATTGGACATACCTCCAGTATGGCATCACTAAAAGAAGACAAAGCATCAAAGGCACCACCCAAAATGGGCCAACAGTCTGTATGTCATTTCTTAAAAGAGCTTGTGGCTGTGAATATGCACACAAAATTTAATACTTCCCAGCTGGATTTTGGGAATGGGAGTGCACTGTGATATTTTTCACCACTCTGACATTAGCGGGTTTATTTTTTGAGTAATTGCACAGCTTGATGTGTACTCAGGGGTTTCCATGAGAACGATGAAAGTCTTATTTCAACAATGCTGCAATTATGGGGAAATATGGGAATACATTTTTGAGCCAGTTCACAGTTGAGTTGACTAGAATAATAGGAATAGAAAACAGAAACAGGGAGCAAGGGTGAAAATGGCAATTCGAAACTCAACTGTTTTTTTAAAATACCAGCCCGTTACGAAAAAACAAATCCTTACAACTAGAATCTCTAATACCCTCTATGTGTCAGATACTGCAGCACGTCCATATTACTTTGAAGTAGTTCGTGGTGCCAAAATTTCCCAAACAGTGGTATCTGCTTTATTCAACATACAGCAGCCATAATCTCTGTTGGCATCATATGCTGGTTGGCAGTGATAATCTATAATCCATTCATCCAGAGAGGGTACACAAATGCATATTTGTTTCCTAGGATTAAAAGCTTATAGAGGGTGTATGGCATGGCCAATAATGTTCATCCATGCCAGCTATGACAGAATTTGCAGCTGTATTGCAGATACAGTGTTTTCAAGTCACAAGGCAGTATCCCAAGTATTTAAAAACAAAGTACAGACTAAAATGTTCCAATATTATGAGGATGGGAAAAACCCCAAATGAATAATCTGCCATGACAATTTCTCTTTTAATGATAATTTCACAATTCACCAGATTTGCAGAAGTGATAAGATTTTTTTAAATAGTCATCTGATACCCCTGACTGCCAGCCTGCCTTGTGGTCGGCAAACGGAGCTGTCACATGAAGGTCACCAGTTCATAGTCATGTCTGAAAAGGTCTATAACCATTGTTTGACAGAAATGAAACCCTACATTGCTGCAGAAATAAGATGCCAGTCAGGACACTGAAGAAAATCCTTTTTTTTTTCTTTTTTTTTAACCAAAACACCAACTATAGTTTCAACACTACCAATGAAAAACAACTCTTTTTGAACAATTCAGTATCATATGTTGGCATTGTTGTTAAGTAAGTAAGTAAAACCACATTGGTTCTAATTGGGACAAGTTGAATACAGTCGTATAAAATGTGTTTCATATAATATATACCCTGGAGCCATGATTTGGTGTGCCTCCACATTCTTCACTTAGCTTAAAAGGTAACTGCGGTACTTTTCAACCTGGACCCTATTTCCCCAATGTTTTTGTGTGTAACTGACTAAAAGCGACAATTTCTGAAACTGGTCCAGTTTTGAGGGAGAGCGCTGTAGACGTCAGCTGCTCACGGGCTGCAATATGGTGCTATCGGGGCAAGCTGGCACCGTCATTTACATCCACTAAAAGTGCTTGTTTTTGACATGACAGGCTCTGACAGTTATTATAAGTGTCTGACATCATGGAAAGAGTCTCGCTCAAGGAAAAGATTCGTTCTGAAATCTGGCAAGGTGACGTGTTGCTGGAAGACAACGGTGGAATACTGAAATACATCCATGGTAGAAACGCGAGTGCTGGCGGGGGCAGAGAAGATTCTCATTTTCTGGGTGATTAATCACTAAATAAAACATACTTATAAATATTATATTCCATTTCTGCCAATAGATCCCCCTAAATGTTACACACTGTTCCCTTAAATCTCCTTAATGTTTGTGAATAAGCACCAGTACGACGTGATTGAGAGAGGTAAAATGGGACTTTGCTCATGTGATGCACTACAGGTTACTAATAAGAAGGTCTTGATGGTCTTGTATCAATCTACCTGATATGTTCATAAACTTCTATCAGTAAAGTGGTCCTTACAGACATCAGTACATTTTGGCCTTTTGTTAATTTCCCTGCATTCAAGAAACCCAAAGTTCACAGTAATGTTGACATAATCAGCCAAGACTACCAGCATATCACGCATAAAAAAAGACTTACTGTAACTGTCAACAATATCTAATCAAGCCAAAGCACAATATTATAAGAGCAGTTTGTTTGTTATCCTTTATGAGAAAAAACAAAGTGTTCAGATCATTAGCTCATGCATATAGTTTATCACAGTTAGTGCATGAAGTGTTGTCCACTCCCAAGTTTCAAAATGTCCTTTGAGCTGCTCAATGAGCAAAAGTAGTAGACTACAATAGTAGTAAACACACCTGTGGGTGTAATGTGAGCTCTTTACTCAACAGGTTATACTAGTATTTTGTTCCCTAAGAGTCCGTTTCAGGACAATAAAATAACTTGTTGCGCCCACACCACCCAACCGGATGGTGGCTTGTCCTATATTAAGAGCTGTAGTCGACTCATTGAACTTGAAGAGCAAGAGATCAGTTGGGCATGCTGTTGGAGGGCTACATCTGAACTCACAGAATTAGAGTTACATCGATCTACTGTTTTATATGGGTGCAGACCTCCGCCCTTTCTTTGCTATTGAAAACCGTGGCCGAAGGCTGTTAGAAAGTAGTGTTCTCAAAACAGGGCCTGACAATGCAACCACGAATTCCAGCCCAACTTCTGATCAAGTGAAAATTATATTTTGTATTCTGGTAGTAGAGGATCAACCAACAGGGACTCTCACAAGCCACAACATCTTAAGGATAAAATAGACAGAGGTGCCACAGGTATCCTTTCTCTCACCCTTGCAGCACAAGGCAGCTCCTCTTACTACAGTGCTAACTACTGGAAAAACAGAACATCTGGAGGAATAATCGTTAGATATGACTGCACAAATGTCATATTCAGACAGGATGTCCAGGCCAGCCTGCTCTAGAGGTTCAAAGGTGCAGATCCCACTGGGGTACCAAGCAATAGACAGTAGGCCTCAGCCTCCAAAGCACCTCTTAATAACCATTTAATTACCAGATGACTACTCGCCGTGAGGCATTCGTGGCCAGCAGCAATTGCCGCCACAAATACGTCTAACGTGGGGAAACACAACCTTTCTAAAGCACTTCAACAAGAGGTGTGCTGGCTATATGGAGCCTATAATGCACTAAGAGCTTAAAATCAATTCTAAAGGTAGCTAGTGAAGTGATGCGAGAACCTGAGTGTTCACTTTGTACTTGAAACATGTTTAGCTGATGCATCTAAACAAGCAAGAGGCAATGGATTTTTTTTTTTGGCCAATTTCAGAATACAGAGCATTACAGTACGCTAGGCAGAATATGATAGATACATAGATAACAGGTTGCACATTTTAGCAAAGGTATGACAAAGGTATCTTGAAAACAACTGCTTGTATGCAGGGCTACTGTATAAAACAGAAAAACCAGATTTTCTGTAGTGAATGCATGAATATGCATTTTCATAAAAAATTACAAATATTTCTGTTTTATTTGCATCTAGCTGTAGAAAACATTGAGCCATCCACTTCTGAATGTTTATGATGACAGTCAAATCCCTGTGGGTTTTGGGAATTGCATAATAAGTGGAGCTGCATATCATCTGCATAATCAAGAACACTGATGGGATATCTATGCAATAGACGGCCTAAAGATGACAGCACCGGACCTAGATATGATCCCTGGGGAACTCCACAAAGCATCCTACATGAGAAGGACCTCAACATTTAAGTGCTATTCTTAACCTTAAAGCTAAACCTTTTCAAAGCAATTGTCATGTACACGGCCCGCCCAATGCTTGATAAGGATTGCATGATTAACAGGATCAACAGTAAATCTGATCAAAAATGAGCATCAGAATCAAATGGTAAGACTGTCAATACTGACTGAACAACAAATAATATACATTAAAATTTTGCAATATCACAATTCTGTCCAAACTGTGTGGGACCAAAGACAGGAACTAGGGCAATATGGCCAAAATCTTCTATCCTGATATAAGTCATTTCATATCTCGACAACGATATATACTGTATCACGATATAGCACGTTTTCTGGTAATTCAATAAATAAATATTCTATATTAAATAACCACATGATAAAGCCTATTTTGTATAGGTACAGAAAAGTACAGAATATTTTCTCATTTTAAGAACTTGAGTGCAAAATGAATAATTTTAAGTGAATTTATAGAGAAAAAAAAGAAAAAAATATAGACCTAACCTATATCGCGATAGAAACAATACGAAAAACATATACGATAGACATTTTTATATCGTTTTTAGTATAGATATATATCATCATATTGCCCAGCCCTAACAGAAACTATAGCTGCAATGAATGCGGAGAGAAGTGATGCCATGAAGAAAACAAACAAATAGAATCAAACACTAATGACAATCCGTACAACTGACAATGATCCATAGTTGAAAGTCAATGATCATTTTGAAATTGAGGAACGTGAAACATATGTACAGTATATGTAGGTTAACACCACGGATACCTATAAAGCCTAAACACATATAGATGCATAGGTGAATTTTAAAACAGGATTTATCAGCCTATCCTAATCACAAGGACTTCAAAGGATATACTGACGGTTTGTAAAAAATATTCTGAAATGATTCATTCAGAAAACTCTGTTTGCTTAGTTAACTATACACAGCTCCAAGTATCCCTTCATGTTGCTCCACTTCCCTTCAGCCTTCAGCAGCCTCTAAAAACCTAAATTCTCTCTGAATCTGTTGGTAAAATATGTTGTACAAAAGCCATTTTCGCACGTTTCTTTGCCTTGTGAAAGCACAACGGCAGATACCGATTGTTGCGTGTTTCCAACTCATCTGTGTATGGTGATGTACTAGGATTGGGCGATATGGTCAAATTTTCCAACCGGCCACCGTCAGCCCGACAACCGCAAATTGCTGATATATTCGCGCAGGTGTGTGTGTGACGCAACAATCTCCGTTAGGCATGTGTTTGGATCTCACTTCCCAGAAATCCAAACAGTGTCTCTTTTCCCGGAAAATGTCACCTCAGATTCCAAATTCGTAATACTGCAAACACAAGAGCTTTCATCAGTGGGTCATAGGCTCAGTCACCACTGTGTTACCTCATTCGGTGATAGATTGGTGACTTAACAGACATTTATTTAAATGAAAGTTATTACTTTAAAGTTTGTCCTCAATTAACTGTCTGTGTTTTGTTTTTAATTTAGACGGACAATTTTCCACTTTCCACATTGTGGACAATAAAGTTCAAAACAAACTAATTAACCAACTAACGAACTAACTTATGATAAAACAATTATTACAATGTTCCTAATATTGAGGCCCACACAGGCGTCCCAATGGTGATGGTGAAGTGATGCCTTACTAGAGCTGACTAAATGTGTGTCCTGATATTGTAGCAACACGTGAGCTGTACCATCTCTAGTTAGCTACAAATGTGGTAACACTGCACATGGTTTCGTGGGATAAAAAAAACAAACAAAAAAATCCTCTTTAGTCACTAGATTCTAAAATTGTCAGACAAATCTATTAAACACCATAAATTACACTACTTGACTGTTGGGACTCTGAGTAGGTGATCTCCTGTCTCCCACATGCCAAACCTCTGTGCCTGAGCCTGCACTGCCATCTGCTGCTCTTTGGTATGAAACACACACCAGAGGGCCAACAGACTGGATGGGTTAATAGGTCATGTGTTGCATTCAAGTGCTCATCGTAAATACCATACTTAAAAAAAATAAATGCAAATTGTTTTAGAAATCACAAAAGCAAGCAAAGCAAGTTTGTCTTCTAGCAAAGTAATGCACAGAAAGACTTTCACATCAGGGGTGTAGTCTCAAACTAAACTTTACCGTAAGTACTTCACTCTCTTAATGTTAGACAGTGCTGTTACACAACAATAGAGGATGCACGCAGCCAGGGATAAAAACACATACTGTAGGTTCAGTACAGTGTCATGACGGCTTATCTTTGGCATTTTCAGCAAACGTTTTATTCGCATTTAGAAATATAATAACATACCGGAAATGAATAATGTTGCTTTTTTGGAAAAAAAAAAAAACTGTATGACGACTCCTCACTTTTTGACTACCTCTTTATGGCACACCACAACATGACGCTATGGCTACGTTCAAATCACACTTTTTCTTTTTACTATTAGTACGTACTGCAGCTGCCCTTACAAAGTACGTACTATTGCATGCAGTATACATACACTTGGGACATACTTCGTCGTAACCTTGTGCCTTGAACTTTGACCCTCTTGCTCATATATCCACTGCACAGAGGATTGTGGGTCAGAATAGCCAGAAGAGCATGCTGGCTTGCATACTGCAAAATGCGACCGGATGCAGTAGGACATCCTGGTATTTTTGGCATACTGCATTTGACATACTATGTACTGGGACATAAACTAAATCTTTTTCTGTCTTACTAAATAGTAAGGTAGTATGGATATTGGAACACACAGTCCAACAAACTAATTCCAATGAGAAGTGTCAGCTAGTAGAAATAACAACGTCAACCCAGAGAATTTACCAGATCAATATCAAATGAGACTGACATGTCTGTGAAACACTTACCTTACGTCTGCTTGTGTTTTTTTTTCTCTCATCATCATCATCATAAAGTGATGCACTTTCCATCCAAAGCCATCTGTCTGCCACTGTTATCAAACTTGAATAATAACTAGCTGAGAGCTACCATGAAGCCGCACACTGCAATCCAACATTGCCTCACATGTCAACCAGCAAAGGCCTCATCAGCCTGACACAACACTGCTCATTAAACCAGCCATAACACACAGTAACACAGTGAGCTGTCTTACCTTAACCCAGGTATGTCTTCCTCCTTTTTCCAGCTTTGGCTTGTTGCAGCAATGACCCTAGATCATGGAGAAAACAATAAAAAAAAAAAAAGTCAATCCATTCAGAGAGATAAACTCTCTGATCTTGTGGCGCCTCCTAGGGGCAAAATGCCTCCTAATTTAGGCAGGTCTGTGTATGTTAACATGTACACCACATTTGTATACAATAACACAAAGCTAAACAGCTTGGTCTGTTATGTTATTAGACTAATTCTATGGAGATTTAATCAAAATTGAAGGCTGTGGTTTTTATTTGTGTTTGGGCAAAATAAAAAAATATGATGAAGAACCTTGGCTGAAATGTGGTTGGCATTCACAGAAAGATGTGTCTTGACCCAAGGAATCCAGGGAAAGAGTGTACTTTCTAAAGTGTACTTGGCTCCCATGTATTGTCCAAAAAGTAAATGTGGGAAGTTGATGCTGATTATTGTAGGCAATCCCATCTATCTGCAAGGTTCGGTTGCTGTAAGTGTTGTGGTTTCTGAAATCCAGATACTTTTAGGGCATAATAATAAAAATAATAATAATAATGCACTAGGGCAGTTGCTTCCCTCTTTGGGGATTTGTAGTCAATATTTCGAGCAGCACTTGAAGGCAGCTGGTCTAATCTGGTCTAATCTGGGCAGGAACGTCACCAGATGAGAGATGACATCTGTGGATACCAGCTCTACTGTTCAAGTGAAATAAACGCATGGCTGTCATTTTGTGAGACAAAATGTCTATAACAACTTGCCAGAAGGTTACTCTTATATCATGCTCTGTTCTCTGTATTTCTCTCTTCCTGCCCAGAATGCTTTTACCCAGAGGGAAAAAGGAGATGGGTCGGCCTGAGGGTAAGGCGGCTTATCAGATCATCATTCATCCATCTCCATCCATCTCTGATGTCTTTTTTTATTGCTGCTGCTGTTGCTGTTGTTGTTGCTGCCAGCTGTTACTTTGACTATACAGGGTGCGCCAGGCCCCATCGTAGTGCACACATGTTCGTCATAATGTTACACAATGGATAAGAAGAAAAACATACGAATGTGTGTATGGAATATATTGTGAAATTAAAACAAAAATATGTGTACTGTATTTATACATGCACATTTGCACATGTTCAAATCTGTTTAGGCCTATCTATCCATGTTCTTTAATGCATGTCTACAAAAATGTTTTTAAGTAACCTATATATAAAACACAGTACTGTAAAACTAAAATTATTGAAGGGTTGAATGTTATTATTATTATTTGATGCTTTTACACCTCATGTCCACTATGGAAGTATACTGATGAAACTGCTGCCTTTGTTGATAAATCTGAGCTAAAGATGGAGGTGGACACTTAATATGAATTCATAGGTCAATACTGATAACTCTGCTTGAACAAAAAGTGTAGAGCCTCCAACAATGTATCTGGAACTGTCTTAAGCACTTTGCTTTCTAAAAAAAAAAAGTTTCCCTGTTTCTTATGAGATGGTAACACAGTGAGCTGCCTTACCTTAAACCAGGTATGTCTTCCTCCTCAGTTTTTCCAGCATTGTCTTCCAGCTTGACCCTAGATCATGGCAAAACAATACAAAAAAAGTAAATCAATTTTGAGAGATACACTTTCAGATGAGAGAAGGTTATGAGAAGGTTTTATTTCTTTTATTAGAATGAAGATTACAGTTTTGTTATAACTAAAGTTCATTGTGTGAAGGCTGATTCAGTTAAAATCAACATACTGGCTGCCACACACAAATCAAGCAGTGCCTCAGACTCCATTTTCAAAAATTGAAATATAATAGAAATTATGATAAATTACCAACAATCCTCGAGAATTATAATTCTGTTCAACTACCAACAGCACAAAGTAACTCTACTTAACCATCAATACAATGACCACAAACTGATGCGGATAAAAAACAATCAATAACCACGACTGTTATGCTGATCAACAAACAAATGCTACAAATGCTGCACAGGAAGCCCCCAAACCACGAAATCTGATCTGGGATCTGCAAAAACTTGCAAAACCTCTCGCGAGACTCGCTGCCCGACGAGGTATCATAATTTTAACAATCTCGCGAGAGTTTCCCCGGTTTGGGGGCTCCCTTCTAGCCACTCCCCTCCGGTTGCGTGACTGTTGAAGTCAGGTTGAAGTGAGCGCTTTTTCTGTCAGACCTGGCAACCCAAAAATACAACGATAAATCCGTATAAAAACAAAGTATTTATAAGAGTTTGTTACCTTGTGACTTCAAACAGGGACCGGTCTCTCTTCTTTTCCTCTTCACCCACATCCCGTGGAAACAACGTTTAGAAAATGATGACTCTCCTTGTTTTGTTAATGCAATAGTTGTCCGTCATTGTCAATTTACTAATGCTAACATCCTCACAGCGTCTGGCAACCAGATGGCGCAATTTGACTCGGGAGTTATTCGCGATTGTTTGAGGTGTATCTTGCTTTACTATTGTGATAGCGATGGTTATTCAAACTTATAACGACCAAATTAAACTTTTTTTTTACAAGCTAGCGAGCTACACACGGCACCTAATACTAAAATAAGCTCACAGAGGTAAGTAGCGTTAGGGTAAGGTGTAACACATGCGCAGTGTACCTGAAGCTGCGGTCCTGCGTTGTGATTGGCTCAATTTCGGCGACCAGATTGTACTGCGCAGGTGTTACACCCCCAAAGATATGACGCGTTGATGACGCGTGACCCAGCCTCCTTCGACTTAAGGGGAAATAGATATGATTTGATTTATCCAACTAAGTTCTCAATGATTAGCTAAAATGTTGTTGTGAAACAAATGAAGAATGCAGTAACATAATGTATCTGCAGACTCACATTTCCAAAGCACATTTTGTACAACAAATTACTGATATCTTGCGTATAGAAAACAGCTTCTACCCCTGATTGTTTGATCAAAAACACATTGTTCCTAAAGATTAACCTGATACTAGTGAATAATTTAATTGGACCAAATGGGAAATCAATTTAATGTTGGAGAACTCTCAGTGCTGGCAACCAAAATAATTTCATTCCTTAACAATCAAGGATGTATGTAGGCCTACTACCTATACAACTAGTTGCATGGTTAATTTCTTAAATGAGAAAGGAAGACACATGTCCCTCTGGTTGAGTAACAGATTGCTGTGAGATATTTGCAGGAAATATTTGCTCTAGAGCTATTAATCGATTAGTTGTCAACTATTAAATTAATCACTAACTATTTTTTTATAATTGATTAATTGGTTTGAGTCATCTTTTAAGAAAAAAAGGCAAAATGCTCTGATTCCAGCTTCTTAAATGTGAATATTTTCTGGTTTCTTTGCTCCTCTATGACAGTAAACTGAATATCTTTGAGTTGTGGACAAAACAAGACATTTGAGGACGTCATCTTGTGCTTTGGGAAAAACTGATTGACATGTTTCACCATTTTCTGACATTTTATTGATCAAACAACTAATCGATTAATCGAGAAAATAATCATTAGTTGCGGCCCTAATTTGTTCCAATTATTAATAGATTGATTGATTTTTGTCTCCTCCAGTTGGACCCGGGTTCAACCCTCCTGTGATGCACCATCTGTCGTTGCCAGTGGACCCAGAGCGGTGGGGCGTGGACCCTTCGTACTCCATGACACACAGTGCTGAGGTCATGGCCAAAGTGAAAGGCATCGGAGGAGGCAAAAAATACAACCTGATGGCTCAAGCGATACCCATATATGGCTTTGGGATACTTCTGTACATCCTCTATATAATCTATAAGGTATGACTGACCTGCTTGGTAGGAAAGGTGTATGAATATAAAACACTATATACACTTTGTATAAACTACCGTATATGAATATGAAGTGTTATCATGCAGCTTTACACTACACTATAATATACTACACTATACTATATGTCATGTATCTCTGTGACAAAAGTGACTGTGCATTTACTTCCCATTTAGGTAATTTAATGTACAGTAGATTGTTTAAAATGATTATTGTTATGCTTTGTTATGCTAATCATCTCTATGTTCACAGCTGACATGTAAGGGGAATGCTACTACTACATCAGGAAACTACACTACAGTAACAAAGGCAAACATGGAGAATAAGATTCGTAAGTATCTTTAGCAATTCCAAAAACTATTTGTTTTTTGGGTTTCTACTAATGTATAATTTGAACTGTTCATGGATAATGTTTTTTTTTTCCTCAAGAAATAATTATTAATTTGTGACATAAAGTTCTTCAGTGAAAGAATAATCAAAACCAAAAGTACAGCAGCAAAACACTTTTGTTATTGTAAAGGTTGGCGTGTAAATTGCACTTTTGCCTTCAACTGTACAAATTAACCACACCCATTAGCATATGTACATATAAATGAACACACCTAAATATCATTTGCACATTTATATGAAATGCAATATGTTTTGATGTCAAAACAATGTTTTCTCTTGTAAATCTTGAAGCGCCCGACAATGACCTTGTCAGGCTTCAGGAGAGACTTCTGCGAACAGAAATGATGATGGAGAGGATCTCTGAAAAGAGGCGTGGTTCTGGAAGGTAAGACTTATTTTTCCTCTTAACATCCTACTTTTCACTGCCCATAGCACGGAAGAACCAGAAAAAATCACATATACTGGGATAAATCAATGCGGACCTGGCATGGAAATGAGAGTGGCTAAAAAATTAAAGGGAAAATTATTCAAAGGTGGAGAAGCCACCGGCATATTTTACTTAACAGCTACTGCTACTACTTTATTTAAAAGTCCTTAGGTCATATAATAGCATATATTAGAAATTGAATCAATGTAAGAAAAAGGGAATTATCTAGTTGCTAGTTTGTTGGATGATACAGTCACTTTTGGACACGATGATGCTAAATAATTCTCTTCAGCAAGCAAATAAAACGGAGACTCAATAATGCAGTCTATATGAATATTATTAGTCACAATTCATTGAAAACATCTCTAATCTCTGCTTCATCGCACTCAGTAAGGGCTTTGAGAAATCAAGAGGAATCAGGGAATCAAGACCAAAGAGAAAGTATGCATTGTAGCTATATAACTGAGAAAGAACCATTTACTGAACTGGCATAGAGTGATGTACCATAGCGTTGCCATCTCGCATGACTGCTGCTTCATTATCTGCGATGCTCTCTAGTGGCAGAAGGAGGAAGAGTAAAGGTTCGATATCAAAGAAGGAGGAGAAATTATTCAAGCAACTTCGACAGATCACACAGCTGATACAAGAGGGCCGACTGGAGGTGGCGTCCCCGGAGATGGAGGCGGAGGAGGTCCCCTACTGTGTAGACTGGGAAGGTAGGTACATGCTTTAATCTGAATCTCCAAGCTCCTCTCATCATTTTACAAAATCAAATACATTACATTTTAATTGGAAGAAGCTGTTTTATGCGACCAAAATCTCATACTTGTATATGAAATCATGCATCTTTTTGCACGCCAATGCAGGCTACCCGGAGGAGACCTACCCAGAGTACGATGAGCCCTATAAAAGACGTGGATTTGACATCTTCACACTGGAGGAGCCTCCCCGGCAGCCCACCGCCGAGGCCCTGGCAGAGAGGATTCAGCAAGAGGAGGACGAGAATATGGCGAGGAAACTATCCATAGTGCAAGAGGTGGACGAAGACGTAGAGGAAGAAGAAGAGGAGGAGGTAGAAGAAGAAGAGGAGGAGGAGGAGGAGGAGGATAAAGAGGATGAAGTAGAGGAAGAGACAGAGGAAGAGGAGGAGGAGGAAGAAGAGAAAGCAGAGAAAAGGCAGTTGCTCAGTTTTCCTTCATCCCAGCCGGCTGCAGAACAAAAGCAGGAGAGACTTGGTTTGGAGGTGAGCAAAGAGCTGCAGTGTCTCAACGGAGCGAAGAAGCAAATTAGCTTCAGCGACCACAAAGACGTGTTCCGCTACCCTACAGAGGACACTTATGAAGAGGAGGAGGAGGAGGAGGAGAAGGAAGATGAGGTGGAGGACGAGGGGACAGAGGTGGAAGAGGAGGAAGAGGAGGAGGAAGCGGATGAGGATGATCCAGTGATGGAGGCAGAGAGCCTGCTGTTCAGCTGCGAGGGTTGTCCCAACCCGGAGGAGGAAGCAGAGGAGGATGAAGAGGAGTATTTGTTAACGTCGGCGCCTGAGGAGGGCGACGGTTCGATCCAGGCAGACGTGCCTAAAGAAGTCGGGGCGAGTGGGCTGAGGATGCGGAACAGGAGAGAGACGTAAAGAACTTTTACAATTACCTAAAATGAGTTTTTAAACATACAATGTTCCTCACCTTGTACTTAGTTTATTACTGATCCCTTATATTTGTAAAATATAGAACACAAGTTAAATAGAGACATGCAATGCTGCGCTGAAGTGATACTTTCACACAAATAGTAGTCTCCCTTCACACCATCAATATGATAAGAGCTTCTGATGCTTGTTATTTTTATTTACAGGCTGTTCTTTTAAGGGGCACACCACCTAAATTAAGAATTCCAATATGTTATTTCCATGGCCTACTGTAGGAAAGTTCAATCAGTCTGTGTGAACATGAGCTACTGTCTCTCTCACACCCAGAAACCAGAGAAATAGTCTCAAACTTATGATGTCATAGAGAGCTGCTCCATAGACAATGAATGGGAGACACATTCTCACTCCCGACTCGTCGAATACCGCCGTTTTGTCAGTACCCCTCAGCATCGGAGACCGACGCACGGGGAACCCCTGTTGCATTACTTTTGGACGGGTCAGGGAAGGCATGTCAATATACGCTTGTTACAAGCATAGTGTAAATAAATGTTTCAAAATGAACTTCTGTTTTCACAAGAAGTTAGGTTTAGGCAACACAACCACTTAGTTAGGTTTAGGAAACGGTCATAGTTGACGTTAACTTCAATGATGTATGACTCACGTGACTCACGGGACTACGTGACAAAATAAGTCATCGGTTACTTTTCTTTTCACACTGTGTTTGTTTGTGTTTCATGGACTATGGAGCAGTTCCAGACTTGATGACATCACAAGTTTGAGTCTTAGCAGTTTTAGTGGTTTTGGATTTGGGAGAGGATTTTTTTCATCTTTACTAATATTTTTTAGACCGTCTTCGACCATAGGAATAACATGTATGAATTTTGAAAATGGGCGTAGTTCCCCTTTAAAAGCCCTGCACACCCTTGATCCACCCATCCAACTGATCAAAGAGCTGATTGGCTCTTAGTTTTGACAATAACCACCACGTGTTGTAGGAAGTTCTAACTTTCTGTGTAATTGTAATATCTAACACTAGATTGTAGGTTATTAGTTGTGCAATGAAGGTTTCATCTGTTAACAAACATATCTTGTGTGGTTGATGATAATAATAATAATGAAGGTTATTTATATAGCACTTCTCAAAACAAGTGCTAATACAAAGTGCTTTACAAGGCGGACATGAAAATAATAAAGGATAGAATACAATGCCAGATACACGCACATTTCCACATATATTTACAAAAAAAATATAAATAAATCCGAACGTGCAAACTACAAGTAGCCTACAGCTAACAGGATGTAACTACCTCTGTGACTTCCTGTAAATTCTTTGAGGCTGCTGGAAACGGCTGGAAACTGTCCGACTTGACCGCAGCTTTTAGTCATTCTTATTGGTTAATTCCTGGCAATGCTGTAATGCAATATCTGGCTCTACCTGGTGGTCCAATGTGGTTCTGCTCTTGGCTGATGCTCCCTGTTGAGGTAATGCGGCACAACAGCTTAGAATACACAGCAATGTGATAAATGAGATCTAGGGAGCATTATGAGTAACCCCCCCCACAGCAAGAATCATCATAGAAATAGAAATAAGAAGCCTGCAGGGTGCATACAAACAGAGTGGAAGCAAAGCAGGTGGAGGCTGGTGGTGGTGGTGGAGAAGGCAAATTGGTAGCAGTGGTAAATAGCAGTAAAAAACAACGTGTCACAATGTGAGCATGAAGATGTATCAATGCAAATAAGTGCAGTAAGATAGGAAGGGTGTGGTAAGGTAGCTCTCAGCTGTCACAGCAGCACAACATTGAATTCAAGTGTCCTGCCAACATTAAGTCATTAGCTGCTTTTCGCATTGCTGCCTCTAGTGATTGATGTGATGAAGTTACACATTATTACACGCTGCAGGGAATCCATCCTTTGCATCCTTATCCGACTGTTTAGGAGCAGCGAACTGCCACAGCACCAGGGCCAGGAATAACTCCAGTAGTCAGGGAGCTGCAAGCCACGGTCGAATGCAATGAAGTGTTTCAATATTCCTGTATAAAACAAATGATTACACTTGCATTGTGTTAAGGCTGCACGATTATGGCCTAAATTATAATCAGTATTTTGTAGTATTTTGAAATTATCTTTTAACTATATATTCTATTGTACATAGCACTTTTTCGTTTGAACTTTTAGGGTTACAGCTGTTACAATATCCTTGACATCTATTTTCCAGGGGCATTTTTGACATCTATTTTTGAACATGTGTATCAACGTTTGTTAGTGTAAAACACAATGTCTGTAAGAGCCGTGTTAAGAATTGATGTGTTTAATGACTTAGTAGCAAAAATGTTGAAATGCTCCTTTAATTATGTTACTGACTACGTGATAGTCAATAGTTTAATCAGTCTGTGGAGCAAGCCAAGTTGAGCACAGAGCGAATCTTGTAACTTTATTTTTTGTTCTGAGTAAATCTTTTAAATGGAGTTACTGCCTCTGAAGAGTCATTTCACGTCAAGGTTATTGCCAATACACAGTCTGAAACAGAAGTGGTCAAGGGGATTGCTGGACAGAGAGAAGACTGCCGCTACAATGTCAAAGACTAGCATCGTTTCTGGTGGTGACTCACAAAGCAAATTGAAAAAAAAAAAACATACCAAGTTGTAGATGATCAAGGATGGACATGAAGAGGGAGACTGAGTCTGAAGCTGGATCTCAGTCTCAGAGGAATAAAAATATTGATGAATAGATGTAATGGTGAGATCAAGCAGCAGCCCCCATGGTCAGAGTTCTCTCTCTGATCATACAAAGATGCAAAGCAGAGGAAAGCGTCAGCAACAGAAAAGAAAGGAAGAAAGAGAAAGCCACAACAAAAAATGTGAATTGCATCTTTAACCAGTCACAACAGGATTCAACATCTGTCTGTTTCCTCCCAGACATCTCTGTAATGTGGGTGAGAGTGTAGAACTAAACTATGGATCCTGTTTGCACATCACACTGTGACTCCTAAAGTATTAGTGAGTAGGCAAGGTTCTTCATGTTGTAAATAAAGACAGCATTGCTTCTCAACTTCAATTTTCTGTGTGTATTTTATATTTTTCTCTTTTCTACTTCATGTAGGCTTTTAACTCCCCCCGTGTAAACAATTCACTGGGTTTGACAAAAATCATTGCTACATCTTGCCACTAGATTCAGCATTACTGTAAATGTTACATTAAAGGTACATTGTGTAGGATTTGGCAGCATCTAGTGGTGTGGTTGCAGATTGCAACCAACTGAGTAGCCAACCCCTTTGCTCACTCAAGACTGCGGTAACGTGAGCTGCAGAGTGCAAAACCGTGGTAACTCTGTTTGCCTCTCTCAGAGGCCATCCTTACCATAATAACACTACTTTAGGAGCAACGGAATTCAAATGGCGGCTGGCGGTACCACGGTTTTGCACTCTGCGGCTCACATGTTGGTGGCCTTCAGGTAACGTAAAGAGGTGAAAGGCTCTATCTAGAGTCAGTGTTTGGTTTGTCCGTTCTGGGCTACTGTAGAAACATGGTGGAGCAACATGGCGGACACCGTGAAGAGGACCTGCTCCCTATGTAGATGTGAAGGACTCATTCTAAGCGAACGAAAACACAATGATTATTATTATTATTATAATTATACACTAATGAAAACATAGTTATGAATATTATATTTCTGCTAATAGTTCCCCCAACATGTTCCTTTAACTGTTCCAAAATAACTGGGAACCACAAGTATATTGTAGCTCAGAACAAGGTGATTGGACATTATGGGTGAAAAGAGACGGTGTGTTCACTGTTACCTTGTTTTGAAAGAGGAGCAAAGGGTGAAAGACTGCATCAAATTCATAAACCTGTCATTCAAAAGGTTAGGAACGCATGCTTTTAACTCACTGAGGTTTTATTTTTTTCCATGATCAAAGGACTGTGTCTATACCACCACAGTAAATTGTACACCATTTACTGTACATTACAACGAGAGCACTGAAAACAGAAACGTGAAAGAACCTTTGGTTCCCGGACACATGTATGAAAAGCAGACTTTACAGCAAGAGTATCAACAATTTTAAAATAGAAATTTAAAATAGTTAGAACACAGTTGAGTACAAGAATAGCACATTTTGATAAAGATTTCCTCATAACCCACAGTAACAATAGCGGTATCAGAGATTGTTCTTTGCCTTCATTCAGCATTTTTTTAATGGTCATAAAATACAAAATACTATTGTATATTTGAGAAAGAATACTGCCCCGTAAGGAACAAGAGGAATAATATTTTGAGTAAAAATGTGAACAGCAATAAACCATGTGATGTAGAAATTTACTGCTTGTCAGATGTACCAAACTCCACCTCAGTGGAGCATAAAATGAATCAAAGATGTAAAGAGCAAGAGATGAAATACGCAAGTGTTGAAGCTGTGGGAGATTTACACTGTTACTGTGTGTTTGGTTGCAGAAAGCCAATCTATGTTCAGTTTATTTATTTTTTTCAGGTAGGAGACATCAGAGCACAAACTTAAAGGGATAGTTCCGGTGTTTTGAAGTGAGGTCGTATGAGGTACTTTCCATAGTCGGTGTATTACTTACAGTAGATGACGGTCAGCGTGCCCCCAGCATCGAGAAACAGACAGGAGCACCATCACGGAGCAAAGCAATACAGTGCTGTGGACGGGGACGGCAGCAAAACAGATTTTAGCCACCTAAAAAAATGTATATCTGTTTAAGTATACGCTATATTTAGAACATTTTCCGATGGCGAACTAAATCGAAAGTGAAACGTATCTATACTGTTTTTGTCATCTGAGCCTGCTGGCTTTGGAGAGAGCATAGATAAATTTCACTTTCAGTTTAGTTCCCCGTTGGAAAGGAGAAGGAAAGGGCTGTCTGACAGCAAGATAAAGCGATGAAATTATTCTAAATATAGCGTACGCTTAAACGGATATCAATTTTTTTAGGTGAGCCTTTCATTTAGGTGGTTGAAATATGTTATTCTGCCGTCCCAGTCCACAGCACTGTATTGCTTTGCTCTGGTGCCGGTGCTCCTGTCTGTTTCTCCAAACCGGGGGCGTGCCGACCGTCATCTACTGTAGGTAATACACCGACTATGGATACGTACCTCATACAACCCCACTTCAAAACACCCAAACTATCACTTTAAGCCTGATTGCCTTTGATATTACATCTGCTGCCAGATTTACAGTACAATGTAAATAATCATTCGCCTCTTTAGTGTAATGTGTCCCTAAATGTAATTTAAATATATCTGGACAATCACTAAAATGTTGTCCAATGATGTGCACTTTGGATTATTATGTTCTGGAGGTTTTGCTATGTAATCAGTCTAAATGAACTCCGCAGTAGATGACTGAATTGAAGGTAGCTACAGAGAATTATCTCCAATGCGTGTGAGGACAGCAAAGATAAATTCAAGCTCAGCTCATTGTGTGCGGCCAACGCAATAACACTGGAATCAGTCTTCAAAAGGCACAATAAAGTATGTACAGCTATATCTCATCCACCACAGACTTCAAAGTAAAGTGCACCATCATCCTATACATTCACATACGTGACACTGTGACACAATATCGTATATGGTACACAGCACAGTGTAACGTGCCTTTGCCCCGATCATGTCCAATTGTTTTTGTGTGGAAACAAGAGATATTCCTTCTTGTGATGCTAATTTATGTGCTTGCAGCTCCACATATGGAGCCAATGCTGCTGAAATTGTCGCGAATGAAAACAAAATGTAATAAATACATAAATAACAAAATAAATATTATATTGTGACGTGCATGTTGTTTTTAATTCAGTAGCTATATAAGCAGTATTCATGCTCGAGGAAGAGTGTGACATTTCTGTGTGGCAGATTACATAAAATCCAGTCAACTTTTAAAACTTACAGATGTGTAATTGTTAGTTATAATTTACAGATAAAGAAATGTTAAATTTCTCTAACTACTACATAAAGGAACAGTGTTTGTTTTTATAATGCCATTACAGTACAAAATGATTATAGTTATCAAAACAAATGAATTGGATTTTGAAAGTGGATCACTCTTTGTGCTTGTTCTCCTCCACTGACCAAGACCATCCCGAGGCCCCCCCCCCCCCCCCGACACACACACTTACACACAAAACTTGAGGCGCCCATAAAGCATTTTGGGATATGCAGGACTTCCAAGGTACCTGGTGATTTGGAGATCTCATCCCAGCCCCAAGGATACATGAACAGCCCTTGTTGAGAGGACAGATGGACCAGTTCTCCACTGACCTTCAGGCTGGGATCTATTCACAGGCTAACTTGCTGTCAAAGCTGGAGAGGGCAATGGCAAAGGCTTGCAGGGCACACATTGGGTAGTTATAGTCCATGGTGAAGACGTCCTCTGCCACACGGCCAAACTGCATCACAATGTAGTCAGCTGCAGAGGAGAAGAACCAGGAAACACATTTTGGACATTTATTTCTCCATTAATTTCTCTCTCACTATCTACACTTTTAAGCCCCGTTTCTACCGCAGGAACTTTCCCCCGGAACAAAGAACCTTTTGAGGAACGTTTTGACCGTAGGGACCAGGGTCTAAATTAAGTTCTGGGGACATTTTCTGGGTCCTTTTTACCTCCCACCTGGTAGCTGGTAAAAAGGCTCTTACGAGAAAGTGGTTATCACAGGAGAGCCCAACTCTAAATGCATGGATGGACATTCCAATAGACATTTACAAAATGGAGAGGATAACAGCATATGTTAATCATAAATTGGAATTATTTGTGTCACACTGGGAAAACTGGGTTAACTATGTAACACCTCACAGGCCAGATTTTATTTTTGCAAATCTATGATTGTATGGTAATGAAAAGATCACTTCCTATTTGTTCATAGTTTTCACTGTTTTGTTTATATAATAAATCTTAAAATACGGCACTTTAGAAAGTCATAGGTGGGTAATGTATGTATACAGGTTCTGTAACTCATTTCATGAAAGCATGTTTTTTGCCAAGTGTCAATAAAAAATATAATGAAAAAATAAAAGTAAAGTTTCCCAACTCATTTTAAAAAAGAGACAGGAAAAGAGAGAGATCGTGCAAGCAAGCTGAGCAGGCGAGCAGTAGAAAAGAGAGAGAGAGAGAGACATACCGCGGCGGTCCTGTGAATGAGAGAAAGGAAAGATATTTTCTGAGCGTTTCACAGCGTTGAAGTTCTAAAGCACAAATAAATAACCATAAAACACTCAACAGATGATTTACTGTGGAGACAGACGCTCTTAGTTTCATTCTCCTCGTCTGCATTTCATTCATTATATCCAACATGCATCAGTAAATACTATGAAGCAGTAAATGTCGCCGCAGTGAGATAAAACCATTTTTTTTCCCAGTGTGTTTTTTAGATGAAACGGGCGGGCAAAATGAACTGCAGGCTGCAGAGTGTGTTTACCGCTGTGACCACCAGCAGCCCTCGTACCATGTCATGTTGCTTTTTCATACGTCAGTGGAATAATTTGGGGCAAGTAAAAATTGACTTCGGACAAGTAGATTTCTGACACATTTGCCCGGAAAAAAAACTGAGGGTGTGCTGTACTAAAACCTACCACCTACAGCACAACATGACTATAACATGGGAAATGTACCCTGTTAATCGTATTTAATATTAAACCTCAAACAGTTTAAAGGTATAGAACTCACGGTCATTGTCGTGAATGATTTGGAAATTCTTGACGGAGGCCTGAGTGACCCTGCCGTGGAAGTTGAGCACATAGGATTGTGTGTCATCGTTCCACACGGGCGTCTTGTTGTGAAGTTCGATCACGCTCTCTGTGTTCTTGTTCTGCCACCTGGCCAGCAGCGACTCATGGTCCTGTAGTCAAGAATAAAATAAGAGTAGCTTTGTACATGGACATCACAGACATCAGATCAATTATAGAGTATTATATAAAGTATATATATATAGTATTAGAAGAGGTTGAATTGGTCAGCACAGACATGGCTATCGAGAAACGAGATAACACATACATTTCGTGGACGAATAGAAACTCTCTCGTGGTCCATGTTCATTCCAGGAATGATGACACTCATTTTGCGAGGTCCTTTGAATCCTAAAACATTGGTTTCCTAGAATGGAAAGATGATAAACTGCACTGTAAGCATGTTCACCGACCGATACACACATCATAATTAAGCAAATGTTATGTCATTGTGGATTATAAATAGTTATCTCTGTCTGCCATGAAGGTTAAGGCCATTCAGCTTTATAAATATTCAATTGGATTTATACATGCATGGATGATAATTTGATTTCAACCTGATTATGGCGATGACCCGACTGCTCCGTTTGTTGCACGAATGTCTTTATCTGATTATCTGAGTGAGACTCTAAATGCAGCTAAAGGCCACCAGACACATTAACCTGGATGTTGTATTTTCAGAGCAGATACAATTACATATACAGTAGCTCTTCTGCTGGTTCCTTTAGACGTCTGATGTTAAATCATTCCATGTTAAGTGTGTTATTAGAAAAATTACATTACTTTAAACCATGTAAGTCATATTCAAGTATTGTATCTTTATGTGACATTTGTCTTCAAAGATATGAAACACTAAGTGCAGCTTTGGGTTGAGGAGCATTTTGACCAACTCACATAGCAAATGGCTGCTAGCTCTTGACGCAGGTTGCTAGCTTCAAGGCTGGTGGTGCTCTTCATGGGGTTCAGGCCGCTGTCGTATACAGTGAACTTAGTTCCCATGAGGTTAGACCTGCAAAGAAAACACAACAGACTGAAGAGGTCTGTAGATGTAGCCAGCTAACTAATCAACTGATACCATGGAGGAAACCGCCAAACATTTCCCTTTTAGTCCCAATTTACAATATATAAAAGGGAAGAGAAGAAGCCGTTTTAAGTACTCCGCTTCAGGCTTCAGGTCAGGTGTGCTCTAATGGAGTTTGCTCTTGTGGGTGCGGGGCTCAGCAAGGATTGATAGCCTGGCTTCCCAGCAGGAGGATGGTCAGATCCAGATCCTGGAGTGGCCAGTTGCTAGTGCATTTCCTTTAAAGGGGACATATCATGAAAAACTCCCCTTTTCAGTGCTTGTGCACATATATTTGGGTATCTGGATCACCTACCAACCCACAAACTGTGAAATAAGACAACCCAGTCCGTTTTTTGTTTCAACAAGCCATTCAGATTTGGCGCTCCTTCCTATGTCACATGCAGGCTCATTAGCATATATAGAATAGAATAGAATATATCTTTATTGTTCACTTGCGTCGAAATTTGTCTTTGGCTTCACAGACACGCACACTTCACAGACATACATACACTTAAAAGCTTCCTTTGCCATGGGTTAAATTACATGAGATTAGGGGGAAAAAGCAAACAAAAAAGACCCACAGCTTGAGAACTACCTTTGCAAAGGTGTGCCATATTTTTCTCTCAAGCCAATCAGAGCAGACTGGGCTTTGTCAGGAGGGGGTCAGAGTATGAATACTGGTATATTCAGACAGACAGTATGAGAAAATAATGTGTTTTTTGACCATTAAAGCATGAAAACATGTTCTAGCGGAAACCCAAAATACAAGTATGAACCTGAAAATGAGCATGATATGGGACCTTTAAGTGTCTTCCTACCCTAGATGAAGCTCAAAACAGCTTGTTCATGTTTTGAACCCCTTTAAATTATTTCTGAATGTATGTAGTTTTATAAGTTAAAGATACGCTTCCCCACACAGTGCACATTTTCTACAAGCCTTTAAACTTGATGATTTCTCACAGTGCTATGTAACAATATTTACTGGTCATTTCTATACTGCACACATCATGACCTTTTGATTACATAATTTCCAAACTGTTTTGTATGTTTAAACCAGACAAGTAATATGATTTGCAAATGTTCTTGGGAGATATTATGGAGTTAATAATGCTCTGAAAAGCAGAATTACCACTGATGTGTGATCCGCATGACACATCTAATATCAACACAATGGGATATTACGTTTTTTTGCCCAACTATAATTCCTGATTTGAAATAATAATTCATCTTATTTTCTCTGTTTGCATATCTCAGTTATAGTCATTTTTAAGGAAGCGACTGTGTATAAAGTCCACCACGGTAGCTTTCATCCGTTCACATTTAAATACATAATGTAGTCTTAAAAACACACAACAGTGCAGCCCAGCAGTCGACTGTAGTGGTTTACATGTATGTGTGCATCGTAGGTAAGTAGTATGGGTTAGCCACAGTGTAAACAGCTGACTGTATACCTCTCATAGTCCAGCCCCCTCAAGGACTCTTGAGAAGCACTAGATGAAAGGTCACTGTTCATTTAAATTTAGATTGCCATCATTCATGCAGGATAGTGACTGCAAAGGTTTGAGCAGTGCATCGACCAATGGTCAGGCCAGCTCTGAAGATTAAAGGCTGCACGGAGCCATATTTGATTAAACTCCCCAGGAGTTTCCATGGAGCCCCTAACGCAGCCTTGAAGCTGTCTCTAAAGATTATATCTCTGCTCACTTCCTGCCTCTTACTGTGGCTAATGTACATTTATGAGGAAGGTACAGTATAATAAAACGAGACATATTTTTAAATGAGTGGTGATAACAGAGGGTTCATACAACAATATAACAAATGCACTTTTCTAAATTATCCATTTTCTTTAGTGAAAATAGCACAGAACATTCATTTCTTATGTGAATATTAATATAAAGGTGCTGTTCATGTACCCCTTGTTAACTATTCATAAATTAGCAGTTAGATGATTTGTTCATGATTCACTCCTTAGTAGCTACAGTACAACACACAGTTTTGTCAACATTACTGTAAAGTGTTACTCATACATATTTTTTTTTTCATAGGGCTCATAAGAATATATAAATGAAGGAATGGGGAAATGTATTTTAATTATTTACATATGGAAATCTATTCTAGTTAGATTAAATATCCATTAAATATTAATAAAAATGTGTATCGACACTAAATGCAATGACTAAACTACAGTTTAAAAAAGAGTATGGGATTAAATACTTTAAGGAAAAGTCAAATAGCAGTGACAGTAAAAAAAAAAAAAGAAAAAAGTACAACACATTTTCAGTGTCAAATGTTTAATGCGGCAAAGCCACTGAGGACTTACCTCAGTTTACCGATGAAGCTCTCTCCACCTCGAGACAGATCAGTGGGGTCGATGGAGATGAGGTAATTTGATGTTTTACTCTTTTTCCTCTTCCTGCCAGCTAACAGGAACACCTGTGACAAGCCGAGCCAGAAACCAAATTAGTAAATCAACTTGCACACAGAAACTACAGAACAATCTCGGTAGCCCTTTCTATGACGCCCATGTCTATAATTCATTATAAACAGACTTATAACGCGTTACAATCTGCTTATAGCACTGTGCAATTCACTCGTAAATATTCCTGATGCATTATATAGCATTTATAACAACTTATAAGGTCAAGTATCATAATACTTCATAACGTCTGGTCACTCACTTACATTGTGTTTGCAAGGATCATAGCGTATTATAATTCCCATAGTTGTAATACATTATAATCTTTTTACAATACAATATAATCACTGTTATAATACATTATGATGTGATTATAAGTTACTCCAAGTGGTCAATGTTTGCTTTAAGTAAAGTGAAAAAATATCATTAAATCTATGCAAGAAAAACACACAAAATGTCAGTCAGCAGCATTGACCAGCAATTATGAAATATTATGATGCTTGACTTTATAAGTCATTATAAAATGTTTGAGTATGTGTTATCATTACTGTTATGAAGCATTTTGGATATTTATGAGTGCTTAAAACTATAAATAAACACTGCTATAAGTGCATAATAGATATGTTTATAATAATAAGAAGAAAGTGTTACTTTACCACAATCTCTTTTGAATATCTTACTATTGACAAATAAGATACATGAAATGCCTGTTAACCTTGTAGAAACTGTGCTACATATTGTGAGAAACCATTTGAATTTGAGACAGTTTTTTCAGAGTTTTCACAATGTTCAATCCTCATACATACTGTAGGAGTTTGGATTGCTAAATTGCGTTGTTGTTTACAGTTTCTACTGCCTGACCGTTCTCACCTTCTTGCCATCCTCTCTCTCCAGGTGAAGGTAGTAGGTGGGATACATGCCTCTGTCCATGCCTTTCTTGTCTCTGGTGATTCTGCACTTCACTCTGACACCCTGGGGTGCAGGTCGCAGAGAAAACTCTTCAAGGTCATCTACATCGATGGAGGGTTCGTTGACGGGTGGAGTGGGTGCCGAGGCCACCTCCTGTAGGTGAGAACAGCCCACACAGGGCGAGACGCTCTCGTGAGTGTTGCATTAGAGTTGACTTTCATTAGAACAGAGTAATGAGCCTGAAGATCAAACCGTCCACTGGGACTGAGAATGAGAACACTGCGTCTAAAATAAGGACCCGGTGTGGAGACGGGAGATTGAGATGACTGAAGGGAATGATTAGAGTGGAATGAAGAGCAAAGAGAAATGATGGTTATCATGAGTCCAATGCCAGCTGGGGTTTCACTCTGAACAGAGTGTAGAGGCTGCAAAGAGGTTGTGATTTTAAAGAGGTTTTATCTGACCTTAGTCGTCCATTATCACACCTGAAATGGAGTAAAACTAAACCCATATTTCCTGTCTGTAACCTCAAACATTAGATTGATTAGATCCGACGCTGGCTGACTTCAAGTGATCAGAAGTATGCAAAATAGCAGCTTACAACACAAAATACAAAAAAATATGATTACATAAATTGCACATTAATGCTTAAAATGGTCCACTTGGGCCCCTATGCAAGGCTCTCTGCCTCAGGTGTATATCTTCCAACAAAATAACAGTTTTTCCCTTTCAAACTGCTAGAGGCACATACAGTAAGGTGTCTGTATGAGATTATTGTTCCACCACCTGCATACAGTATCATCCGCACTGTAACATAAACAGCAAAATGACTTTGTGGCAAATAAATAAATGACAGTAATAGCTAAATATTGTTTGTAGAAGAAAAAGAAAAGCCAAAAGCCACAATGGTCTACTGTAATTTCAGCCATGACACTTAAATAGAGTTTTAAATGGAGTCCAGCTGAGCGCCAAAATTGAATCTACATTTTTTTTTCTGCATGTCATTCACTGGTAAAAGGCAGCGGTTGCTGGACAGAATAAAGACGCATCATGCAGAGAGCACAAGTGTGTGCTATGAACGTCATCTTACCTTGCATGACTTCTTGCTAGTGGCGGAGCCTGGTCTCGTGTTGCTGTTGAGCTGTGAGGAACTGGAGCTAATTTCATCTTCATCGTCCTCTTCTTCATCAAAATTCATACTGCTGGATATACCTTCACAGACAAAGAAAAAACAAAAAAAAAGACCGAAAGAGGCGTTACAGATTTTTCCCTGCAGTTCATTGGTAACCTGAAATGCTGTAATAATTGTAGCCTCCAACAGGAACATGTTCCCACTTCATCCAGTATAACTTCAGCAAAAAAAAACATCTTTGCAGTTTGAGGTTTATATAGAATAACTTGTGTTCCATGTTTGTGAATGTAACTAGGTCACAAGTTAACATTAAATGAGGTGTCTGAAACAGTGGGCAACCCCCGGGGTCTGAGAAGTGAAGCCAATGCTGAAGTGTCTTAAACTTACATTCTTGCTAACAGCCAGCAGGGGGCGACTCCTCTGGTTGCAAAATGAAGTCTGATTGTATAGAAGTCTATGAGAAAATTACCCTCCCACTCTAGCAATCAGTGAAGGCACAAAAAAAAGTGATTTATAAGCGTCCAAAATCTCAATTTACTACTCAATATAGAGTCAAATGTTGAGTGTTTTATCAGCATCATATGTTATATCATTCACACACTGGGTCTTAAAATGGCATTTCTATTTGCAGTTGGAAGTTCTAACATGATTCAGTGTGTTTCACCCTCCTATCAACACACCACAGCAGAGGACCAGAATGCCGTGGGTGTTAAATGTGGACTCATGGTTGTGCTATTATTACAGTTTCAATGACAGAACCGTTCTTGAGCACTGACAGTACCTTTCTTGAGCATGGTGACGCGCAGATCCTGTTTACTCTGCGACTGAGTGCAGCTCATGACGGGCTCGGCCTCGCCCTCATCCGCGCTGGGATGACCCACCGTCAGGATCTGGATCTGACCGTCGTCCTGCTGGGAAGCCAGGCCATCGATCGCTGCTGAGCCACAAACTCTCATCAGAATACAACAACCATTACCTCATGTTAACGTACAGTAAATGACCAAATGAATCCCAGCAAAGTAAAACATCATATAGTCGACAGTATAGCCTGAGTAAATTTGACAACATTTCTGCTGCATCTCTGCTTTGATGAATGTGTGGGTGTTCTGTGCTCTGTTCTTAGGTTTTAAGTAATTGTTTCACCACTGTCTCTACTATTAAATTAGCGTCTAATGTGCAAGAGGAGAGAACATTATGTTTGTGCTGCTTTAGGCATTCAAGCACACTTCACTACAGTTCAAAATAACTTCTCTACTTGTCCTTTTTTCTCCTTGTACAAGTACAAAAGAACACAATAAAGATGATGGAAATGGACTGCAAATGGACCCTCTACAGCACTGTTTTAAATGGAGTGTTCTTTTCTTTTTGTGGAAATCCCAGATTTAGTGCAGTGTTGCTTTGTATATAGAAATATATTTTTGTTGAGTATAACACAATTGTTTTTTAGTTTTTACAGTTGGTTTTGCACGTGGCCTCTTGTCCTTATTTCCTTTTCCTCAAACGTGTGAAAAAGCATGTGACTTTCCTTGTGGTATATTTTCATGTCCTCATTGATGAAATTCAATATAATTCTTTAGAAATTACAAATTTAGCCACAGGCACATGGACAAATTGTCACTTGATATATGTAGGCCCTATGACAGATTAGTCAAACAAACAACTTGCGTTTTTTACTCCATGATTAAAATTGCTGGAAGCCTTGCTAACAAGAGATGTACATGTAGGAGGCTAGTCTGAATTTGTTTAGTTTACTTTTTATTTAGATTTAGATTTGCTTTTGTTGAACCAGTCTCATGTTGGATAGTAGATAATTAGATCATTTAAAGGTGCTAAATGCGAGATTGGGGGCATTCTATTGCCTCAGCGCGGTTCTGAACATCGCAACAGCTGATGCTTGATTTATGCTTGCCGCATCTGCGAGGGTCGCGAGTGTCCGCGCGGGCAAAATGACGTCACACCATCAGACACCGCCCTTTGCGGGGGTTTCATGCGGCAGGTTTCCATCCAAGTTTTTCTAACTATGCAGACACAGTTGGGTGGCAAAAATGGAGAACTATGAGGAGCTTTGAGTATAAAAGATTCAAACGCTTCCTTGTCATGACTCCACATCAGCTCGTGTCCGTGTGGCCGTCCTTGCGGAAAGTATAACCGAAGCTTGAGCAAGCATCTCGCAGCTAACGGTGCTAACGGTGAAAATAACATCAACACTGCCGCCAGAGCTAACAGTGTGAGGGGGAACCGGAGGGAGGGTGCTATGCTTCCACAATGGCGCCAGTCAGTCGGGGGAGGGGACGTTATCAGCTGTAACCTCCGTATGAGCGCAGTGCCGAGTGGCGGCCGTGAGCTAGCCAGTGGGGCACGCTCACATGCACGAACATGAACTAAAAGGCACACGCAGCCTGGCTATGTCAACAAAGCGCTGACTCGGACTCCAACATACACAGAGGGAGAGTGACTTCATTCTCTGCTCGGGTAGACATTACTTCACAATATCTTTACATAGCAAAGGAAATAAATGGACTATTACACTGCGCTACTGTCAGTCTGTAATAACAAACTGTGGATGTTGAAAAGCATAGAGGCAAAGGGAAACAATCAAAGCACTGCAGATGTAGTAGGAATGCACCATTTTCCTCCTCCATCTAAGGACTAATTTATGTGTCAGCAGGCTGACAGCACTCAGGCTGTCATACATCATCACAAACAGTCGAGCTCTGACAAGCATGGCACCACAGCGGTGGCTGAGAGGGCAGCTTCACTGGCCGCGTTTGTCGCCAGATGTGGCTTGAAAAAACAGCAGGCGAACCATTATGTGAGGGTTGCAAAGAGGGCTTCAATAGACAGTTGCAGCTGCTGGATAATAAGGATTTTGACTCTTCTCTTTCATACTCTAATGACTTAAATCTGCTTTTTTATTAGTGTTTAAACATAAATACGTAAAGATCAAGAAAAATATGCTTAAAAACAATATCCTAATTTTGCTAGTAATACATACAAAAATGCATTTGGTGTGTTTATACTGTCAAATATCTCCCGTCTAGTTTGTCTTTTACCTTTTCTCATCACCTCCTCTCTCATTCAGTCAGTGTGTCAATCTTTCTTGCAGTGTGCCTGTCCATTCAGCTCATTTCTATCTATTCTCCGCTCTGTCTGACCACCCTTAATAGGCTAACAGGTTGGCAGGCTGACCTTTGTGCTTCCCCTTCCTCTCCTTCTTCTCGCTGCCCGTCTGTGGAGTGGAGCTGGCCGATGCTCTGCCCTTTTTGGCTGAGCGAGGCGGCTGTGCGTCCGCTATCACCTTCACCTCCTCCTGTTCAGCTTCTTGCACTGAACGCAGGGATGGAGATGACCAGCAGCAGATGCAGGGTTACCAGAGCAGATGGACAGAGAGGGAGAGAAATGGAAAAGGGGGCTGAGCACAGTTCAAAGTAACACTGATCAAAAAGAAATAAGAAATATTATGTTTAGCAGATAATAATATACAACAGTTAATACAGATCTGTGTTGTTTATTGAGTCTCTGGCATGAAATTGAGTTCAACAGTGACTGCCCACTTTTTGAACGGCCCCGGTTCCAGAAGTGAATTTCCCGTTCATTAATTTCTGAAAATCCGTATATTAAGAGTTTTAAGCATGGAACCAAGCTAACCAACTATGAGATTAATCGTGACCATAAAACATTTGATTCAGAGAAAAAATACATTGGAAAAAAAGGCAAAGGTAGAAGAATGTGTACATATTTTTTTTTTTTTAAGAGTGAGGGAACTACTCATCCCATAAACCATTGCAAATGGAAACTCGCCACCTCTGGAAACTCCCGAAAAAGGTTTAAACTAATCGTTGTCGATCTAAAATGAAGACAGATTCAGCAACTGCATGCCTTATTTCTCGCCTTAAATGTTTTCAGACACACATTTCGGTGAACTACTTTCGTAATATAAGAGCAGGTTTCCAAACAAGCCGCCATGTTGGCCCGGTTTGAAGCAGACCACGGAGCAGGATTGTGGGTAGTGTAGTACTTCTCCATGACATTGTGAATAAAACATGTTTTTCTTAAAACAAGGTTGATATTGAGTGTAACAGATACATTTTTGCTTAAAGGAGCAGTGTGTGGGATTTAGTGGCAACTAGCGGTGTGGTTGCAGATTGCAACCAAATGAATAACCCTCCGCTCACCCCTCCATTTCCAAGCATGTCGGAGAACTACGGTGGCCTTCAGGTAACGTAAAATCATGAAAGGCTCTCTCTAGATCCAGTGTTTGGTTTGTCCGTTCTGGGCTACTGTAGAAACATGGCGGAGCAACATGGCGGTATCTGTGAAGAGGACCTGCTCCCTATGTAGATATGAAGGGCTCATTCTAAGCTAACGAAAACACAACGATTCTTAGTTTCAGGTGGTTATACGCTGATGAAAACATAGTTATGAATATTATATTCCATTTCCATACATCCCCCCAATTTTTAGACACCGGTCCTTTAAAACATACACATTAGTAATATCTGGCTGCTATTCAACGCCATGTAAACATTCATGCAGTAGCCTACATTTCAGATTCACTCAAAGTAAAAGACATCCACTTCCTGGTTGTGAATAGAGCAATATACAGCTAAACATTAAATGGAAGTGAGTAGATTTATTTCCCTTGATTTCGGGGGAAATGATAAGGTTATTATTCCCCTTCTTTCCATCAGAGTATCAGCATATTGCAGAGTAACACTTTGCCAATACATTTTCTCTCCTCTCAGCAGGAAATGTGACAGATCGTGGCCTTGAGCCCAGAAACTGGCCCTCTGAACTGAGGATTAGATGGCTGCTCTGGTCTCTGTGTGGAGATAAGTCAATCCCAGCCTTAACACCATTTCTGCTCTCCAGTGGATAGATTTGCAGCGCAGCGTGAGCGCCTGCAGTTTGATGGTGCAGAGTGTTGCATTGGTTCTACATGGGCTCTAATTCAAAATGGTAACGTTAGCAACTGTTCATTTTTTATTATTATTCAGCTATTTTGACAGTTAGATGTTTGGCAGTTCTGCTACTTGTACACAAAAACTGCATAAGAAGAAAATCTCTTTCAGCCCAAAAATAAATACTTCCTGTAAATCAAAACAGATCGATCAAACAAGCAGCCTGCGATCTTTATTTGCTCGATCCATAGTGTTTCTTAAAGCCTCTGAATCAGCAGAGTCCCAGAGGAGTCTTTACTCACCATGGTAGATGGTGCTGCTGTTGCTGCTGAGGTAGGATTCCACCAGCGGAGCCTGTTCCTCGCTCTGTTTGGTCCGACGAGCACGAGATCTCCCGTCCACATTTGACTGGACCATCAGAGGCTCCTGCCTCTTCTTCTTCTGCTTCTGTTCAAGGAGCGCTCGCTGTTGTGGAGGTTTCACGTGTACATGCACACAAACATGCCCAGACAGAAAGAAAAATAATGGAGGCACAGTTTCAGCAAATGAAAGAAGGTACACCCTCACATTATACATCATTATAAGGGATAAATAAAGATAAAAATACAGTGGCACCGAGGTCACTGAAGTAAGGACCAAAAGCTACAATAAAGAACAACTACTTTAATTGTTTGGCCATATCTATGCTGACAATCAGGAAAAGTTTTGAAATGTTTGACACATTTCTAAACAAAATTGCCTCACTGAGTGATCATGTAATAATTTAGCTGCTAATTGTTTAAGATCACCTCACTTATAATCAGTAAACCATGATGTAAAGCTTTATTCTACTCTTTCTGTGAAAAACACAAGTCCTCAGACATAATACAGAATACAAAATACACATTTTAAACTAAATTCATTGTGATAATCACTTATGGGGTTTCATGGATTTTTATGCTGCTATCATCATACTGTAGGCCAGTATTTTCCTAGTTGCCGGATCTCACCAGAGTGTGTCGCTGAGACAGAGAAAGGTCAAACAGAGTTAATTTTCTCCTGATTTGTCTGTCTGAAAAATGCAATTTTAGTGTCAGAATGTTTGGGAGATATGTGACTTATGAAAATGGGTCCAATATTTACTTTGGTGACTATAGGGTGAAAGCGTAAGTCATAATCTCTGTTCACGTTCGCTTCTCCCAGAGGAGTTAATAGACGCAGGACATGCCGCTAGTCTCCTCCTAAAGGGGCGGTGCAGTGGCAAAACCCACGTGACACAGATATATGAAACTGACTCCCAGTGCAGTGTGTCTCCTTTCTCAACTGTCTCTGGATCTATGTCACAACTTTGTTTTATGCATATGTTAATGAAAACATATACACACATGTTAAACACTTGCATTACATGCATTTAGGCGGAGTGAAGAGGATATCTAATTTTTTTCATTTCCTCTCATCAGTTAAACAATATACATTTAGGCGGAGGTAACGGGCTAATTTTTTTTCGTCTCATCAGTAAAACAAACCAAATTTACGCTAGCCTTTCATATTAGATTCAATGTTATAAGTAGGCTACAGTTATCAGAACAACACGAACATTCAGGCGCCCTCATGTGGCTCAAAGGTGTACTGCAGATATAAATGTTAAATAAAAGACTATAGAAGAAATTCTGCAAATTTATTTGGCGACCCTAATAAAATCTCCTGCGACCCACTGTGGGAATGACTGACAGAGTTTTGGGTTTAAAAGCAAGTCTAAGATAAATCTGATGAGCCAGGACAACAATCTGAAGATGTTGTAGGATGAGCTGCCCGAACCACATTGACCTGAGGCTGATATTAGAGCTATTCATCTGGACTAACTGCCAGCTATATGCAAGTCCTCAAACCAGAGCTCATCAAATATTGAAGGTTTCTATTCGTGGAGAGAAGTCAGGCTGCAGAGCATTGCAGCGCTACAGCATCCTCTGTAAAGCTCACATCATGAGAAAGATGTTTGTTTTTTTACATCACACTGCACTTTAAAACCTTGTGAGAGTCTTTAAAAATAACAGAAACCGGTTGAGTGAAGAGTAAAATAAAGAAGTGCTATATTTTCATGCCATTTCATTTTCACGCTTGGGTTAATACTGCTTGGCTTTAGGTTTTACTACATGTTATTTTTATACACGCACACTCTCATTAGAACTCCACTCAGAGAGATAACATGTCCTAGCTGGCCATTTGTGGCCTCGTGATGGAGCAGCGGACGTTTGTGTCATGATAAAACTGCCCTGTTATAATTGATTTTGCCTCTGTGCTACTCTATTATCAGAGCTGAGAGGGAGAACAGCAAAGACGTACCTGTCTGTCCAGTTTCTGCTGTCGGAGGTTGGTGCCCTCATCATCTAAAGTGCTGCAAAGAAAAGAGCAAAGAAAGAGTGGTGTTAAAAATGCTGAAAAGTGCTCTTCAGCTCCTCAGACATCTTCCAAACTGCGTTAGCTAATTCACTTGAAGGTTGCACGCTTACAGTATCTGACTATATTTTAGCGTCATTGCTTTTGATATGCTGTATATGGTAATGGAGCTTGTTGCAGACTTCAGGAAACAGTGCATTAGTTTCTGCTGCAAGACATTTAGTTTTCACATTGAAACCTAAATTACCCTCATGGCTGTTATCATACCGCACACTCGAAATGCATTGGCTCATTATTCCCTGACAATCAAAATGAGTATATTAATTGTATAAAAGGTGTTTTTAAACTTTGTGCATTCATATCTTGAACACAATTTACATTGTAACACTACAGAAGGATTAAAAGTATTAGGGAACATTTTTAGTCTTATATATTGGGGTGAGTAACGCAAAAAGCCTTACCTTTTATGTACCCTACTGTATGCACTTCATAAATATACAATAGCCAGCCACACATGTACCCTCCATTTCCCTAATGTGCTTTACGTCCACATGTTCAAATTATGATCAAAAAAATGTATTAAAGAATAAATAAATAAAAAGAGAAACATGACAGACAAGATATGCAGAATATTATGGACAAGACACACAGGAAAACGGTTCGTATGATATCTTACGAAAAAAGTTATTCCTCCTTTTTCCACTCGTTACATGCATAGGTTTAGGCAACAAAATTACTTAGTTAGGTTTAGGAAAGGATCGTGGTTTGGCTTAAAATAACTCCGCAAGTGCCGTTGCTTAAGTACGGAAGTTACGTGACGAATAAATCAGCGTTGATTCCTGGTTTTACACAGGACACGAACGCCGGTCTCCTGGGCAAAAGTATTTTTAGACCCACCCATCCACCCCGACCTCCTTCCTATGCAGCATTTGTCACTCTTTATATTTCCTGGTTCACAACTACGTGGACTACACACAAATTGATTTTGTGGGATATACACGAATTACAGTGCATTACAATGTAGCTTCATACACAAAGTCCAACAATGAAAACACAGCGGTCAGTTGCAGAATAAGTGTAAAAGAGGACAGGGCTGCAGAGAAGACAGTGTTTATATCTTCCGGGTGGCTCATCAAATGTTTAATGAGAGCATGTGTACTTTGATACAGCTCTTTAGAAACTCCCCTTCAATGATAAGAGGCAGGAGGGCTCTCACAAAGCTGTCAGCTGGCTTCTTCTCAGCGAGTACAACAGCGACAGAATCAGAGGCATCACTTGAACACGATGCTGTAAGTGATGTCATAGTGTGCAGAGAAAAACCTATGATGAAGCTGGTCCAGATCATTAGTGAGAGAAGAGGAACGGTTTGAGGGATCCCTGATTTCCATTTCCTTGATGCAGAACTGCTACAAAGTTCCTTCTTCAACTGTGTCCCTTTTACTGAACAAGCTCCTCCTATCACTGAGATGCTGCTTTATTTCCTTGAGAGCCATAATTAGATTTTAGGATGGGTTTTTTCTCGCAGTAGACGGATTATGAAATGTTAAATAGTCAATTACATGCTCTGTAAGTTCATTTGCATCTCCACAGCTTTAAAAAAAATAAGTGTTGCAGCTGATTTTGCAAGAAGGCGTGGAAAAAAACGCGTGACTGGATGTGCAGATCTGCTCAACTATGCCAACAGAGATTAAATTATTATAACTGCAGCAAACAGCATTGTCAGTGTTCTTCCTTGAATCCACGGCTCACACGTCGGAAACTGTAGCAGTCAGTGAACATATGGACGGCAGCGTCTGTCGCAAGAAAGGCAGAGACAGAGGGTCTAATGATGGCGGGTGTCGTATGCTGTACAGATTGTGGAAGCCCTCTGAGGCACATTTGTGATTTTGGGGCAAACTGAACAGCAGCTGTTCTTCACCTACACACTTCACCTTTCAACAGAGAGGATCTGATGGATGAAAGAGACTCTGTGTGTACGGTACACGTGTAATTTTGTGTGTACATTTACATTATTTAAATCTCTCAAAAGCATCCTTGTGTCCTCTGCAGCTCATTTAATATATGATGCAATGCAAAGAGAAAGCAAGGACAAAAGGAAATCACGGAGGATTCATTGCATCACGTCCCAGCAGCACAGCACACAACAGACTGCACAATATCAAGCACACATCTGATCTCAGCCTCTAAACATGATTCTCTGCTTTCCTGAGCAGGTTGTTCTAAAACAACTGGGTAATATCTTTCTCTACGAGAATATCAGTATTGACTTGAACTTTTTTTTTGGTAGTGCACACTGTATCCCGACGTAAAAGAGTGCTACAGAATGAGTCCTAAAACTCCGAAATGAGTTAGAATTTAGCACTTCCAGTTCCCTCGTCTCAAAGTCAGTGGGTTTTTAGTTAGATGCCTGAAATAAGGTCTGTTAACACAAGCTTAAAGCTGCAGTAGTAAAGTAACGTTTTTGGCATCATTGGGCAAAAATTCCATAATAACCTTTAAGCATATTGTAATTCAAGTGCTCTGAGAGAAAACTAGACTTCTGCACCTCCTCATGGCTCTGTTTTCAGGCTTTAGAAAATCTAGCCCGTGACGTGAGACTTTGGCCAATCACAGGTAATTTCAGAGAGAGAGCGTTCCTATTGGCTGTGCTCCGGCTGGTGGGCGGTGCTTGGTGTTTCCTCAACCGATCTCAACATGGCTGCCGGGTCACAAACTTTCTCAATTTACAGCTAAACAGTACACTACAAGCAGACAGCTGCTCAGAGACGGCAGCCTCCAGCTCGGCTCTGATTGGTTGTTTTCCTCCGGTCTGTGAAATGATGCCATTAGGAGCACCGGAGGACACAGAGGCACATGATTTTTTTCAGATCTGTCTCATGCACAACTGTCAGGATATAGTGATCGTTTTATAAAAATTACTTTTTTTAATCATATTTGCTCCATTGCTACCCACTGCAGCTTTAAGAGATTTTAACGTTTTGTTCTACGACATAAATTACGTCAGTAAATACTGTAACCCACTGTAAGCTTTTATACGTTTTAAAAAGGCGGTTGCTAACAAGTGGCTAAATGAGACTACTAAACGTCATCAAGCCGACTCGTCCGTCTTTACAGCCTCGTTGTTTATACTCACGTTCATGGGACCGTGGTGTAGTCCGTTTATAGTCTAACGTTAGCTCTTTACTTCTGGCGATTGCATTCACAATTCAGTCATAACAGTGGTGTTCATTTGTGAAGGTTATCTTGATGAACAAAACCTGTAAGTATCATAAACGTTTATGTTTATGTTTATGTTTATGTTTATGTTAATGTTTACCACAGAGCTTATTTTCTGCAATAATCCAAAAGCAATTGGAAAAATCCCGTTGGCTTTTTGTCCAGGGAACCTGGTTGGCGTACAAAAATACGCCATCCCAGGAGCACTCTTTGCCAGTGGCCTATGAACGTCTAAGTGATTTCAGCAAGTTGTTTCTCTCTCCACCACAAAATGCTTTAAGTGACTGTTAAATAATATATACAGAGATATGATAATCTTTAACCAAACACACATTAACATAAAGGGATAAACATTAGGGACTAATTGCACAGAGATAGCATCAAAACCCAAGTTACAGTATAATAACCACTTACATCACAGAACACGTAATCACATCACATTGTGTACAATCAATGTAAAGAACATTATTAGCCACATGTTGTGCCATATGAGAACTGGGCTGCAGCTTTTTTCATTATCAATGTTATTTCATTAATTAACCAATTAACTGTCATCACAGTTTACCAGAGCCCAAAGTGACGCTTAGCTTTGTCCAACCCACAGTCATAAAGTTTTTTTTTTTTTGCTATTTTAAAAATATGCATCACTTAAAGGATTAATCAAATATAACAGAATCAGCATTGATTAATAGACCAATTGTTTCACGAGTAAGTGAAATGTCTGCCGTCATTACTTGATATTTAGGGAGAGGATACGATTGTTCTCCGCTAGAGACAAAATGAAGGGAAAGAGAACTGAGAACAGAATAATGAGGTTATTTCCTGCTTCCTTACTTTTATTGAACAGCTATATTATGTTTCATCAAACAAAGTTTCATTTAAAAATCAATCAATCAACCAGTGGTAGGACATTAAAATATGCTAATTTAATACTTATACTTTAATTTAATTAGAAAATGAGCATTAACATAGCTATTAACTATAACCTTCCTCTTCCAGTGTTCCCTGATTGAACAGCTTTTAATTCTAAATGACCATCAACCAATGACTCACTCATGATCCACTGGGAATTTGTTCATTATGCATGGAAGAATAAGTGAAACTCATCTAATGTAAACAGATCTGGCACAGCGAAATGACAACAAATCCAATTAAGAACGTATTTGTGACAACGTGTCCTCCACAAACAAAGTTATAATTTGACAGATGCCGGTCTTTCTCAGTAACATTGTTAAACTTCGTCTCCATGCCGACAACAGCACTTAATTTCCACATTAGACCTTTTCTCGCATTTGTGCTATTGTTTGACGTTTTTAGTCAATTTTCTGTGACCCAAACCAGGTTTTGAATCATACTTTTTTGACACTACACCAACTTCACCTACTATAAACATCAGGGGTTGGTGAACCTCACAGGTCCATGCTGCTGTGGAGGATCAACCCCTACCACTATGCTGCCTTTTACTCCAATAATCTGCATAAACTGCAGTGGATTAATCGCCCTCATTAACAAAACAACAGGTTATTTATCCAGCACAAGTGATTGGCTGGTTGCTCTCTGTTTCCAGTCCTCCCGGCTTTTAATCACTGTTGACAGACTCGCTGATTGTTCCTTCAGCTCGTGTGGCCAAGCATCTCGGAGAAACCTCAACGGTTCCTAATTAGAGGGCAACGAGAGGTTTTCTCCACAAGAGCTGGAGAGAAGGAGCTGCGGCAGAAGAGGACAGGATGAAAGATGAAGAGGGGGAGTCGTCTGCTGATAAGTGATGAATGAGAAAATTATGTTGTTTTTCCAGATCTCTCAACTATGACTGAAATTGCAATGTTTTAGTGGCATTATATTTTTAAATGCAATTGCAGATTGTGTTTCCTGATTCCATTTCATTCATTCTGCCTTTTAAAGGATATTGTGTTACATATTCCGCTTACCCAGGCAACCAAATCTTTCTGCATGTTCTTAATAATTGCACGAGTCTCTTATTTTATTTTATAATACCTTCTAAATAATAAATGAATATTTTATTTATTTATTTAGGGGGTATTCATTATTATTATTATTATTATTATTATTATTATGTTATTTCGTATTATTTTTTGTTATTATTATTTGTATTAGTAGTAGTAGTACCAGTAACATTTGTATTATTTTTATTTAATTAATTTCTATTGTTTTATTTTACTACACTATTATTATTATTATTATTATTTTAATTAATGTTTTAAATTATGTAATTTTTTTGTTAATAATTTCCAATGCATATCTTTAAAACCCAAAAATTTGATCACACAAAAAAAGCTGATATCCCGTAATATGTGTATGTTTAAAAGCCATTTTTTTCTCTCAACAATTAAAAACCTTTCATGCATACTGCCTGGAGATGTATAAATAATGTGGCCATATACTGTAGGTGAATGTGTGTATTTGCATAATCAGTTTGGTTGATTACACAATTAATTACAACAATGCTGACTAGTGATTGCAGGGCTGATAGTTACAATATAATTAAAAGCAGAATGCATTTCCGATTTTGTATTTGAGGTATAATGTTCCATTTTTTTTACTCGGCAATTTGTTATCGCTCAGCTTGATTAATGCCTACTGCGGCAAGTTGTCATATCCCATTAAGCCTTACTGGTGCATGATAAATACAGCTATAAGGTGGTGTGTCAGGTGGTTTATATACTCGTCACACCTCTGTCAAAAGCCTGAACGTTAAAGTGACCGTGGATAGTCAGTTCTGCAGATCAGTCAATGAACATTCAGTCTACCTGCATCTCAGCACTACCGACTCTAGTTGGACCACAAATGCCCACTCAGATGCGATGGAAATGTATTTACCTCCCACTCTCTGTCAGACACACAGACAAACAAAGCACTCCATGTCTGCAATCAGAGTAATCAAGTGTGTGAATAGGAATCAGACAGGAAGATAATGACACACACAGAGCTGTTCCAGCGGAGGTCAAACAGCTCGTTATTGTCAAGAGACTCTGCTGGTCACTCACCGATAGTGAGGTTTATAATATATATAAGGTGCAAGAAGGACAAAAATATCAAGAATGAGGAAGGAAGGCTTTCTCTGCAATATTTATTGATGAAAAGCCAAAATGTTGGTTACTAGACCATCACCAGGTCAAGGGAACATCTAGTTTACAAAAGCTTGTATTCATCATTAAATACTTCATTGGACCTTCTTTTTCCATTAAAACTGAGACTCTAAATTATATTTTGAACTATTTGATTGCTGTTTATCTGATTATGTTTAAAGGCCAATGATTCATCATTCTTTTCTGACCGCCTGTAGGCCAATATTTAAATTAAAATGGATTTGGAAATTACTATATAGTCACATTATGAAAGCAGAAAATAAACCATTTGCAGCCAATATCAAAATGTTACAATACAATTCTGTGCAAGCAGCTTATTACGACTTATATTTGCGTTTATTGTTAGGCGGCGACCTCTAGTAACCGTAGTAATTATAATACGCAAGTTAAAACTTGCGTTACATGACCTAAGTTATTTTGGAAGTCATTGGCAAACTTGGCAGTTCTGTTGTATAGGAATGAGGACGCGTTGGCTGTAACATAAGCACTATATTTACAGTAAACTGTACCACACACGTCAAGTTCGAGACGCCACTGTTTACAGGCTGATGCTGTGAAATATGCTGTGAAATTCGGGACTGATTTTGATCTCTTCTTATCAAAATAGCATTAAATGCTGGCTGTTGTAAATGTAATAATGTTCAGCAATTAAAAAATGAAAATTTAATTAAAATTTTTGATTTGGGCACAAAAATAGTGGATTTTTAATTAACTCAGCCAGCCACTAGTGAGTTGTTTGTGTGTCGTGGGAGAGAAGGATTTGACTGCTATCAGTCCCTCTCAGACTCCTCTTCACACTTTTAAAATAGTTTCATATGCATCACCAGGTTTTATATGTGTGACCGTCGCTGGCTGATGATTCTGCAGCAGCACCTGCCAACACTGGAGGACAATCCGATATGCACACAAAAGCATGTTCAATTTTCATTTGCATGGTGCAATGCATGAAATTTGATTGTCAGAACATGAATCTGATGAGCACTGCAATGACCAAAACTGACCTTGTCAGTAAAGTAAATAATAAAGCTAATATTAACACAATGTGACATTAAATGCCCCATGCATTGCATTAACCTCAGATAAGATTTTCAGAAAAAGTAATTGTGAAATAATTATAAATGCCTTTTTGACAATATATCAATTTCACCATTTCTTTTGTCAAGAGTTTACGATTTCTGCTTGCCTCGCTCTCAGAGATAAACAGAAAGAAGAAGAGGTTTGAGTCTTCTATCACTGAAATGCTAATCTGGCTCCCCACAGAGAAGAACTGCTGAACAACTGGCGTTTCTTTGTGGAAGTGTGTGTGTTGGGAGCTATTTTTTCCTTCATTTTGTCAATTTCTGTGAATGCATGCACAGTATATCTCTAATGAGATGAGAGAGGCACACGGTGCAGCTGTCTCCTCCAACTCTGCACAGAGGCCTGCATTTTTCATGGCAGCTTCACTGGATGAGGAAAAACTGCTCATTGAGGAAGAGGCGAGAAGGCCAAAATGTAGAACGAGCCAATAAATACCGTTTGTTCTTCCAACTACTGCATCAGTCATGAATAATTCCTTTTTGTTTGTTTAACAACTTCATAAAATGCTGTTACTATTAGCCTTGTTATTTTATGTGACACCTCAATATCTGTGTCTTTTCCAGCAGTTTAATTTCATTCTGAATTTCATGGATTGCCACCGTAACTTATAGCAACCGTGAGCCAATGGCATCAAAGTAAGCAGGGAAACCATGGCAATGGATATTCAATCAGAGGCAGGAGACAGCGCCGTTAGTGCTGCACTTGAAATGATGAAAGCAGATATAGGTTTTACAGCAAGATGCTTAACCCTCATAAATGCTCACACTTATGTTAAAAATACAAATTATACAGACCATTCACACACAAAGGCAGGAACTTCCTCAGTGATTTTTAAAGACAACCAAGTGAGAATATCTTCTATATGAATGTGATTCTACAGCCTACACTCATCTTCTTTTGAATCCAAGAAGACAGCACTATTTCTGAATCTAATTATCGGCAGTTTTACACATTTTTATTCTTATTTTTCTGCCTGTGAACCAAACTGAGACCTCAATAGTTTATGCAGCTGAAATTATAGGATTCACTTTTGCATTATTTTTTTTTCTTCCAATGTTACTGCTTAAAAAAAAAAAGAGCCTCAGTCTAAAATATAAATACATGTAACATTTTTCCATTGTTCATATTAGCAAAAACAAGAATATTGCGCCACAAAACAAAAAGAAGTTTCCATCCACATTGTTTGCTTTTATTGTGCCAATTCAATGTTACCGTTATCAGTCTGATCATCTTGTCAAGACACTCACATGACTGAACACCCGCTCAGATATACAGACACAGACACACACACACACACACACACACTGCTTCAAAAGATGAACACTGTGCCCTTTCTCCTGTTTTCGGGCATGTGGTACAATACCTGTAGGGGATCCAGTCGGAGGAGTGCTTGGAGCTCATTCTGTATCAATCACTCTAACTGCGAGGCTAACGGCCTGCAACAGCACCAGAGCAAGTGGCTACGGGGGTCTGAGGACAGCGATCACAGCCAGAGAGCCCACATCGCCTGTTCATCCTCTGCACACAGCCCTATATTCCCCAGCCTGCCCGTTGTTTCTTCGTATGTCCTCTAGCTGTAGGGATGATTTAACAATCCAGACAGGCAGCCGCACTCCTCCGTCGTGCACGGCGAGCACATGAAATAGCCGTTTTCTTCTCTCCCATGTGTGCGCTCAATCCAGTCAATGCCTCTCCTCTTCTCTCCTTCCCATCCACCTCCTCTGCTCCTGCTCCGTGCTGGCTCTCTTCCCTCGCTCTATCTAAATCTCCCTCCGTTTCTTGCCCTTTAAATCCCCCTCCCCTTCCCCTTCCCTTCCTCTCTGTCCAAATCTCGCTCTCTACCCAATCTATCTCTCGTTATCTCTCGTGCAGCATCACCTACAGCAGCATCGAGTGCAAAGCCTATAAGCAAAAAAAAAGGTTATAGAGAGTCCCCTTTGTATTGCCTCTTTGATGTTCCCTCTATACTATTTCTGTACAGTGCCACCCCCACCTCTCTATAATGCAACCACACATCTCTGTTTCTTTCTCGCACACTATCTGTGTTGCGTGAGGCATGTAAAGCAGGGACTCAGATGTGTTTTCTGGACCATAATTTATTTATTCTCTCAGAGTAAGAGGCATTAGCATATGACTGTGCAGACTAGTGTTAACAGCCTTTAATTCAACACTCTCTTACAGCCAGACAAAGGCAGCCTGTGATAGTGCCACAGCTCTGAACCTCTCTCTCACACACATCTGCTTCCGCCCTCCGTCTGCCGCCCCTCACTGTCACCGCACAAACACACACATCACTCACTGTGTTCCCAGGGTTATTCAGGAGTCCATCTATAGACAGTTAAACCCAGCGGCTTCCTCGTAACAAAACCGCTTTACACAAGGAGTCGATTCATGTCAACTCCATCAACGAATATCTCAGTTTTAAGTGTGAGATCCGAGCGTGTGCAAGTGTAATCGTCTGAAACAATCCTGACAATTATTTTGGTGGAAGAGAATCTATGGCTTGTGGGTGCAGATAAAAGCATCTTCTCATCCACTGACTCCTTGCAAAACAGCCTCGGGCTAAATCTTTTATTTGCCGTATTTCATCATTTATAAATTTAAGATTGCTGAGGCGTTTGTTGTGTGTTGGAGCGTACAGTATCTAGTTCATTCTCCCAAGGTCAGACCATGTGCTGATCAGATGAGAGACATTCTGCCACACAGTAAAGCTGTGATATACAGTACAGTAGCATTCAGCATTGCGTAAAATGTTATTTACGTCAGCAAAGACTAGTCAAACAGTGGAGTCCCTATTAAGGGCTTTCAAGCATCTTCCACCATCTCTAGGGATGTTAATAATTAACAAAGTACCAAAGTAAACCAGGGAGGGAATGAGAAGGCCAACAGAGAAATAAAGACAAAAATGTGTGTTTTAAATTAAAGCTGGGGTCTGCGATTTATCCAGTATACACTTTTTGTTATATTGGTTGAAATGGTCTTTACACCCCGACAGCAATCCGTTTCTTATGAGCACTGAAAAAAGACCGGAAAAGATCCGTCATCTGTAGCTGCTGTAATCCTGTAAAAACGTCTACCAGTCAGTAAAAATGGTCCCGGTTGTAAGGAACCAATCAGAAGCCTCCCTGCCTCCCTGCTCGTACTCTAGCCTCAGCGTGCACCAGCGTGAACTCAAAGCGCGTGTCCGCTGCACGTTCACTGGAGAGAGGAAGAGAAAACTCAGCTCTTGAAACACCGGACAACGACAACGAACTCGTACCACTATTACCATATTATCGAAAAATACAACTTTGATTTAGTTGTTTATGTTCTGTTAGTTTACTTTATAAAATACTGCAGATTTAAACTATTTATTCTAACAGCTCAAAGTGAAGTCAGACAAACAGGATTATCAACGAGGGGAGACGGCGGATAGAAAACATTGCCGAACAAAATTTACGTTACTCAAACTGCTTTTTCAGTTACAGAAACAAACGAGTGGACTGATCTCCCTCCAGATATTAGAGTAATGTTAAAACGGGTCGTGTTGTCTCAGCAGGTATCTCTCTCTGTCCCTCCCCTCTCTGCTGCTCTGTGGCCGGCTCTCCAGCGAGCTGCTGCCCCTCCCCCCCCCCTCCCCTCTCCGTCAACCAGGAAATAAAAGCCCCTCGTCTACGAGACCGGTCTCTTGAGAGAGCTCCAGCTCATAGCGGGGTCTGTGTGAGTGAATGCCCGGGTCGAGAGGTGGCGATCCCGGCAGGAGCTAGCTAGCTGTGCCGGCAGTTTGTGGAGCTTCTAAACTCCGACAACAGTTGAGAAAATGTTTGATTCGCCATCTAACATCGTAAAACTGTCAATATTCTAAATCTACACCGTTGATTTCTCGCCTCAACATTTTTCAGAAGTGAATTTAGTGATGAAATAGCTACGAAAAATGTGAAGTAGTTAAGATGCGGCGGTGCTCGTGCATGTGTGTGGGGGGCGTTGCCTTATAAGGAGTTTCGAGGGGAGGGGGGGGTTTAGATGGAGCTCCTGAGGCGATGCGACTTTCAAATTATGCTAGTTTTCCAAGATCGCAGACCCCAGCTTTAAAGTTTGATGTGTTGAAATAACCAAAAAATAATGACTTACATTTAATATTATTTAAAAGCAGTGCTTGGCATGTTACTAAAATATAAATTCGGATTACACATTCACTCCTCATTTTTAAAGATTTTTCACTTTATATCTCATTTAGGGCTGCAAATAACGATTATTTTCATTGTCGATTAATCTGTTGATTATTTTCAAGGTTATTATGGAATTTTTGCCCAATGATGCCAAAAAGATACTGCCTACTGCCACTTTAGCTATAGACAATCATGCGATTAATCGCGGTTAAATATTTTAATCGATTGACAGCCTTAAATTGAATCTATAGGTTTTCAATATGTGACTTTTAAATTCCTTTCCACAATTCGAAAATTGACAATTGAGCGGAAATGAAAACGGCCCAAACAATCACAAATCTTTTCTTCAGGTAAGCTGGTCAATACACTGGAAGATCCATCCAAAAATATATATAAAAGACCTTGATTTTATTCTCCTCTAGAACCGACAGCATCAACGACGACTGCAAGAGCTTTACTGAAAACAAAGTGAAACATTGATTGCATTCTCCAGTGCTATGGCCTTTCACAAATGTCAAGTCACGAAGGTGTTTCGTTTTGACTCAAACTGTTGACAGAACGGACAACAGTAAAAATAAATCAGCTTTCATAAAATTCCAAACAGATCGATCCCTTGCACAGTGTTTCTCCCACCATGTTACAGACCACCAGGGACGTTTCAATAACTGGGAGACGAGTGGAAGGTTGAGAATGCAATAGACAATTCTTTGGTAAATACCTTACATAATAAAGAAGTTTGTCATTCTGCTCTATAAAAAGAAGAGTAAATTATTACTGTATTACATAAATTACTGAGGCATGTTGACAACAGTGTATTTGACTGAAGTGTGGGCAGTAAAGTCAGATGTCCCTCCTACACAGCTCCACGGCTGTTTCTTCTGCAAATGACACAATCCACTACACAAGAAAAACCCTGGACTTCCCCCGTCAAACTGAGACAGACTAAAAGACAGACGGCGTAGTGCCACAACCCAGGAGACCCATGATGGGTTTTGTAACTTGCTCAATAATGCAATTCTTGTGATGAGCAACTAAAGCAGAAGAAAAACAGCCTGCATCATCTTGCATCATCATCTTGCATCACCACTTTGGATTTAACATGTGAGGTTGCAGGTCGTATCCCCGCGGACCCTGCGCCATTTTCTACTTTTTCTTTACTTGTTTTGAGTGACATACGGAACGGATATGACGTCACGTTACCCTGACTACAACAATAAAAGCGGTAACTTCCTTCTACCTCTGCATAGACTCAAATGAAGCAAATATATCGATTCTGACATTAAAAAATATATTTCAAAATCTTAAAAAAAAAAAAAAATTGTGATACATAGGTGAATCGATTTTTTTCCCAACACTAGTAATTGTGGAAACATCTTGTCTAACTTAGGATGGGGCCCTACCCGGTCTGACGCCATATAAGATGGGGGCAAGAGAGAACACAAGTCTATGCAGAAAATCATTAAGTATGGTTATTAAAAACGGAAGTTACTAAGAGATAAATGTAGATGACTGTCTCTGTGGTTAATGGTGCGTACCCTGCACATCAGCTGGCGTGATGAAAGTGGAAGTAAATGGAACAAGCCACTCCGCTGAGGAACAGGTGTAAGCACCGCGCCATGCTTAATATTTGATGCTGAAGGGAGGACTTTGAAGTTTGGCCATGAGAGAGTTAGACGTGGGAGAGAGGCTCATGTAATTCTGTGAAGACAAAAGTATTTTCTCCTTCCTACTAGACTCAGCAAACACAGCGCTTTCCTTTTTCTTTCTCCCCCTACCTCTGGTCTTAGCCATTACAGCATTAAACAGCAAATGATAAGATCCTCTCGACAAATTAGATTTTTCCAGTCCAGAATTTGTCCAGAGTTTTCCCAGAGGCATTTTATTGTTGGTAGCAGAGGGCCGGCAGTATCAGTAATTATAATAATGGTCCTGCCACAGAAGGCACACACTGATGTGAAAATGGATCTCTGGCTTGTGTCTGCATGTCTTAGTCAGAAACACAGCTGCAGAGCACACGGCCTTAATAATAGAGCAGCCTGACGGGGCATGCAGGAGGACATGTGTCGACTGATGAGTGACATTTACCTCTGCATGTACCAGTCTGTGCCTTGAATATCTGTATATTTTTATCAAATCAACCAATAACCAACACAGCTGGCGAGCAAGGATTCCGTTCCCAACGTGCAAAAACAAACTTTGTGTCCATGTTTTCTCTGATTTTCCAACACAGACATATTACTTGTGTTTTATTGTAGGCACTACATCATTCCTTGCCAGCTGCTGTTGCCTCGCTTTCGTGATTCATCTGATTGACTGGATTCACAGCAACGATGTGCTGCCATGCATTCCAATGCAGCGGCTCTACCTTCGAAGGAATAGGCCTGTGAAGTTGCAGACTTTGGAGGATAGAAGGGTTGCTCCTCCTCCTCTAGTGCATACTGCAAAATTGCCATTTCTCACCCCTGTAACCTCACAGGCTTTTTGTAATTGTTTTCAATGAGAGTGAAGCATTTTGCGTGCTGCTTTTGCGTCGCTGAGTGCCTCGCGTTTTTCCAGCTCTGTGCACCTCGTGTTTTACACGCCTTGAGTTGAAAAAACTTAAACTCAGAGCAACTCAAAGCGTCCGACATCATTGCCGAATTTGCTCATTGTGGGGACTTTTGCTGGATACCCGGAGCTTTATGACTTTACAAACCGTAGTTACCACGATCTGCACAGAAAAACAGCAGGAGGCACATTGGTACTTAGTACTCTAAATTTCGGATAAGTTGTTTTGTTTTCATTGATTTAAACTGTACTATTAACTTTTTGGGTCGCGTACAGTTCATGGTTTGTAACAAGGTAACTTTAGCACTCATTTGGTGGTTGCCTAGCAACAATATAAAATAAAAAAGACGCAGCAAACTACAAAAGATGCTCTGTCTGATGATTGGGCAACTAAACGGCAGTGCGGTGCGCCTTGCGTTTTCCATCTGCAAAACGCTCCATGTGATCAGTGCTTGGGCGGTTCACATTCAACTTATAAAGTTGGAAATACACAAGTAAGAGCAAATACGGTGGTAAAAAGTACCAGTGGTAAAGTTCCATAATATCCGAGTTTGTAGTAAATGCTGTAACATAACTTTTTAACATATGACGGACTTTTGGAAAACATTTTACCAGCTTAATGGTTAATGGCAACGTGTTCTCCAGATTCAGGAGAAAGAGAAAGCTGGATTTCTTTGTCATGGGTCAAACTCTTATGACGAACGGTATGCAGACTTCGAAGGAGTTAATTAGGACACAGCTAAGGAGTGAGTCACTGACTGGATCAACATTACATCACATCACACACGGGAGCGTGCTGCACTTCAGAGAGACTGGAGGCGAGCTCAGGGATCCTGTCAGCAGGAAATTGGTGGAAGCTAAAAAAGCTCCATCTGCATCAGGATTAAGAGGTGGATGGTGTTTAATAATGATCACATGTTTAATTATGCATAAAAAAAACAAGACAAATGGAATGAATGGGTGATATCAGATGGAAAATTTTGTGAGAGAGTGCTACATGATGTTGCACAGAAATAAAGGGTTTCGGAAGGTCAAACGTGCCGAACTGTACACACCTAGTTACTTAAAATCCCTTCTTTTGCAAGAACTTTGAGCATTTACACAAAAAGACATGATCATGATAGGAAAACAGCCTGAAAAAAAAGCAGATTTTTAGTAGTCCAAAACCCTTTCTAATAAATAAGAAAAACATACACTTGAAAGGGAAAGTGAGCTATTGTTTCCTCTTCTCACTCAGGAAAGTGGCTAGAAACAAATCTCAGTCATGATCAGATAACATTTGATTGTTCGATTCATACTGGAGTGCCAGGCTGCCACACTGCTTAATAATGTCACAATAAAACCAACCTGAATTAACATCGTAAAACGCAATATAGGAAAGCTGATTACACATACTGATTAAAAAATCCCACTTCCAGCCAGAAACAGCCCACTGAGACTGAGACGCTCTATGAATCAGCAGCGGTCTGACGTTCCATTCAGTGGATGATATCATCATTTATAGATGGAGACCTCGAAAAATGTCCCCATACAAACATTCAAAGAAATCTATTTGAGAGCGACGGTGGGCGGCTAACGGGAGGAATCCAGCCTTCGAAGGTTGCAGTGAGGCATAAACAGTGGCATCTTAATTTTAAGGGGTAGTTGTAAATCTTAGAATGAGAGACGGGGAGAAACAGAGAAAGACTATGTGTGTTTGTGAATGTGGGTGAAAAAGTCAATCTCACAGCTTCAGAGACAAAGAGTGAGAGCTTAGGCGTGCAAAAGAATGAAAAGTAAACGGCTTGTGTCCAGTATTGATTGAATGTAATGTGTCCTATCTATTGATTCCCTCTAATGTGGGAAATGTGGATTTATAATTCAGTTGCATTTTCAGGGACCACTTCTTTAATAGCAACACATCTGGTGCCCCTGAGACTGTGTGTATGTTTCTGTAATCAAGACTGTAGTCTTGTCTGTAGACTGTAGCGTGAAACTATGCTAAAGAATCAGCAGGTGGGTGACCGACACACACACACACAAACACACACACACACACACACACACACACACACACACACACACACACAGCCCTTGTATCAACAGAAATCCCTGTATCTCATCTCTCAGTGCCCAGTAGAGGGCATGCATAAAACATGATTTGGATTAGAAAATGTCACGCTGGATGAAACAGTGTCCCAGTGTCCCAGTGAGGCAACCAGATGGACTGCTTCGATACACCAAAGTTCCTCTGCATCCTCCTCTCCATAGCACAGCTGGATCTGTGTATGTACAGTGTGTACAGTGTGCTACTGCTACCTGTGATTGCCACATGATCATCACATTTGCCTTTTGGATGCCTTTCTGCATGTTGAATTGAATCTTAAACAGTAGCTTAATCTGATCCAAGGTCTAAATATAACACTAAAATTTAAAGAGGACCTATTATGCTTTTGTGCTTTTTCCCTTTCCTTTAGTGTGTTATATAGTTTTTTGTGCATGTAAAAGGTCTGCAAAGTTACAAAGTAGGGATGTTAATAATTAACCATTTAACCGTTAACCGACATTAAGAATTTTAACCGATTAATGCTATCGGTTAAACGGTTAAAATAAATATTAAAAATGTATTAAAAAGCTGAGCAAAACTCAGAGGAGCAGCTTGTCACTTTAAGGAGAAAAGCTGGTCCACCTTAACAGCCCACCTTAAGTGAGTCAGAGCCGCTGTTGCAAGATACAGGAAGTTTTTTTTCAAAATTCCCTATTACAAAGCCCAAAGTTCACTCCAATGGGAGTTACTCTCCCCCACAGAAACACTGCTCCTGAACTGCATGAAACACCTTGATTGAAGTCCTGCCTTTTCTTCCGTAACGTGGTGATGTCACCATGTAACACATTTATATAATACCTGCCTAGTGGCTAGTTCGGCACGCCCTCAAACAAAGCTAGTTCAAGCACAGCTGGAGCGGAGTCCGAAGAGTTTGGTTTGGTTGACCAATCAGATCAGATTAGGCTTTTCAGGGGATAATAAGCATCTGAAAATAAGCATAATAGGTCCTCTTTAATTCGGAACTAATATCTTCCCTTAAATAGTTTCAAAGATGTATTCCAGATTGGAGGATATTATAGATTCCGCTAATATTTCATTAAACGAGCAAAAATGTTTTGAAATCTGTGACAGCAAAAGACAAAAACTGCAGTGACAAAAAAAAAGGTAATTCTAAGATAAAACTCACCAACAGAAACAGACACACACTTAAAACAATATTTGCTAAACATGACATACACACTGCCTTAATAATAACAGCCAGAGATCTGAACCAATCCTTCAGTATGACAACCTGAACAATGACTATATGTCAATAGCTTTGCTAAATTGGTGTTTATGGCAGGGTTTCCATCTGGAAACCACTTGTTTCCACGGGCAACAGACAAAGACGCACAGTTTAGTTTAATAAAAGGCACAAAACTCAATATGGACTCATGAGTCATCTCCTGCATTTTCCCTCTGTATATACACGTGTTTACATTTCTAGACAGCCAGATTATCCCCTAAACTCATAATGTCATTTTCCAGTCCTGTTAAATATACAATCTGTGATATTTTTCCCAGCTGTTGAGTTATAGTGCCCTTGAATCAAACATTCCTCACCTGTGAACTGCGAAATTATAGCATTTGGTTTTGTTAATCTACATTGTTTCTAACATTATTTGGAGTGCATACTGTGTTAAAGGTGCAGTGTGTGAGATCTGGCGGTATCTAACGGTGAGGTTGTAGATTGCAACCTCTCCCGTGTGCTAAGTGTGGTGGCCGACGTGAAAACTCGAATGGCCTCTATCTTATTGTAAGAATAGTGTAGGTCATTTGGAGAACAGCGGAGTAAGTGCGAGTGTGTGTGTACGTGGGAAGTGAGTGGTGAAGCGAGAGAGAGAGAGCGGCGGTGAATGTGTGTGAGCGAACAAATGAGCGAGTGGAGCAGAAGACAGAGTTAGTTTAGCTTTAAGAATATCAAGTGAATGTACAGTGAAAGTTGCAGTTTGTGCGGAAATAAATGCTGCAAGACCAGCAGAGGTTTCCCGTGTCTTGTTTCCCGGCGGCTGAGTGGAGTGACGGCGGTGAGTAACGTTATCGACTCCGGCGAGTAACGTTATCGACTCCGGCAAAAGCAGAAAAAGTTAACAAAGTGGTTTGTCCGTTCTGGGCTACTGTAGAAACATGGCGGCCGGTTCCGTGAAGAGAGGACCCGCTCCCTATGTGGATATAAAACGCTCATTCTAAGGTAACGTAACCTCAACAACTCTTATTTTCAGGTGATTATACACTAATGAAAACATACTTATTAATATTATATTCCATTTCTGCCAATAGATCCCCCTAAATGTTACAGACTGTTCCTTTAAATATTGTCATCTGCAATATTAATCAAAGCAGGCTGTTCTCATTCATTGTTGGTACTTAAACCTACGAAAAGTAATGCACTATAATTCATATAACCCACTTAGCAATCGTGAGCCAGGACGTGCAGGGGTTGCCTCTAGGAACCTACTTGACAACGTGAGTTACGTAACACACATACTTATTTTAACACAAACCAAAATCTTTTCCTAAACCTAAACAATTACTTTTGTTGCCCTAAACAGGTTGTGCACAGCAGGAGCACTGTTTGATTGTGTAGGAGAAGGCACAAAAAATAACAAATAACTTTTCGTGAGATATCATAACTGTTGAATGAGGATAAAGGTTTTCCTCCCTCAACTACACTGACAGCTCACAACAGGTGAGACTGGGGCTTTTCTCGGGCAAGATATGTGATGTTCACATACAGTTAATGTATTCATCGTTTTATATTTCCCAAGGCAGCTGTCTATTTTAGGTCTTAGGCTTTCATGCTATCTCATATTTGCATATAGCACAGGTTAATAGTATTATTAATATTAAAGTAAGTAACTACTTTTATCAAACTGTATTGAAAACTCCATTTTACAATCCTTGGCTCGCATACATACATATTCATACAGTAGTATATTGCAAAACAGTACTTTTTTATACGGTGCATTTTCATCACATTGTGTGGGCACTAACAGACCATGAAAAGTGAGGCATAATGTGCCCTTTCAGAGGTTAATGACCCGTCTTTGGTTCAAACAGAGGATAAAAACGACATCCTGTACACAGACTGACGCGCACACACTGTAGCTCACACCGTGCTGACAGGAAGGCAGAGATGTTAAATGAGAGTGTTGTCTTTGTCAGGTGCTGTACAGCGTGTGAGTCCTGAATCTATCTTTAGAGGGTTATATGCATGTGACTCACTGTTTCTAAGCGGTTTCTGCTCATACTTATCTGTCTTCTTTACATTTTCTCTTTCAGTTCTCAAATTCATTTTTGCACTTTCACATACTCACGGCCATCGTGTCTAGTTTGGAAACCTCTCGTTAATTACTGCAGATAAAAGCAGCCTTAAATGGCGTTGTTACGCGATGAAGTCGTGTTCAAGTGAAATACTTTTCCACGAAAAATGCAGCTGACCATGTCATTCTGAGTCAGTGCTAATGACTGTTTTTAATTCCACGGACACGAGCGGAGAGACGGAGTGAGCGCCGTGCCGTGAATGTGTGCAGCCCCTTTGCATCCTAAACTCAGCATCTTTGCGAGGAGGCGGCGGCGCCGGCTGATGTCTTTCTCTGTATGTCACGCTGCCTCCTCTGACACACACACTCCTCTGCTCCCGTGTCCATGGCAACAGCGGAGGCTAATTATCATTTAAAAGCTCACCGGTTAACCATAATATCTGCTTCAAGAAAAGACACACAAGCACAAACACAAACCAATTAGCATCTTGTCAGTTGCCATAGCTGTGATTAATCAATATCTGGCCGCGCTTGCAGCGTTCAGCAGCATCACTGTGTTGCTGCAGTAAGTGGCAGCGTTTGTTTCTTTTACATGACCGACAGGGGGACTCATTGAACCGTGACAGAAATGTGTAGTGATCACTCACGGACACACGGAGGTGCTGTACAATAGCACAAGCATTCCCCCGGCTTCACAAACCCTACAACAACAGCTTCACACTCTCCTGTGAGGGAGGGGAAGTCAGAGTTACTGCAAACAGCACATCTTCTACAAGAGCACCGACTGAACACAGAGTACCAGTCCCATTCATGATCTACAGTCACAATCACAAATCTACAGTCACAGTCTTTTGAGCAGATACAAACCGAATGCCTCTCTCATGCCTTTCTGTGCTCTATGGGGGGGGGGGGGGGGGAATCCATACCAACAGGCTCTCTATCATCATGAATCTTTATTTGTCTCCTAACGATTATTGGCTCTTTCCTCACTCGTTACAGTACAAACTTGCTAAATAAGTGCAGCAGACATAGACATCGTGGTCATAACAACAGATCTGATCAAGAAAGATTATATAGTATAGTATTATTGTTAGTCTTTTTACACCTAGTCATGCCAGAGACAAAAATGTTTCATTCACTGAGAACAGTCTGTTGTGTATTTTTGGACGTTGACTCTCAATTTATACAGCGAGAAACTCATTAAATGTTCAGGAGTCAACAGAAGACACAGTGCGAGAAAGAAAACGAAAGAGACACCGTGACTCTGCACCCTGCTTCTGCACAACATGCTGTCTTTGTGTGCATGGTGTGTTTGTTCCTGCTATTAATTAGGATATTTTTTGAACTATTAAGATTATTTTACTTTTAAAGACAAGGAGGGAAGAAACAGCTGGGATTGGCACACTGAATTTGTGTCTCCTAAGAAAGAGAGGCAATGGTTCAGTCTCATATCGATCTTCATAAGGCCTTGGCAGGCAAACAATGCGAGACATCTGGATAAAACTTAATGGACACAGTGGGGACGGTGAGCGCATCCAAATGAATATATACCTAATGATGAGAGTTAAGTGATATGGCTGGTCGCCAAACTGTTGCTAACAATGTCCCAGTGGCTGCTCAGCACCTGTTTAAGTCTTTAAGAAGACCAGCTGCTTGAACTATCTATTAATCACATAGCAATATGGTTTACGCTCCCACCAGTCCATCAGTATTATTATTATTATTATTATTATTATCAGTATTATAACTGACAGACAGCCCAGTGTCAATTAAGACGCCTTTCAAATTTCAAACATTCAAAGTTTCATTACAATACGATATATATACGATTATATTGATTACATGGACAATGATACGATATTTGCTGATATCACAAAGTCTGCCACGATACGATTTCGATACGACTCAAATCAGGGACCTGCGATCGATATGAGACAGTATCATACTTCATATATATTTAACACAATCAGTTACATTTATATTAACTCACAAAAAGCAACTAAATTATGATTTGACAATTGTATTACTGGGTTCTTCCAGACGTTTAAATGAAATTTAAATTAATTTAAATGAACAATCTATTCTTTTTCGTAAAAAGAATAAAAATAAACCTCCTGTTGTTCACTATAAAGAGCCACATTTCTAATGTTTAAGTGCAAATGTTTTTTTTATCAGTTAAGAATTTCAAAATATATTAAAGATGATGATACGTATTGATTTCTTCACTTTGCATCAATGATATTGGATTGTTGATCACTGAATCGATATTGAGTGAAAATTGCAAATTATAAAAGTGATAATTGCAATATTAGTATATATTTCAAGTAAGATTGACTGTTGCCATTTATAAAAAAAAATGTTGACAAACAAATGTTATATCAGATAAATAAGGAAAATATTATGCAAAAAGGATAATATTGTGTATATTAACAAATTACTTTTGAAGCCAGTGTCCAGTGATAAAGTATGAATCTGTGACAAGTTAATATGCTGTATATTCAACATTCAACATTTAATGCATAATGTCTTATTTGTTCGTTTTAAAGTCCAATGGTTGGGGTCTCCATAATCATGAAATTTTAACCCAAATTCTCCAACAAACAATTTTCTATTTGTTTTTTCCCTTTCTCACTATTAAAGCTTCAGTAGGCAGTATATTTTTGGCATCTTTGAGAAAAAAATCCATAATAACCTTTCAGTATATTGTAATTCAAGTGTTCTGAGAGAAAACTAGACTTCTGCACCTCCTCATTGCTCTGTTTTCAAATATCTAGCCTGTGACGGGAGACTTTGGCCAATCACAGGTCATTTCAGAGAGAGAGGGTTCCTATTGAGCGTTCCTATTGGCTGTGCTCCAGCTGGTGGGCGGTGCTTGGTATTTCTTAAACAGCAGGCTCCAGCTCGGCTCTGATTCGTTGTTTTCCTCTGGTCTGTGAAATCTTGCAGATGCCATTAGGAGCACCGGAGGACACAGAGGAACATGATTTTTTTTCAGATTACCTGTCTCATGCGCTACTGTCAGGATATAGTGACTGTTTTATAAAAATAACTTTTTTCAATCATATTTGCTCCATTTCCCACTGCTGCTTTAACTAGGAGTGCATCAAAATACATCAACATCATTAATCAATATATTCAATACAGAGCAGCAGAAACCACTAAAATCAGGCACAGCAAGACAACAGTGTGACGTTCATTCTCTCCCATGTGATGAAAGGACAGAGGGAGATGGACTGCATTTGTTCACACTTACAGTCTGCTCATTGATGGGGGATTCATAATTACACTCTCCACTCACACACACAACCTCATTTCGCAAAAAACTTGATGGCACTTCTCAATTATACGCCATGATGCTTCACCATAGCAACCAGCTCCAGAGGCATATCCCACACACATCCGCCAGTGGCACAGTGCTATGGAGGAGAGGATTTAAAAGAATAGCAAGAGGGAGCAGAATTAACATATTTTATATTTATGGGCCTTTTAAAAAAACAGTGCTCACATAATCCTTTAAGAATCCAATAAAAATATAAAACCCATGAATTGAAAAGGGGTCAAATCCACTTAAAGACATTTTACCTGAGCCAGGAAAAACTAATTGATCTGACAAAGGACTAGTATCCAAATCTCCTGCAGGCACTGAGAGCACCTTTATGTTTCAACTGAGATTTTAAAACATTTCACCTGACAAACTGAGGCTATGTATTTGCTCATTGGAGATAAAATAAAGATCTATCATGTATAATGTATAGTCCTCTGATATACTAAATCATGGGTAATGCAGAAGCAAGCTGAAAGAGCTGAAAGAGGAATATCTATATGCTGATGGCAGATTAGAGAATAAGATGGAGTGATAAAGGACAATGATAGGGAAGAACAGTAAGATGAGTTAATTAATAGCATGTGGAATATATGAGGACAGGAGAGTGGCCTAGGTAGAATTAATTTCACCTTTCTTGGTACCAAATATCCACAGAGACTCCACAGTGTCAAACCTCTCTGGTGTGTTTTCTCCATTCATCCATATTTAAATCACATTTCAAAATCTGCTCATGTATATAAAATGTAGGCCCTGTGCTTTAACTGAAGCAATAAGTGGCCAAATTTACATTTCCATTAGGGGCCTAAATGCTGGCCAGCATCAAATTAAATCATGAAACGTAGATTGTAAAATGATGATGCGTAAACTTTTAGAATAATGTTTTCTAAATAAAAATGTTTACATCAAAATTAAAGGATGCCAGAATTCATATTTGGGTTCAACCACAACATTGCCATATCCAGTAGACATCGAGCAACATACGCATTAATCATGAATCTCGAGTTTCTGGCCACCCGACGAATGTAAGTCCAATATTTACTCTCCTTTTAGCTCCGCTTTGGTTTCCACCAACTCCTGATGGGAAATATTGCTCTGTAGCTGCTAAATGCCCCACAATAATCATCAGCTTGTCGCTAAGTTTGCCGGTCTGCCTTTTTGTGCTGAGCAGTTATCATTGTGTTCATCAGATGCTTTTCACCGAGAACAACTGCAGCTTGGAACAGGGTTGATGGGAGCAACACATTTTCACTCCCAACTCGTCAAATACCGACGCTTGGTCAGTGGCCTTATGCTTCAAACTATGACGCTCTAGGTACCCCTCTAGCATCAGTTTCCCCATTACATGCACTCAGTGTCTTTTCAAAATAAACTTCCAACGCAACAAGACTACTTGGTTAGGCTTAGGAAAAGATCGTGGTTTGTGTTGAAAAATAAGTATGTTTGCTACTTCAAATAAGTATGCTTGTTACGTAACTTACGGATACAGATATTAGATAAGTACGTAAGTTATGTAACAAAAATAAGGTAAAATAGGTCAACGTTGACTTGGTTTCACACGGGACACGAACAGTGATCTACTGGGTGAAAGTCTGTGTCTGTTTGATCCCATCCACCCCGACGTCTTCCCTAAATGGACTTTCTCGCTCTTTATACCACGTCAGTTACTCTGACCATCTAAACTTTTGCAATATTGCAATATCAATCAAAATAATCGCAATTAGAAAAAAATCGTTGAGCCCTTTGTTTCAATACAAGACAAATGATATCAGCGAGCAGGAAGATGTAAGGAATAATCATTCCTGGTACAAACATATTGAGAGTAAACTATGCCAGATGTCTGAGTTAGAAAACAGAACTGCTGATGGAGCACCAAACACACACACAGAAAACATTTACTTGCCCTATGATTGCTCTCCAATCACACTATTATCAATAATAATAATAATAATACGGAATTAAATCAGGCCAGCTACGTTCATCTTGGTAAATGCCTTGGAGAGGCAAAGGGTCCTCGTTTACCCAACGTACTACTCATATAAAGAGGTACCATTCTTCAATATTTGCCATCACTTCTTAGAGTTTTTTTTTTTTTTCTGGTTTTGCTATACGAGCCAAGGGCACAGCTGGCTTGTCATGCTGCTTCAGACTCTCGCTCCAACGGCACACCTGCTGCTGAAAAGGTAATTCAACACAAATCCACTTTGATGTGAAGGAGAACCTGTTTTAATAAGACAGCAAAGGCATCAAAGTGAGGAAGCTACAAACACCGTCACGCCACTCGTCGGGTGATTGTGATTTATGGACGGAGGCGATGCTATTCCTTTGATGAAACTGAGGATTTGATTTGGCCGGAAATGCCAAGCTGACAAAAAGATTACCTTTAGTGATGGCATTTGGCGATACTTCATACAGAAGACCCTTGTACTGTGATGAAACACATCACTGCTGGTGTTAATATTGACATTTCCTACCAAATTTATTAAACAAAATCAGCATTTCATGGGTTGAAAATGGCTCAACACACCATCTGCTGTTTTAAATCACCCCTTAACCTCGCAAGGCCAATGCTGAATATCATGAAATGTATATTAAAAAACAATGTTAACTCCCTCAAATCCTTTTTTTCAAAATTATGCAGTGGGTGCAGACACACTAAACTGACATCAGAACTAGCGGTAACGAAGGTCAGCTGTTACGTCGCCTCCCATCGCCTGTGTCTTGGCCAAAAAGTTGCACTTGAACACACCACGAAGACTACAACCGACGGCCAGTTAGCTTGTACACTCTGCGCCTGCATGAGATGAAATAACTCTCCACACCAGCAGGTGGCGGTAGTCTGTATTCGTCATTCAAAAAGACCTCGGACGGCAGATATACAAGCCGTTGTTGTGATACGTACTTGAAATAAAGCAGTGTCTGCCGACCATTTTTGCACCACTCTCAATGATGACAAAATGGCCATGTCGTTGTGAAAATATCCGTGTATTAGAATGATCAGATGAGATGAAGATGACAAATGAAAAGAGCCTTCTGTGTTTTTCCTCTTGACTTTACTCGTATGTTTGCTTTCCCCACTTCAGTTTCTCTTCTCGTGCTGCATTGATTCGTTTAAGCTGAACCGCCAATCGGAGTGATTTCTCTCACCGACGAGCTCCGCCTCCGATTCAACACGCTGAATCGGCCAAAACACCTCAGACACGGGCAGACTAGAGCCGGCGGTGCGGGACACGCCACAAAAACTTGGCTGACAGACGCTCGCAGACGACCCCAAACTGCCCGACGACCGACTGTCGGCATTGTGTGTCAGGGCCTTTACACTTTAAAGGCACAGTGTGTCGCATTTGGCCGTATCTAGTGGTGTGGTTGAAGATCAGAACCAACTGAGTAACCCTCCACTCACTCCTCCCTTTCCAAGACCTACTCGATAAGATTCAGGTGATTAAACACTAATGAAAACATAGTTATGAATATTATATTCCATTTCTGATAATAGATCCCCCAAAATGTTACTCACTGTTCCTTTAATGATTTTCACAGTAGGCTTTTTCCTTGAGCTTCGAGACAAAGACCATTCAAAATTCAAGGCTGTTTGTAAGTAATGGCTGCCTAACAAGCTGGGAGCGACTGCAATCTTTGGAGATTCAGAATAAGGCACCATTATCCATTTCTTTTCACACTAGATATGCATTACGGAGAAATTATTGAAGCCTTGGAAAATTGTCCCACACAAACACCTCCACACCTCTAATCTGCATCGCCAGCACTCAGTCACACTTCAAAGATCATCTTTTGAAACTCTTCCCAGTAAAAATAATCATCAGGTCTCAATAGAGGACATTTAAGAGGCTCCGTCCTGATTGTCTTTTGTCATCTGCATCTCAAATGTATTACGTTCATAAAGTAAGAAGGAGAGCAACAACAGCAACTATTAAAACTACTCCTTTCTCTGACTTTGCTCCCTGGACCCATAAGGTAAGATTGATAAATTAAGTTACTACAGTTTATAGACTAAGTTATAAAATTATAAAATGTGTAGAATCTGTGATATAGGAAAGGTGGGCAACGTCCGGGTCTGAAAAGTGAAGCCAATGCTGAAGTGCCTTAAACCTGCATTCTTTCTAATAGCCAGCAGGAGGCGACTCCTCTGGCCAAAATGTTGAACTCGAGGCTTCAAAACACCAGTCCACAAACAAATGGGTGACGTCACGGTGACTACGTCCACTTCTGATACACAGTCTATGTATAGGAACCATAGTTTGTAGTAAAAAGATTTTTTCAAAACTACAAAGTCACATGTTTTTTAAAGTAATGTAATCAATTCCCATCAGGAGCTTAATCTGACTGACACAGATGTGTAGGGATCTACTGAGATGATTCAAGTTATCACATATAATTGCACATACAATGTTTTTGAATTCATAGGTTTTGGAGTGCATCTTGATTATTGGACACACATACACTTTCTGCTATATTCCTGCATCCTCATATATCACGCCCAAGACCTTCAATCAATACCGAGTGGAATTTAATAAGACAGCCAGTTGGAAAATCTGCAGGGCGTCCTATTGAGTTTATTCTGTTTGAAGATGTAACAAGTGCATCGATCTAAATAATCAATTCCGTTATTTCATGTAATTAATATATAAATAGATTATACAGTAGATGCATATGGATGCCTGAATGGATACAGACGTTGGACACTACTTTTGTTAAATATCAATCATGAATTTAAATAAGACCATTCATTTGGTTCGTATAAATAGCATGAAAGCTTTGAGGGCTGTTCTCTGGTCAGAAGTATTTATATCAGCTAAGTGCTCCTTTACAATAGAACAATAGGGACATTGTCATCTAAACGGCCAAAAAATGGCTGAGCGTTAATCATATGAATCATTTCAAGAAATATATATGTAGTGACGCTTTGAGTCTCGCTTTCAAAGCTCGTGGCTTGCCAGCATCGCCACCAGACACCGATCGCTCCCTTCACAGCAACAAAGAGCCAACATACAGAGGGAGAATTCAGAGAGGAGGCTTCTCCACCTTTGCTCTTGATGTCAGATCCTACTTGTCAGCAACATTATGAGAGTTGCAGCTTCAAACCACAGCAGCAGGCCAGCTGGCTTCACTGTTTCCCCAGACAACGCCAGTGTTTTCCTTTTTAACTGCAGAGGAAGGATTGGACTGACAGACTGGCTTACACAAACTCCCTCTGATCTTCACGTGAAAAACCTCAGAGCTTCACCTCAGTGGATCCTGAAGCACCATTATCCCTCCTCACCTCATATATCTGCTCACTAAACTCTCCTCTATCTGTCAACTACTGTTTACTGTCTGGCTTTGTTGCTACAGGAACTGATGTTCCCAATAAAACCTCTCAAAAACAGCTATGTGACCAATTTCATATGCTATGATTTTTGTAAAATAAACTGACAAGATATTATGTGATGGCATTTTAAAAATCTTTATTCAGTATGGTAATAGGTGTAAATCATTATTCACATCATGTTCCATCAGCCTGTGTTTTTGTGCCTGCCTGGCTTACAATTGGTTACCTTAAATAACCTTAATCAACCTGGTTGCTTCAATACTACAGGATCTGTATTCAGTTGACGTTCTGGCCATAAGCCTACCTTTACTGATCATGTTTTAGAAAAAAGAAAGCCGTATTTTCAAACTGTTACACCTCTGTGTGTATGTATGTATGTATATATATGTATATACATAAATATATATACACACACAGACATATTTTACTTCTCTATTCATACATTCCTGTCTACACCTCTGTATATATATTTTTTGTACTTCTCATTATTACATACTACATTCCTGTTTACACCTGTGTATATACAGTATACTTTTAGTACTTCTCATTACATACTACATTCCTGTCTACACCTCTGTATATATATTTTGTACTTCTCATTATTACATACTACACTCCTGTCTACACTTCTGTGTACATACAGTATATTACTTCTCATCATGCATACTGTATATACATACTACATCCTGTTTACATTCAGTTTTCCCATCTGAAATACTGTCATCAACTAAACTGCAAATTTACAAATGTGCTTTTACATTTTATAATTACTTGTGTTTATATTTATTTGAACTGCACTATGTTACGCCTTAGATTATTATTTTGCTTTTACTTTACTTGTGTGATTTCCCCTTTTATATATACAAATTTTATGAGCATTGTGAAGGAACCTGAGACCAAAGATTTTCATTGCCAATATATAACAATATAATAACAATAATAACTGCTTTGCTGGAATTGACAAATATATATAATAAAGAACATTGAACTTTGAAAATATGTGTAAAAGTAAAAGTAGCCTAAATGCCAAGTCCTGCTTAGGTGGCTCTACTGCAGGATGGTGGAGCAGACTGGAGCTGCAGACACACTCGCCAATCTGTCAACTTTGTTTTTAATCACCATTCTCAAACTCAGCTAAGAAAATCCTCTTGTACCGCTATCCTACGAGACGATCGAGCAGCTGCACCGTATGAACGAACCAAACACAGCGAGAGACAAGAGGCTTCACGACCAAACAGAAAGCTGCTAGCTTACCTGTTGACAACACTCCTTCTTGCCGACGATGTACAGCTGAACCCGGGGTCTGTTTCCACCTGCAGCCTCCAGCTGGGGTCCTGGTTACTCTCCAGTCAAGCTAACATCGGTCTACACGGACGATCAACTGCTGGCGGATTCCGAAACTGGCAATCATCCCAACATCTACAGATCCACACGCAAAACCGAAAGGTCTTGTAGTGGGACATTTTGAACACTAAAAGTGTTAAAACTAACAAGGGAAGAACTTTACAACTGTTTACTAACCGGATAAGCCCAGACCTGCCGTCAAGGGGGGGGGGCGGGGCTCAGAGGGTACAGGTGTGCTTCGGCCCAAGGCTGGGGGGGGGGGGGGGCATGCTAAGGTCTATGGTTGACCCTTACGTGGGATCAAGTACAACAATTCACTTACTGACCTATATCACTGACAGGACAAGTTAAATGTATTTACATGATAAATACATGTATTGGTATCATTAAAACACCTTTGGACTTGTCATCTCATACCCCCCACCCCCCCGCTGTTATTGTGAAAATGGTGTGGTCGAAAATCGACCAAGGAAGCGGCGAGGTCCGGGGTTCAGGGATTCAGATGTCCCAAATCATAAAAATAAATATAATGTAATGGAGCTTCCTGCTCTATATGATAAAGTATGTTGATGGTGAAGATGAAAATGAAGACTTTGAGTTGATTACCTTAAAATAACCGTGTTTATTTCCATTAAAGGTACTATATGTAACAATTTACATGTATTAATTGCTTTGTATTGCAAATGTGTGAACAGATTGTAATGTAACTTGTAAATTGAGATCTTACCCGACTTTCTCGGTTGCCTATAACAGCCTGTGGACTGATTTCTATGTGAAGGACTCGGGACGGTTTTGCTTCGTAGTGTTAGCTGATGAAGCAATTTGCAAATGGCAAGCTATTTTGTATCATGGAGATTGGACATTACAGTTAGTAACGGTGATATATGATTGTAATGTAATGTCACGTCACTGTTTTCGGTCGTTGATAAACCTTACAGTGAAGGTGTCAATAAATAAATAATAAATAGGCCATAACAACAACACAGCTAAACTATCGTGGTGTCACAAAGCTGTTAAATATAAAGCTATAGCTGTTGTTTTTTTTCGCAGTAACTTCTAAAGATGTATGTGTCATGTCAAAGAGCTGAATCCTCTAAAAATCTATCATTGTGGGTTGAGGACAGGCTCTTACAGCAGGCAGAGTGGACGATCTGACGCTGTCTGCTCTGCTGCACTGTACTGCAGCAGTCATAGAGAACTGTACCAGGCTCATCTCTCTTCATAACGCTCTGCAATCCAAAACCTAAATATTTCCACTAGCACGGGCACAGGCACGGGCACAGCACTAAAACAAAGTGATTGTCATCAAACTTATGCTGACACCAGACTACACATTTCTGAAGACGGGGAGGAATCATAAGAGGTAGTACTCAACGCGTTCTCATTACAACTCGTCACATACTGCCGTTTTGTCACGCCCCTTGGCGTCACTTTAGATTTAGGCAACAAAACCTCCACTCCCATCCCTGTGTGTGTCTTTTCAAACTTTGTCACCACACTCCCAGCACACTTTCTCTGAGCGTTTACTGTTGCCGCGGATGGGTTTATATTGTAGTTAATGGAAAGCCCAACTCATTTTAGAGTCGGAGCGAATTTCAGCTTCGTCGGGCGCCGTTTGCCGTGCAGTGTACAGACGGGATCAAGGACCGATTAACTCCTCCCGACTGGTCGTCGGACAGTCGGATAAATTTCTGACATCTCAGAAATTTTGGTCGGCCGTCCACAGGCTCTCACACAGTTGAAGCAGAGCTACGAGTCGATTCCCCAACGTCACTGCCTTTTTTCTACTCTTTTTACAGTAATCAGAGCATAGCTATCAAGATAATAATGTACAATAGATATAGGAAAAAAAACTCCAATTCTCTCTGCAACATGGACAAGCCATACTGGCCACGTCTTCCAAGCCACCTGCGAGTCCATATATACTGTATGCCGGCGCCTCTTTTTTTTAGACGTTTCAGCAGAAGGGATGGCACAGATGATCAAGGCAGCACGTTTCTGCCTTGTTAGCATTGTGACCCGTACAGCTTTCAAACGAATCTTTATTGACAACTGTCAACAGCCAGAAGGGCCGTGTTGTTTTTTTTTCTATTTTCCATGTACAGTGTGAGCACTCAGGTCGTAGCTGACGATCGGACCGTACAGTGTGAGCATATAAATCGTGAGCTTTGGCTTTACATCGCAAACGATGTACTCGTACAGTAGGAGTACGAATTACACAACATTTCTAAAATCATACAGTGTATGATCAAACGCGGTCGGCCGTGACAAAGCATCAGTATTTGACGCCCAGGGAATGAAAACGGGCTGAAATACTATCCTTTGAATATCAGATATCTGTCCTTATTCACAGTTCATTTTAAGACAGTGCAAAGAGTCACAATGATTCATGGTGTAAAGACATATCCGGTCAGACAGCACAGGGCAGAGGATCTGTTTCCTAAAAATGTCTGGAGGAGAAATCTTATTCTCAGTCAGCAACCTGTGGGTTATGAATTTTGTGGCACTGGCTTAATAATATATAATAAAGATGGTTATGTTTGTTGCTCTATCGATCCGTCAGTTTGTCTAATACTCCGAGCCAATATCTCTACAAACTCTAATCACACTGTCATGACAACCACATTCAACTTTGTCTCTCCACTCTGCCTCTGGCCCACTCTCATCTATGATGATGTTATTGTTTTGTCCATAAAAGATTGTTGTGTTTCTTTCATAATGGACGTAACAGTCTTTTTGGATGGAGACCGATGAATCAATCTCAAACCTTTTATTTGGTTGCAATTTCCAACTAAGGTGCTGGGTTCTTTTGTGACTCATTTTTAAAGCCACCCACAATGGCCCCAAACACACGATGGATTCCCACTTCAAGAGCTCGCAGCAATTATGACTTAGTGTGTAGCTGAAATACACTTGTGGAGGAGGGTCTCTTGCAAATCTGGTACTTAGAACTGGTTCAAGTTTTAAATAACAACATGCATTTTTCTGCATATATATGCAAATGAATAACAACATACATTGTAGCAGGTCACAGCTTCTGTAAGGTAATAAAGAGTGCAAACACATAGATGCACTTTTAGTACTGAATATCAACAGCTGTCTTGCTGTAGCCAATTCACAGCTGCATCGCGAGCTGAACAGACATGAACACACTTTCTATCAACATACACATAGTAGTTATTCAGACACGTAAATCAAAAGAAATACTCTATGAAAGCACCTCACAACCACAATTCATTGAAACATTTTGCTGCATGTCTAAATTAAATGTATTATTGTCAGGAGGTAATTCAAGTCTCTTCAGCTGAACAGATTCCAAACGAGCACAGCTTAAATTCAAAGACAATAACACACTGAGCAAACAATGCAAAGCCTCCTGACAAACGGACTGAGACTACTGTACTTCCATACCAAACCGGCAAAGTCTAGAAAAACTGTTTGATGTGAATGCAATGAGCATCTTACTAGCTATAACTTGTCAGGTCTACATTGACACAAAAATATTGCCACATTAGGAAAACTGTAAAATCTGGCAAAGAGTGGGTCAGTCACAGCCATAGACTGTATATAAGAAGTGGACGCAGTCACCGTGATATCACCCATTTGTTTGTGGAAGCCTTGAGGTTGGCATTTTGGCCGTCGCCATCTTGGTTTTTGGTCGTCGTCATCTTGGATTTTTGCAACCAGAAGTGACACGAGAGGGTTGAGCTAAGTACAACTGAACGCTGAATAATACGTTTTCAGGCGACCAAAATGTTACAATTGTCTTTTATGAACACACTGTTAAAGGGTTAAAGTTGTAAGACAAAAATACGGACAACTCCCAGACAATCACAAGGTAGCCACGCCCTAAAGCATACCCTGCTTTATGGTCTGTTTTACTCTAAATGGGACCATAATTGAATAAATGAACATCATGCTGTATTGAAGGAGACATGAAACTAGCGATTGAGACCATAAACTCATGTTTACAATGATTACTGAGGTAACAAATCAAGTGAGAAGTAGGTTAAATTTCTCATAGACTTCTATACAATCAGACTTCTTTTTGATACCAGAGGAGTCGCCCCCTGCTGGCTATTAGAAAGAATGCAAGTTTAAGGCACTTCAACATTGGCTTCACTTCTCAGACCCAGAGGTTGCCTATTGGTCACAGCCCGGCTGTTACACCCTCTGAGCTTCAAATATCACCTACAGCCCTCAACAGTGTCTTCTGTCACTGTTTTCCTGTCCTTACTAAAACCACCTGGTCATCCACTTTGGACACCGTTTTTTGGGGTGTGTGTAAATGCTAGCTTAGTGTGTATGGAGGGTCAAAGCACAATGGCACGAATACTGTAAGAAAAGATGTTCTCTCACCTTCATGCAGATAAAATAGGCCAGTGTGTGTCTGCTCTAAGCTGTCTGTCACATAAATCACTGGCCAGACTGGCATCAATACTAGCCTTCGACTTCTGTGTGAAACCAAAACTAGTGAGGAGACTGGCATCTATTCTAATAGGAAAAAAATATTTACAAGAAAACACAAGCTCAGAGTTGTGCATATTTATTTCCAAGTACCAATTTAAAACAGTAAATGCTTTGCTTTGGCAGAGACATGTCAGGGATATAAAAAAAAAAAACCTGGAGCGATGGACCTTTGGAGTTTGATTTGATTTGATTTCCATCTCTTATATCAAGAGGTGTTTTTTTTTTACATTGCATGTTTAGTTAATTATCACCTTTTTTTTTTTTTTTTTTTTTACAATATCCACAGTTATTGCTTTCACAGGGTCAACTAATCATCAGGTCCCATAAAGAAGGATGAGAAATGAAGGAGAAACTTATGGTCCACTGCTTCCCCTTTTTCTGTACCTGTTTATCCTCTGCAGTTTGGATGGGGGGAACACAATGTTCACAAGAGAAACAGTTCACAATTCTGTACTGAGCTCTGCAGACTCTGAATTGTATCTTGTCAGCCCACCTTGCCCCTCCATCTCTAGGATACAGTGTTTACTGAGTGGGTGCCAGGACACAGTGGGATTGTACATACTGTAGGTCCAAGTACAAACATGAATTACAACGCCTGCAAAACAGCATCAGTAAGGGATGGTTGTACTCAACACTGTAGGAGAGTCTTTGAGTATGAGTAGGCTTATTCAAGTATTAAGATTTACTGTACACACTGATCAGACACTGTGAATTAAATGGAAAAGCACAAAGTGTATTCAAAAAGATTAATGATGGCTGCATTCCACTTAGGGGAGGTCCTGGTATTGTGCATGCTGTCTCACTGGAAAAGATTACTGGGTGACTTAATGTTATTAATTTCACCTGTACTTTTCCTACTATGACAAGTCAAAATAGGCTTGTTCGAGATGTGCCAGGTCTGCGCAATCGCCGCACAATGCATGCCGGTTAGATTTGTGTCCGACTTGATCTGACATCATGCACACGTGGGCAACGATAACATCACGAGATCGAGGCGGCCGCAGTTTTTAGAGCCAGGAGCCGCAGTTGCTCTCCACCGAGACCCAAGACCCAGGGCATGATGGGAAACGGCTGGCTGTCACCCGATCAAAGAGCTGATTGGCTCAGTTTTGAAAACAAACACCAGAAAATATCCCAACCTTCTGTGTAATTGTAATATTTAACGCTAGATTGCAGGCTATTAGTCTCATGTTGTGCAATGAAGGTTTAATCTGTTAACAAATACATCTTGGGTGGTTGATAATAATAATAATGAAGGTTATTTATAGAGCACTTATCAAAACGAGTGCTCATTACAATGTGCTTTATAAGGTGGTCATAAAAAGAATAAAGGATAGAATACCACACCAGATACACACACACACACACACACATTTCCGTAAGGGATAATGTACAGGGAGCCGGTCATTGTTGTGAAAGAACCCCCGACAGGGCGATGAGAGACCCCTCCGCTTCTAGTCTACAATTTTGAAATAATGTCTATCTAACTTAAATAAAATACATTTCTATTCTTCCCCTTAGCTCGTAACATCTTACACTTTGCCCGAATGCATCCATAGATCGGCACATCTCTTTTTTCTTGTAAGACTCACATGAACTGTGTCGCTTCATCTCGTATTCCCCCCATGTGAAATTGAAAAATAACTGGCAAATTTCACAAAAAACTCGTTGTGGTAGTTTCCATCATATTCCACCTAAATCTGCATAGTTTGTGACTCTGCGGTGACCCGCAATTTTCTCCATTGGGCGTAGAGTAGCAAAGACGGTGAAATATTAACCTGCACTTGACCCACGTGTGCTCAGTCTGACAGCACACAGCCCCATGATGACAACCTTCCCTGCTTTCTTCACAGCCATTGGATAAAAGTCAGATTTTAGAAAAGCGTCTCTCCTGCAGTGGTTTGACTTTTGCAAACTAGAGCCAATGAAAATGTGGGACATGGTCTCAGTAAGTGGGACATGGGACAAGGATAAAAATGCTGTGCAGTCCCTGGTAAAGTGGGACACCTGGTCACCCTACCTCTCCTATGCTAACAAAACTAATAGTAGGATAAGACTAGCACAGTCTGTTACACCCCACACAGTTCACAATAAGTGAAAACACCTGTGTGGGCGGACCATAGGTGTGTACAGCCTTTAATGGGGAGGGGGTTGTCGTCATGGATGTTGCTTTGTGGCCCTGTAGGGGGGGAAAAACATACGTGTTTGTCTATATTTCGACATGTATGTACTCACCCGTGGGCCCCGTGTTAGCACATGCATAAGAGATGCCATTTTGTTCATTTTCACCCCTGCTCCTTAGAGACTCTGAGCCGCCGTTGGAGACCTAACTGCTCTTTGGCAAGATACGGCTCACGTCTCTTTTATGTTACAAACTGGCTGCCAAAAGATAAAGACAAGATAGAAAAACAACCGGCACAGATCTCACAGAGGTGGCCTTCAGCTTCATTGAACTTCTAGCCTGACTGACAACAAGACTTTTATTCTCATTTTGCAACTGCATTGCAATTAATGTGGGTTTTAGTAAGGAATCGTGATCATTCATTCAATAGGATAAAGGTGTATACCTGCGACCTAAATTTGACCCCTGATGCTAACGTCTCTCCTGTAATGAAGTGTCACATTAAGATCACAATTTATTCTTGGTTGGATTGATTTTGGCCTCAAGAAAGAGTTTGCAATCTATACCAGTAGTCAGTTCTAACTTAATCTCCTCCCGTATGACTCCACTCTGTTGAGGCTGCTTATTTTCACACCCAAAACAATCTGGGAATTGAATCCATAAAACTTAAGCTATTGATTTTCTGGAGGAAGAATATCATTTGATATTGTTGAGAAACAATGCTCCTCCTGTAATGCACAGACCCAAACTGTCACCTCTTACAGTCTAAAACTGCTTGCACACAGTAGACATGATTTCACAATGCTGTGAGAAATCTTAAGAGGCTAAGAGACCACTGGCTCTGGCGGCAGCCTCTTGGGATGTCCGAGCACTGATTCAGAATACCAATTATATTGTATTGTGAGCCAACACATACAGTGTTGTCAGGGTGAAACCTCCTCTACCGAAGGGAGTGATCAATGATAAAGCCACAGTATCTCCACAACCATCCATTGTCTTCCTGATTGCTGGCTGAGGAAGGATTGGTCAGCTAATCAGAAACTGTATGCTTTGATGTGTGTTGGCTACTAATAGGCTACTGTAGAAACATGGCGGCCGGCTCTGTATGTAGATATAAACGGCTCATTTTAAGGTAATGAAAACACAACGATTCTTATTTTCAGGTGATTATACACTAAAGAAAACATACTTGTTAATATTATATTCCATTTCACCAATAGATCTTTCTAATTAAACCTTCGCTAAGTCCCTCCCCTCGAACGCAGACTGGCCAATCAAAGCGTAGCATCAGCCAGCTTCGACCAGGGTCCGGCTGCTCCACAGACTCTCATGCAATCGTTTCAGATTTTCTTCATCGTCAGGCTGGTTTTGTGGATTTCGAGCTAGTTATGGTTAAAACGTAACTGAAAGGTTAGAAGGAGGTAAACGTTTCTAAAACGTTACATTATACTGAATGTATACACATGCTGCTTTTGCTTTGTAATGATTGTAACAGTGAATAACAACCTACACGGTTCACTTTTACACTCTGATCTGTAGGCTTTATCTTCTATCTTTATCTTTTTAAGCTGTTTTTGCTGCTGAATCACAATCCTGATACATCCTTCAAACGCATATTATAGATAGGGATGTGATGGTAAGGAAATTTTCTCACCGGTTAATAAACTTGTGACAACACCGGTGTTACTGATTACACCGGTCATTTTACAAGAAAAGATGACGGTCAATATGTGTAGCGCGCTTACTTTGATCTTTAACGTTAGTAGGCTGTGTGTCTGGCCTCTCCGGTCCAGCTTTCGCTGCGGGGCCGCAGGTTTCCACCCGGCGCTGCTCCGCCATGCACACCGGCTGTGACCGCTCCGTCCTCCGCACGCCGATTACCTCATTAACGTTATGCTTCCCTGATAGCATCGGGTTTAAATCTGAAATATTGCCAAATAGGCGCTTCTGCTTTTTGCTGTGACACCAAATCCTCCGCCATCGTCTTGTCTGTCAACTCTCTCTCGTCCCGTGTGTGACAAATATGACACCTGCTACTCTGAGCTGGGACTCCGTACGGAGCAGACACTTTCACTTTCAGTTTGTAGCGTCCGTCGTCCGACTAGGTGTTGATAACACGCCGCTGATACGCCAAAATGAACTAAATGGGGTTTATTTCTGTAAAAAAAGGAAAACGACGGTGGGGGTAATGTAATCGGTGTGTGCCCGACCACTGTGTAACACCGGTAACACCGACCACCGCAGAAAGTCTAAGTGTAACAGTGACCGAAGACCACCCAGCTTTACAGTGTTGTTCCATAATTTCATTGTCTTCTGTCTCAATCGCCAGGTGATGTTGGTTCACTTTTACACTGTGATCTGTAGCTTCTATCTTTATCTTTTTAACCTGTTTTTGCTGCTGAATCTGTTTGACATCCTGATATCCTTCAAACACATACAGTAGTGTAGACCCTTCTGTCTGCTCCTCTCTGCTATCGCTTTTTTGTTTTCCCAAAAATTAGCTAGATATTTATGCAGGGGGTGCAGTTAGTGATGGTGGGCTCCATGGTAGCAGGGCTTAGCGAAGGTTAATTGTTACGCACTGTTCCTTTAATATGATTCTGTGTATTGAACACACTTGCAGTGGGTTTCCTCCACATTAGAGCCATTTTCACTAGTCATGACCATTCAAACTGCCATTTATATCTGACATTATGTTGAGGACATCACACAAACACAAAAAATAGACATTTCGTTGTTTTCTTTCACGATACTAATTTAAGAAACGTGTCATAAATCACACCTCGGAAAAACAATCCGCCACACACTCCTATTTTTAATTCCTCCAAAAAATTAGTATTAAAAAAATGAAAGCTGAGGACCACCAATGGCTCCACAGGTTTTTACATGTTCTCTGTGTTCATACTCCACAATGCGTGTTTGAATTTGTACCAAAATGTGAGGTCTTGATCACAGTCTCGCCCCCTGCTGAGACATAGCCTGCCAACTTCATGACTAATGAGTCCAGCTCTGTGATGGTGAAGCACTTCAGCTTGTATACACATAGATATTCTACCTCTGTGCTGATGATTTTTAGTCTATAATGAACATTGTCACTTCTCAAGCACATATAACTTTTAGTAGATAGATAGATAAATAAATAGATAGATAGATAAATAAATAAATAAATAGATAGATAGATAGATAGATAGATAGATAGATAGATAGATAGATAGATAGATAGATATGGTGATGGTGATGGTGGCAGATTTGTGAATACACTGGACATAAAGGTAGTGGAGCGAACATCCTGCCAGCAGACAGTGTGATGCTTATAGGTTACTTGATCCACTCACATCGCATCTCTCATTTCCAAATCCGTCGCACCTGTCAACTAATTGCGCATGAGGAGGGTTCAATATCGGCCTAGCGTGACAACACAAACAAGGTTTTGAAACGTCCACTTGTCATTATATCATTATGGGGGGGAAAGCTCGCTTACCTGTCATAACTCCACCTACTGTAAGACATGCTCCTGTTGCTGCTGACTCCCTCCATGTCTCCGGCGGACTGGACTGGACTGAACGGTGAGACGGACAAATGGACGCGTAAAACCGGCTCCTCTCTCTCTCTCTCTCTCTCTCTCTCTCTCTCTCCGTCCTCACCGAACCAAACCAAACACGGTTTTAAAAGGAGTCGCCGTTAGAGTGAATGAGCAGAGAGAGGCTGTGTGCAGAGCCAGAGCCTCTCCTCTCCTCTCCTCTGTATGTATGGGCTATACCACCACAGAGAGGGGAGCGCCGATGTTGGTTTATTTCATTCACGCTGATTGATTATTACCCTACTGACTGCGTCCTGCGTGTCAATAGCCACAGACTTCGGTGAACAGGTGGTATCAATGGATGAAGCTGTGATTTGTTTATTTGGATTGTTGGCATCTCTTAAAGCTGCAGTGGGTAGAAATGGAGCAAATATGATTAAAAAAAAAGTTATTTTTATAAAACGGTCACTATATCCTGACAGTGGTTCAGGACACAGGTAATCTGAAAGAAATCATGTGCCTCCTGTGTCCTCAGGTGTCCTCCTAATGGCATCTGCAAGATTTCACAGACCGGAGGAAAACAACCAATCAGAGCCCAGCTGGAGCCTGCCGTCTCTGAGCAGCCTTTCAATCACTGGCAAACTCCAATCAAACGGTCAAACTAGGCCTAATGCCTATTTCTCGCCTCAAATGTTTTCAGAAACATCTTGTGGTGTACTGTTTAGCTGTAAAATGAGAACGTTTGTGACCCTGCAGCCATGTTGAGATCAGTTGAGGAAATACCAAGCACCGCCCACCAGCCGGAGCACAGCCAATAGGAACGCTCAATATGAAAGCTCTGTCTGAAATGACCTGTGATTGGTCAAAGTTTCCCGTCACGGGTTAGATTTTCTAAAGCCTGAAAACAGAGCCATGAGGAGGTGCGGAAGTCTAGTTATCTCTCAGAACACTTGAATTACAATATGTTGAAAGGTTATTATGGAATTTTTGTAATGCCAAAAATATTCTAGCCTACTGCAGGTTTAATGCAAATTGGAAGAGGCCCAATTTTTCACAGGATCAGGCTCACACAGCTCAATGCTTATCGCAGTGGTTCTCAACCTTTTTCGTGTCAACGGACCCTAATTTGATAAGATTTCGCCTCAGGGATTTCCATCTGAAGAAGATTTTGGTTGTTATATTATTAAAACCAGAATTTTTTAGTTGTCAACTACAGTTGAGGAGATGGTGGATGTGAAACCTATTATAAGAATAGTCCCTTTTATGACACTTACTCACATTGGGCTCACTTCTATAGTGAATTATATAGTGAAAATAAACTATTCTCCATTTTATGGGGACCCCTGGAATTTCCTTAAGGACCGGGGCACCTCGGACCCTTGGTTGAGAACCACTGTTTTATTGCATGCAGGTTGATGCTCGTGCTTCACAGATCACTAATTGGATGTCAGCCCATCTGTGATTTCGTGCAAACAAGGAGGCTCTTTAGAACAACCTATCATTAGGTGAACCAATACAGAGAAGAAAAGGTTGAAATGAGGGCAAAGGCCATGCAGGAAATTCTCTTGAGCTGCCATTGCAAAACTCTGTGAATCTGCTATCTAATATCTCTCATTAAGCCAACAAAGAGCTGTGGAGGTCCTTCAGCCTTTCTTTACTTACCTCATTTTCTCTTGTCTATAGCCTATCATGTTCTGCTGGAGGACAGCTCTATTGCATTACGAAATGTACTCTTTCCATGGTAATTTTTTCGAAGGAGTAAATATCATGTCACTATGATTTAGTATACAAGACCAAAATCACTATAACATATTACACATGCAGCTAAATTATGACCTTAATGGCCATTTAATGTTTAATCTTTAATTTAGATTCTCTCTTTGCACATGCAAATGCTAGCTAGGATGCTACGTACTCTCAGGACATGAGACCAATGAGCCAACCAATAACTGTCTGCAACCTTCGCAGTGCAGTATAATCACAGGCAATGTTTGATTGCACAAAAGGTGCAAATGCACACGGTCTTCTCTATAAAGCACTTTCTAAAGGACACACAAAGGATTCAAAGCAGCTCTGGAGAGGAATGAGAGAATTACTTTCACCCATTGTGACGGATAAATGCGACATTACTCAGAGCAATGATGCCCAACAGTATGAGATGTGTTTACTGAACCATCAGAGTGAGTTTTTTTAGATTTAGTACTAATGGTTTGATTGGGATGAAAAGTATGTGTGAATCTTATGCTATGGACTTTCAACACAATTGAACACCTCTCCAGCACCATCATCAAAACACACAACGAGGGAGTATCTTTTGGAAGAATGGTATTCATCCTTTCAGTAGAGACTTCAGGAGATTTAGTCTATCAATCCTATTCATTCAAGGGGCTTGTTGGCATGGGAATCATACGTTTACATTACCAAAGCAACTGTGAACTAAAAACAAAAATCTTGTCCTCTCTCTGGCTACATGGTGGAGAGGAGGTCGTGTTGCTCTGGCTCTATCTGTTTGGCGTGGAGAGGATGCTGTGTTGCTCTGGCTCTATCTGTTTGGCGTGGAGAGGATGCTGTGTTGCTCTGGCTCTATCTGTTTGGCGCCGAGAGGAGGTCGTGTTGCTCTGGCTCTATCTATTTGGCGTGGAGAGGAGGTTGTGTTGCTCTGGCTCTATCTATTTGGCGTGGAGAGGAGGTCGTGTTGCTCTGGCTCTATCTGTTTGGCGTGGAGAGGAGGTCGTGTTGCTCTGGCTCTATCTGTTTGGTGTGGAGAGGAGGTCGTGTTGCTCTGGCTGGATCTGTTTGGCGACGCCAAATTACAAATTACTTTTTGTCATAAGGACTGTCTGTTGTATTTTCATTATGTTGTTACTCTGTACACACGACATCTATTGCACGTCTGTCCGTCCTGGAAGAGGGATCCCTCCTCTGTTGCTCTTCCTGAGGTTTCTTCCGTTTTTTCCCTCTTTGGTTAAGTTTTTCCTTATCCAATGAGAGGGTCATACTGTAAAGGACAGAGGGTGTCGTATCCTGTACAGATTGTAAAGATTTAAAGATTGTGAAGATTTGTGATATTGGGCTATACAAATAAAACTGACTTGACTTATAGAAGCTATGCCAAAGAGCACTGAAGCTGCTCATGATGGCTCATCACCTTACTAAAACTCTTATGTTGCATGTTTTAGTTTATCACCCACATATACATGTCTCCATGTTATGTGTTGTATATTTTAACCCCCAGTGGTTCAAGCATTTAATGACAATTCCTTAGTCAAAACAACCCCCTTGTGGTCAAATATGTGTATGCACCTATGTGTCCATAATCAGACCACATATATAGTTTCATATTGTCTACTTATGCTCTCAATGGCTCTAATTTGGAAGAAGCAGCACGTAGTTTGAGTGTCTGGCCTAGATGTGTGTCTGAACAGAATTAACAGCAGAAAATGTACTATTATATTGCCTCCCACAATGTATATTTCTCCCATACAGTCGACATATGCTGTGGCAGCACAATTCAACAATAGGCTAAAAGTCTGTTGGGAATTCAGGGATTCCAATAAATGTGATCCCAAAACAAAAAAGAAAACAGATAGAAACATGCAGTTTATGAAAGTAGATCTATGTAGATCTGGACTAACAGGGATTGTACCAACAGGACTGTAAAGATATTGATGCTACTGCAACACCAGTCATGCTGTGAATAATAATGGTCTCACTGACACAAGGCTCAGTATCTGTGCTATCTTTTTGAGTCTAAAAGAAAGATCCTCTACCCCATCTGGCTCAATGACAGATTTTATTTTAGCACCAAAAGCTAAACACAGGGCAAAAGACACTGATATGGAAGAAAACAAAAACAGTATGATTTGGATGCACACTAGGATTTGCAATAAGCTAGGAAGTAGGTGTTTCAAATCTCAGTGATTATAATAATTCATTCATGTGGTTTTAAGCTCCTATATGTAAAGACCAGAATAATTTCTAAAACCCCTCTCCCACCTCGCCTCAAACATAAATATATTCTCCATCACTATCGAGAAATAACATTCTTGGTCACATCTGGGTGAAGAATCCAATTTAGTAAATTTGGGCCAACAGTCATCTTCAGTTTCAAATAAGAGAATTAAATATCCCTCTTTACATATATACACAGCCATGCTGTGAATGTGTATTCACTTATAAACATATAAAAATACTTGTCAACTAGTTTGATAAGAAAATAATGTATAAAAGTAGAGTAGAAACATCTAATCAAGTCCATTACTTCCATCATCTGATTTTCTTGTTGTTTATATTACAAGATGATGACATGAAAACTGCGGTACTTCATTTATAAGCCCGAACAGAAGTACAGGAGTGGAACGGGAAGGCAGAACAGTGTGGTGGTGATGATAGCTCCACAGGTGTCAGGTCCGCTGAGTTTATGTCCCATTGCCTGTTTTACGATGATGCTTCTTCCACTTGTCCTGGTTTTCCCAGTGACAGATCATTGGGGGGGAAAGTAATGTAACAGAATAATTGAAGGACACAAAACAAATACATTGCCACTGTGTTATTGGAATGATATAACAGGTATTTGATCTAAATGTTTGACAGAAAAGATGCATTACATTGGAATGATCTGAACTGAAAGCCTCTTGATTTGCAACAAATGGATTTGATAACTGTCAAAAGTTGAATAAAAAGCGTACAGTGTTTTGATCTGAAATCATGTTAGTCGTCAAAGATACACAATGTGCTACCAATAAAATCATCTACTGCTTCTTAGAAATCTGAAACAATGTCCAATTTTGACTGAACCGCCACCTTCGAGGGAAGAAATTCAGACAAATTCGCTACTTTCGGTACATTGAGGAGATGGCGTCGGATAAAAATGCTTCAATCGATAAGACTTTAAAAAAAAAATCAAATACAGTAGACACTCCATATTTGGCAATTGAGATGAAAGCAGAAACCACAGACGAAGAAGAAGAAGAAGAAGAAGAAGAAGAAGAAGAAGAAGAATCCACTGTAGGATGCCAGAAAGTTCTATCATTGTAGCTTTAAGGGCTCGCTAGGCTTTATATTTATATACATACTTATATATTCACTTTCATATATGTAAAACCAAACTCAACCTCACACACTGTACTGTGGTGATTTAATAGATCATTAGAAGTACACTTTGAAAATCACAACAAATGTCACATATGTACAGTAGCAGATTAGCACATGGGAGTAAAGGTGGATATGGCACGACATACACAAAGCTTCATAATCTCTCTGCTCTGGTCAGACACCGGAAACTAAAGAAACATTCTGGATAGATATATATATATATATATATTTATATATATATATATAGTTTTCATTCAATCTCGGTAGCAAGTACAAATGTCACTACAAGGCAAGAGAAGTCCTTCAGAGTACAAAACATTAATTTGTCAGGCTGATTCAGAAGGCAATGTTTAGTGTTGGGACTCTCTCGTGTGACTTAGATTACGGCTGAAGGTAGAGTGGTGTTAAAATTTGGCATTGTCAGTTGTCCATAGTGATGTCCCGGGGACAGCAGCTCCTGGTCAGAGTATTTCAGAAAAGGCTGTCTGAAGTCATGCACGTGGAGAAGGCAGCGGTCAGTCATCCACTGAGGATGTGATGTTAGGCAGAGTGGGTGGGGGGGGGGGTAGAGAGTATAGCTGCATGAGTTACAGTGATTAAGGCCGACTCAGACGATCACACAATGGCAGCCGCTCTTGTCTTTCTCTTTTCTCGTAGGCTCTGGCGACGGGGGGCATTCCTGTTCTTGGAATTTCCTGGGAGTTGGGAGAGAGCAAAAATATCATGACACACTGATACTTGTGTGATCTCACTTTTTCTTAGACCCGTTTTTGTCTTTTTTAGGGGGGGTACAGGGGGTCTTTAGGGGGAGATAGCAGTAGATGTCACATAGAAGTGGTGTACATCATCTGAAAGCTGGGAACATGAAGATTAATTTGATATGCAGCTCAGCACTGTGGCGAGCTCTTCTTGAATTAATTCATTCATTCATTCATTCATTAAAATAAATTGTGAATGTGTATAAGGGCTGAGAACATTATATTAGAAGATGTCCATCCCCATGCTCTATTATATCTCATAAGTTGTTGCAGCAATTTACGTCGACATTTGTGGGGTTGTTTGCTCATGTTGCCAGGCAACTGTCAATCAAATCTGATCAAACCACACACACTAACATGCTATTTAGTACGCTAAAACAGGATGTGAGATTTTTTAGTATGTCCGAAACCTTAGTATGGACCCAATAGTACGTGACATGCATACTATTTCTGGTGAAATATTAAAGTATGCAATGCTGGACACCACGGCGGCATAAATATCCCACAATGCAATGCGGTAGTGACGACAGCGTTCATTACAGGCGTTGACGGACAGCTCTGTAACATTAATAACGCTTCATTATAACTGTAAGTATAAGATTTCACTTTGCTGGGTGTAGTATATGTTTTAAATTAGTTCAGCGTTTTTGACTCTCACAAATCGTCGCTCTGGTCACATGAGGTTGGCACAGGTTACCACGGTTACACGTCGCCAACCGGCAAGGAGGCTCTCGACGTAAGTTACCGCTTAGTGCATCCAAAAAGGTCCATACTACTGTTTATTCACAAAAGTATGTTGAACGATAGTACACATGTTGAGTATGTAGTGCATAGTTTGCGATTTCGGACAAAGCCACAGTTTTGTAGAGGCAGATCAGATGAGTTTTTAAATTTGATTGTTTCTTATTTTGTCATGATTTTTCCTAAATAATATTTTATCATCCATCAATATTTTTGGGGGTAATTCCATGTCTTTATTGGCTAGCAGGCAGTAGAGAAATGACAGTGAAAGAGGGGGGAGAAATGCAACAAAGGTTCCTGGCCGGATGTGAACCAGGAGCGTTGTGATTCATGGTCATCCACTTAATCCCTAATCCCACCAGGGCGCCACCAGGGCACCCTGAGACATGAATATTTAATGTATCAATGTACAAAACCTTCACTGCATTCTGCATTATTAACAGTTATTACAGGAGTGCCTGAATGTTCATCTTTATAGCCACTGTTACACCTTTGAGTCACTGACAGATCCACATGAGGACAACATGTAGAAGTTGCCTACCTGATTACTCTAACCAGCTCGTGGAAAGCCTGGTCTACGTTCATACGGATTTTGGCTGAAGCCTCCATATATGTGACCTTCAGTTGTCTGGCCAGCTGCTGGCCCTCTTCCTGGGTCACCTGAGGCAGAAAGCAAGAAGAGAAAAGTGACGGGCTGAAAGTTGGATGTAAATTGAGATCTAGCACATGTAAAAGCATTTCACACAATCCGTCAAAACAAAACACGTGTTTACATTCTCTACCTGTAATCTTCTGACAGGTAGAGATGACAAAGTGAAGTAAAGTGGCAACAAATGTCATATGAATGTAAAATGGGGATTTGTTTGTGCTTTTTATTATGCAGGGCAGGGCATAAAGCTGTAGTATCTACTGTAATACTGCTGTAGAACTAAGTGAGTGCTACATACCATTAGTGCATATGACTTAGTATGTAGAGGACAGTTTGTACTGCATACCACACATGTTCACACTTTCACATCCAAGTGAAAGTGACCCTTAATAACACTGAAAGAAGAACTTTGTTCTTTTCCAATTTAGCTCGTTTTCTCAGCTAAAAATATATTAAAACATGAAAGTATTAAATATTTACACCACAACTTCTTTCACTTTAATTTACGACCTGACCAGACTTTCTCCTGAGCCTTCACTAAATTATCCACCACTTTTTTCAGTACCACAATCCTTCTCATTACATTACATACACACTGTTGTCCTTCAACACCAGAAATGGAGCAATTTTTATGGGCATGTAACATTTTTAAATTTATTTAAATGTATTTCATTTTCTAATTTCTCAAGGGTAAACTTACTACACACTTAAATTAGTATGTATGCAACTGGGACACCCTCTGTTTGAAACAGCTGTGCAAATAATCTGGAGCTGAATAATGCAAAAAGTAATTCGATCCAAAATTAGACTAACCTTCCTGATAACAACAGACCAGTTAACAAAAAATTAAATAAAATATAAATTAATAAATAAAAATAATAACCGGTTACTGATAATGGATGGATGGATAATAATAACAAGTAGTAGTTTATTTTGTATAAGAAGAATACAAATTAATTAAAAACATAAAACCATAAAACAGTAAAAAAAACAATTAGTAAAACAGCTGTTAAAAACACAAATGTACAATACTAGACAGTGTCAGGTGACACAAAGGCCAGTTTGTAAACGTGAGTTTTTAGCCTTTTTTTTTAAATGAGAAAATATGAAATACTGACCACCTTTTGGTCTACGGATTGTTCTGCCATGTTTGGTGGAAATATTGATATGGGGGAAGATGTACAAATGGGTTTGTCAAATAGCATAAAGTTAGAAGAAATCTATTCATGGTAAATATACCATCATTTACACTTAAAGTGTTATTATGTGTTATGTTTAGGTTTCTACTAAAGAGCTACCATCAAGCTAATTAGGTCATGTGATATCACAATTACCTGCATGTCTCATATAGACAAAATAGATAATAAGTAATATCATCACAAGCTAATTTTACGAGGCTTGAAATGCTGATTTCAGTGAATAAAACCCATTGGTAGTAATAATAATAATAATAATAATAATACATTTTATTTGTATAGCGCTTTTCTAAAAACTCAAAGACACTTTACACAGATAAAAGGATCATAAAAGTAGTAGTAATAGTAGTAATAGTAATTAACTGTTTGTGGCTGTAAGGCTCGTTTTCACCATAAGGGGGTGGTGTGGATTCACTGCAGGAAGTGACGAGCGAGCGACTGCATGCCAACAGCCAGAAAATTCATCATTTCATCACACTCCCTTTTCTCTCCATCCATCCTCCCCTCCTGACACCACCATTTCTACAGCCTCTCTCTTATTCTTTCACTCACATCCTGCTGTAGCTGCAGCTGCACTGCTCGCTTCCACTTTCAAATATGCAAATGTGAATCCTCCAGACTGGTTGATATCATCTCTTCAGATGATCAAACAGGGTATGTTTGTCAGTCAGTGGGTTCAGATCTCTGCAATCTGTTGGACTTACTTGTCTCTGTTGTTCCAGATCTGCTTTGTTTCCTACAAGGATCATGGGGAATTCATCTCTGTCTTTCACTCGGAGGATCTGTCTTTGGAATTTGTAGATTTCTTCAAAGCTGTAAAACACATCACATGGTGTTATGTGGTGTTTTCTGCACAAACAGGTCATATAATGTTTTCAGATGCATACATTCATCTAAAAATGCACACGCGCCCGACATCGCAATGTAGCTAAATGACCCAGCCGCGCACATAAACACACCCATCACCCAGAAGTTGGGGTCACTGCCGCTACTGTGGATCAGACTGAAGGGTTGAATGTGTCAGCAAAGAGAAAAAAAGTCAACCGCACTGTTAAAGAAGCATAAAATGTGTTTGTCTGAGGTTCTGCTCTGTGCACTGACCTGACCGTTTGTCCCACTATAACATAAAGGCCATGAGCAAATAAAAATGTCAATCTGGGGGGAAAAAAAAGAGGCAGAAAGCAACCACAAACCCAGGACGGCATTCCAGCCACGAGCCCGCAGACAGCTTGGTGAGCACATAGTAAATCTGGAAAGACTTGACTAATATAAATGGAGGAAGGAAAGACTGTTTACAACATAAACATTGGGAGGGGGCTGTGGGTGGTGCAGGGGAATGCAACTCACTGCACTGCTGGGCAGCGAAACAAAGACAGGGAGGATCAGACTGACTCCAAGAAGAATACTATATGGTGCAATGTGAAAACTATTTAAAAGGTGACTTAAAGGGATAGTAGGGGTGTTTTGAAGTGGGGTTGTATGAGGTGCTTATCCATAGTCAGTGCATTACCTACGGTAGATGACGGTCGGCACGCCCCCAGTTTGGAGAAACAGACAGGAGTTACCACACAGAGGCAAAGCAATGTACGCTGTATTTAGAATATTTTCACCTGTTTATCTCGCCATGAGACAGCTATACAGTCTATGGTTTCAATGGAGAACTGAAGCCGTTACCTATGCTCTCGCTAAAGCAACCAGACTCCATTGAAAAAAACAGTAATTTAACCTTCAGAACACAGGAGTTGCTGGTCTACCGCTGCCCTGATCGGTTAGTTTGTTTGTGCTATTGTGTGACTTGTGGTGAATCCGAACTAATCAAAGTCACACAATAACACAAACAAACTAACCCCGTGTTCTGCGAGTTGAAATTACAGGTTTTTTTCAATGGAGTCTGGTGGCTTTGGCGAGAGCATAGATGGATACAATGGCTTCAGTTTCCCGGCTGAAAACCGACAAAAATATTCTAAATATAGCGTACACTTAAACTGACATTGGTTTTTTTAATTATTTTTAACATTAATTAATATATTTACATTCCGTAATTATCTCTCTATATAGTAGTTTTTATTGGTAGTGGCAGAGTCCGCCATTGCATGCAGGTAATCCAGCGCAATTTTGATCTCAATTTTATTTTGATGACAGTCTCACCGTTTACTGTTCACTCTCTTTACTTTATTAAAACAACCGGACTTTGCTTGGTTGTAAACAGGTACACCAGCTGCTTTTCTGTTGTATTTATGATAAAGACGCAGCTCGAGGCGTGTTTGCCGTGGTATTAAATCGCACCTGCCATACCACAGTTACCACAGGTGTTGCCATATCAACAAGGACTGAAATCTTAAGGATTACAATTTATAATCCTTAAAATCTTAGGTTTAAATTTGGAATAATCATTTTATTCCAAATAAAATAAAATAAAAAATAAATTAAAATAAAAAATCATCTTATTCCTTACCATTTGACGGTATTATATACTGTGTATTCTGTATTGGTTTGTTCCACCTCTTTATGGAAGCTAGTTGATGTTGATGCACTGATAGATGTTAGATAGCTGTTTTATACAATATGATTGCACCATTACATCAAGTGGAAACATTATAGATATCTTGTGCATCTTTTTATACACATTTCCCAAAAATTCAACCTGACATATTTGGTGTACTGGGAACTTTGAGAAGTTTAAAATAAAGTTTTTTAAGGCTCAACAGCATGACTTTGACTCACCAGTGGGTCAGTGGGGTTTATGGGGTTAAAAGACTGTTAGTGCCTATACATACTGAAATGAAAAAGTCCATCATGAAGGGTTCAAAAGTTCTAAAACTATTGTCGAGCCCCTTAAGTTTCACACGCAACTTATACTAGCCAACATACTATTGTTTTAACAGCACGTGGGCTTTAAATAGGAAGCTAAGTTACACTAATAAGTGAATTCAAGAGAACAGGATGAGGGAGGAATGTTGAGAACAAAAGAAAATGACAACAAGAACAACAGCAAGGGGGTCCGGAAGTACACGCAGCAACAAGTGAGAGTATCGGTGCAAGATTTATGGTTTTAGTAGAGCGAGAGGCAGAGGAGGCGAGAGAGAGAGAGAGTAAACAGAGGTGTGCAAACAGAAAGACGGAGAGAGAAGTGAGCTTGTAACTGTGAGTTTGCACATGACGAGAACTGTCACTCACCTTCCTCTGTCAGTGACTGAGAAGACGAGCAGGAAGCCCTCCCCTGTCCTCATGTATTGTTCTCTCATGGCTCCAAACTCTTCCTGTCCAGCCGTGTCGAGGACTAGAGACAAACCACACACAAAGAATAACTTGCAGCAAAATAGACTCAATTCCTCAAGTACAATATAATGCGATAGAAACATACAAATAGACTATGTGTGTGTGTGTATTTACTCTGGTCATGTTTGTTCAGCAAAGTGCACTTACTGTCAAGCCTGGCCGCCCTTTCGTCAATCACACACTGCTTGGTATAAGAGTCTTCAATTGTGGGGTCATAGTCGGTGACAAAGTACGACTGCAGGAGAGAGAAGAGGACAAAAGAGAGAGAGAGGAGACTGTGAATATGTCTGGAGTCTATACATTATGTCAAGTTGAGACACAGGATGTGTCGCAAGCACATACTGACTGTACACTGATGTTTGCAGTGAGTGTACCAAGAAACCAACATGCTTTACTGTTCTATACAAGCAAGAAATACCACGAAGTAACACGGGCGCCGTGCTAAAGGCAATCAAACTGCGACTGCGAAAGTAACACTGCCAATAACACTTAAAGAGACAACAACTTTTTTTCGTTTTGCTTTCGAAGGTGTTCCTGGAGCTGTTTCACCACCATTCACAATTCATTTTTTCTCTCGCTCCTCCATTTCCTTTGTGCATTGCATGGTAGGAGAATAAAGTCCACTGTTTACTTACTGGCATGATCATACTCGCCAACCTTGATACCTCAAAAATAGGGAGGATTTCAAAACTAAAGTGGGGTCTGGGGGTCCTCCCTCATAAAAATAGAGTTTCAGAGACTTTGTTTCCTGCATTCTGGTGACTTTTAAAGAATGAAAATAACAAAATAACAGTACACCGCAACAGCATTGTTTTTGTTAAATAGGCCTACTTTGAATTTTACTTTTATTTAGCAGGAAAGAAAACTGAATAATTTGTCCCTCTGATGTGAACTTGTGTAAATCTCCGGTATAAATTAGGCTAATATTCATCAGTTTTCACTATGCTATGCTATACATGACTATACTTTATTTTGTCACCAGCGTCAACACACTATACTGAAATCCTACTTAGGATGTATTATGGATTTGGGCAACGTATCCTCATACAACGGCTCATATGATGTCTTAAGAAAAGCTATTCCTCATTTTTCGTGTGTTTTCCTACGAATGTCCAGCAACACATCAATTTCCACAAAACAAAATAAAACCGGATAAAAAATATATTAAAAAAATTAAAAATAAAATTAAAAATAAAGAAATCTAAAAAAGCCAACAGTACTTCCGTACTAAGATGTGGACTTCTGGTTTCACACGGGGTACAAACACCGGTGTCCTGGGTGAAAGTCCGATGTTTTTTGACCCACCCATCCACCCCGACCTCCTCCTTACACGGCGTTTGTCACTCTTTATCCTTCCTGGTTCAAAATTACGTGGATTACATACGAATTGATTTCGTGGGATATATATATGAATTACAGTGCAATATTTTTCGTAGGCATAGCTACGAACGATGTGTGAGAACAGCCTGATTTGCAGTGGCTACAATCAGCTGGCTTCATAATGAATGGATATGAGAGAAAAACAGCCACTCTGTCCTTGTGTTTTTGGTTACAACAGCACAGACAGCCTTAATGACCTCTACCTTTACAACCATACTGCAGACGGGAGGTAAACACACTGTCTGCAGACACTAAAATGTCACGTAAATATTCCCTCACACAACAACCACTACTCAGGTTCAGACAGCAGGCTGGTTTTCATGCTCATAACACATTTACAAGACGTCACACCACCACCACCACCACCACCACTCACTCCTGAAGGCTCTGATTCTTTCATTCTGGGGCCAATATCTGGTCTCCTAGTAACCTAAACTGTAAGGGTGGGGCCAGGGGGCAGGGAGCCGGGTGGAGGAGGAGGAGGAGATGAATGAGGAGGAGTCATGCATTTTTTACATTTTTCCCATGTTTTGTAGTTCTCGCTCTCTTCGGGGACTAGTTAAGTGGTGACAGCTGAGGGGAGTGCTCGGGGAATGTCAAACCAACACCCTAAAAACACGGCGCGATCACGAGAACATAAAGTCCAGACAAGAGTCCCCGTCGTTCTAACAACATGCTAAATTAAACTTCTACATTTACAGTTGTTTGTGTGTCGTTTCACACAGGTCGCATTCTGCTTATTTGATGTTATGGGGCAGACAGGGACACAAGAGAGAGCTTGCAATACATGTACTAAGTGTCACATCTCATCTGACTCTTTGAGTGACATTTAGACAGTTGATACGGATCAGGAAAAAAGAAGCAGGTTCATTATTATTATCAATATGATTAGATCCCGACTCATACATCTGCATGACCAATATTATCGATAAATTTTAGCTCATTACTAGGGGCGTAACGATACGTCAATATGGATCGATGCATCGATTCAATGATCGACGATCCACTACCATCGATGCAGAGTGAAAACATCGATAAATATCGTCATTTTTAAGATGCGCCCTTTATTTTGAAATTCCCATGGCACGTCTGTTTCACCATTTCCATCCAAACGCATCTCCTTCCCAAATATCCAAACGGTGATTAAACATGAGAAATGTGGCACTTTATAGTGAACAACAGGAGGTCTATTTTTATTCTTTTTATTAAAAATAATTATTTTTTTTAATTTAAATTCTATTTTTCATTTAAATGTCTGGAAGAGCCCAGTAATAAAATGATCAATTCATCATTTTAGTTGCTTTTTGTGAGTCGATTTAAATGTAACTGACTGTGTTAAATGGACACAGGCCCCTGAATTGAATGGAATGAACATCGTATTTGTGGCGGACTTTGTGATATCAGCAAATATTACTGATCACGCTCTAATTTTGATATGTGAATGTTTGGGAGTCCAACTTATTGTCTCTTGTATACACAATATTTCGTCTCACCTGCAGCTCCCTGTTGTTGCAGGTAATCTCTTCCTCTCACTCTCACGTCGCTCTGCAGCATGCTGGCCTGTGTCACATCCACTCACCACTGTTCAATAATTCATCAGTATTACTGTGTATACTAGAACATGCTTCACTGCACTGCACTGCCAGTGTGCCTTCAGACGACCAGACGGAGACAGAAAGAGAGAAGGAGAGAAAGAGAGAAAGAGAAAAGCTGCTTGTGTTTCTTGTCCCTCCCACCACTAGTACCACCACCCTCCCAGCCGTTGCTTCAGCACGTGACCTCGGCTTCCCGTCAACCTCTTATTCCTATTCTGTCAACCTCGGGCAGCCGCATTGAGCACCGCACTCCTCTGGCTATCCCTCCCCTCCCTCCACGTGCACGGGTGGTGGAGCTGCATGGCGCTCTGTTCTGGCTGAGCTGATTCTCTCAGAGCCGTTTCCCGTGATAGATGAGGCTGTTTTGCAGCGCCAGCAGCACCAGGGCCAGCACTAACAGGACCGTATAGCTCGTCCTGGTCGGGCAACGGGCCGGGTGAGGGAGTTCAACATGACTCAGGAGAACTACCGATAACTACTAGGTGACATAAGCCAGCCTGAGTCACGTCCAGTAATATGACCTATAAAGCTTTATACCGGTATTAAACCATGACTTCATCAGATGTAACAGCCTCCTCTAACAGAATGAATCAGGCTGGAAGAGTCGAGTAGAGCTGCTCCAAGGTTTTAGGGAACAATAGCACCCACAAGTTACTACTACGTCCACCACCTGCAACTAGGGCTGGGTGTCAAACCGCAGTACTTTCTGACCACTGACCAAGGAGCGAAAAATATCCCAAATGTTAGGATTGAGTGCTTTGTTAGGTATCTTTCTTTCTTTTTACATATTCTTTGATTGGATATTTCCTGATTCAAGTCATAACTTCACTGCCCATTTTATATAATTAAGCGGTAACACTTCATTTTACAGGTCCGCAAATTTCATGGTAATTACGTGATAATTAGCAAGTAGCCTATTTAAAATTTCTATTGGAATAACTGCCAAATTACCAAGTTCTTGTACGGCTGCTTTTGTTAAAGCTGCTCTATTCAATATTCAGAGCATTAATATAGCAGCAAACAACTATTGTCTATGTAAAGATATAGAGGAGTAATGTCTACCTGAGTAGAGAATGAAGTCGCTCTCCCTCTGTGTGTGTTGTAATCCAAGCTTCACCGTGCTATGTTGACATCGCCGTGCCAGCCACGCGTGCCTTTTAGTGGAGGTTGGTGTATGTGAGCGCGGCGGTTACAGCTGATAACGCCGTCCCGACCGACGGGGTTGTGGCAGAAGCGTAGCGCCCACCCTCTGGTTCCTACTCAGGTAAACACTGTTATCTCTGTCAGCACTGTTGCTGCTGTTTGCACTGTTAGCACAGTGAGCTGCCAGCAGCTGGCTCAGCTGTCGCCATGTTGAGAGCCGCGTGGAGGCAATAGATGTGCTCTAAATTTCAAATTTAGCACCTTTAAGACAACGTTAAGCTTTCAAATGCTGTTTGTGTTTAGGGAAACGTTTAAATACTCTACAATTATATATTAAACCTATAATTTGTTTTATTATCAATTCATCTGCCTTTTTTGTATTTTTTACAAATAATTGATTAATTGCTTGGTCTATAAAATGTCCAAAAACTTAAAAAAAACACCCATCACAGTTTCTCAGAGCCCAAGATGACGTCTTCAACTGTCTTGTATTGAGAGGTTTGATATTTTACATTGAAAAAATGTTGCAACGATTAAGTGATTCGGTGAATCAATAGCTTTTGTCAATCGACTACTTATTGTTTTGGTACAGATGCTGTTATTCCAGTATCGTATTCACACATGTAAGATAAAAAATCTCAGATGATATCCAACATATTTGCAAGACAAGCAGCGGCGTCAGTGTTCTCACTGCCAGACTACATCACAGGTACGTACTGAGTGAGGGGGCAGACGGATTCCTAGACACATTTCCATGAAAACATTTGACAGCTGTCATGAGGAGACAGCTGACACTCACAGTGGGGTCAACAGCTCAATTCTTCCAAGTGTGAGTGTAGTTTGGACTTTACAAACACATACACACACACACACACACACACACACACACACACACACACACACACACACACAGATGGCCCACAGTGGCCTGTGTGCACTAGATCTTAAGAGATTCACTGCTAAACGCCCTCTTCTCAGATAAATTATCTAACTGCTCTCACCACACAGCACAAGAGCAACTGAGGCATTTACAGCAGAAGTGTTCTGCAGTGTTTTGCAAAGCTGAGCTAAATTACAGTGCCAACTTGCTGTATAACAAGAAATAAGACTCAAGCTTCACTCAGACAGTCATTGGGCCAGTGCCGACATGACCTCCATCGTGGGCGTGTGTCTTTGTGAGCTGTAAAACCAGGATTATTAACATGCTTGGATTTTCACCTCTGCTTAAGAAAAAGAGTAAGAACACTGCACAAAGGAGCACAATTGTTAGATTAACGGAACAAAATAAATCCGAGAGAGACAAATCCAAAAGCCTGCAGAACCAAGCTGCAGCACAGTTTAGATGTCGGTGGTGGCAAGGTGGGTCAGGCCACACTCGGCCCCGGTCCGCTCACCAGGAAGGAAACTCCACCTCTGCAGCAGGCAGCTGGCCCGGGCCGAGCCTTAGGGTGGTGGTGATGTCACAGACGACATGTTCCCCTACCACGCCCACCTACCGAAGTCCAAACCTGTCACCCGGTTCCCCTCCAGCATTCCAGCCATACATCCCAGCCCTCCACCCACACACCGCACATGCACCAGGAAAACATTAGAGGCCTGTTTTCACCATGAATACAGTCGGGGCCGGCGGATGAGCCTCAGCTGCAGCACAGCTTTATGTGCCGGGCTGTTCTCTGTCTGGATGCTTTGTGAAACACAGATGGACTGAAATCACCACGCAAAGAAGAAAGTTAAAGAAAGAGCCAAGAAACGAGGACGGCAACTAATGATTATTATTATCAGTATCGATTACTGTCTTGATTTTAGATGAATCAGCTTTGTCTATAAAATGCCATAATATAATGAAAAACACCCATCACAGTCCAAGTTGATGTCTTCAAACTCTTCATTTTGTTCGAACAACAAGTCCAGAACCCAAACAAATTAAATTGAAAATGATGTAGTGTCGAGGAAAGCAGTTGCTGTTGATAAACTTCCTGTGGATCGACTAATTGACGAATACTTTAATCATGTAAGCCGTGCCTGGTGCGAAAAACTTAACTAGAGCTGCAACGATTAATCAACTAGTCAATAATTAAATTAATCACCAACTATTTTGATAATCGATTAATCAGTTTGAGTCAATTTTTAAGAAAAAAAAAGTCAAAATTTTCAGATTCAAGCTTCTTAAATGTGAATTTTTTCTGGTTTCTTTACTCCTCTATGACAGTAAACTGAATATCTTTGAGTTGTGGACAAAACAAGACATTAGAGGACGTCATCTTGGGCTTTGGGAAACACCGATTAACATTTTTCACAATTTTCTGACATTTTACAGACCAAACAACTAATTAATTAATCGAGAAATTAAAATAATTGTTAGTTGCAGCCCTAAAATTAACCATCAGCATTCAAAGATGAATTGGACAAATCTTAACTGAATAAACCACAAAGATAGCATCAAATCAGTGCGTTTGTCTTAAACCGCCTCACTGTTCAATATTAAGCATCGAATGCTGTATATGCTTCAGCTTGTAGTGTTTCACAATTTGAATATACACATACATTTGTCTCAAGCACCTGCTCAGGTTTCTTTTTAGGCTCTTCAGTCGAGACATAAAGCAATAAATCCTGTCTGACTGCCGATTGCCAGCCTCAAGGAAAGCAAGAACAGGGTGATACGTGTGGGCGTGTAATCAACATCATGCTTGCACTATGCACCCACTTCCTCTCCACGCAAACAGCTTTACGAACACTAAATATAGATCCTTTTCCATCTCTGTCTGTTATCCTGCTTGTTTGGTTAGAGCCGCCTCTTTGACTGTTAACCAATATAGCATCATTAACTACACAGAGCACAAAACCACAGATTCAGCACCAACGCAGAAAAAAAACCTCGGAGATTTCCACTAGAAAAAAATAAAAACCCCTGGGCGATTAATTAACTAAAACACAGTGCACCTACTCAGATGAGGGGAAACGGTGTGCCTGCCTACTAGATTGTCATAATGAGAGGGAATGCTGAGCTAAAACAAATAGTCATCAACACGGTTAGGAGTTAATTACCTTACGCATATGGCCCGACGTCCAATGAGAATTCACAGACCTTGACAGCCGTATAGTTGTTCTTTAATTAAAGAAAAATGTAGATTGAACGCCATTAAATTGTGTTATTCTAGGAAAAATTCTGTCAGCATCGGCAGATTTATAATATTCCCCAACATCATTATTCCTCGCACCAACACATCACAGTAGCCGTGGGAATCACCATTGGCCCCACAATACGATATTTTCACCATACGTAAGATCTTATTGCGAATTTAAACATTTTGTGATATGCTGAGTATTGCGGTATATACAGTATATATTCGGTATTATTATCTTTTTTCAACTGCAAATTATGCAGTTTGTCAACATCTGTTTTATCTAATAATATACAGTTTTCACTCTGTTCATCTCAGAATTTTTAATCCACATATCTTGAGGTCAGAGGTCAAGGGACCCCTTTGAAATGGCCGGGCCAGATTTTTGGTGCCAAAATTTCGCTTAACTTTGGATCATTATTTATCATTCTTTCCAACAAGCTTGCATGACATGGTTGGTAACAATTGATTCCTTAGGTTTTCTAGTTTCTTATGATACCAGTGTTTTTCACTCTAGCTTTAAGACTGAGCCCGCTGCAACCTCTGAAAGACAGAATAGCGGCTGGATTTGCAGTGGTCAGACTGTTAAGAGGTTAATTGTTTATATAATAAAAGATCGATACTTGACTTCTGTGTATCGATATGCACATATCGCGATACTGTGCTGACTGAGACATCAGCAGCGAGAAGCTGGATAGGAGTGGCCGCCACACGAGGGAGTTGAAGGTAGAGACTAGAGAGCCCTCCAGCTAACAGCTGAAACATGTTCAGTGGGCCACAGCCAAGTTCAGCAATTTCAATTAAGGACACAAACGTCAAGCCAGACAGTCTGGAGACTGACAGGTCGCAGCCTTCGCTAGACAGCAGCAGAATGATGATCTATTTCTGATAACACATCATGACATGACAACTCATATATTGTGCATGCTTATAAATACATAATGGCATAAATATTCATGGCTGTCTTTCTTTTCAAGGATTTCCTCTGAAGGTTAACTGATATTCATATAATTGTCTAGATACATTTTACTGGATAAGTAGGGCTGGGTGATATGGCCAAAATCGTCTATCCAGACATAGGTCATTTCATATCTCGATAACAATATATATCATGATATGGCATGTTTTCTGGTAATTCAACAAATAGTCTATATAAAATAATCACATGGTAAAGCTTATTTTTGTATACTTCTATGTGAATTAAATATTTGAAAAATTAAGAATACTAAAAATACTTTTCTAATTTAAAAACTTGAGTGCAAAATGAAGGCTGGGCAATATATCAATATGTCGATATTGTGATATGAGACTAGATATCGTCTTATATTTTGGATATCGTAATATCATAATTTGGCATAAGTGTTGGCTTTTCTTTAACTTACTCTGTTCTAGCTGTTGTATAATTTGCCTTTTCCCACTTGGTCATTATATCCACTTTACTGATGATTATTTATCAAAAATTTGTCCCACGATATCGTCGCAATATCGAGGCAAAAACTTTGGCAAAACATATCGTGATATTTGTCTTTCTCCATATCGCCCAGCCCATAGTTTTTAGAGAAATGATAAAATGATAAAAAAATGAATAAATAAATATAGGCTTAGCCAATATTACAATAGAAACAATATAGAACAATATATACAATAGACATATACAATCGAATTTATCGTCTTTCAATGGAATCATATTGTGATGAAATCATATATCAAGATATCGTGATACACGATTATGTCGTCTAAACTGATAATAACATCATTTTGCACTAAAGTTCTTAATTACATGAAAGAATACTCGATACTTTTCATTTGTATTTAATTCACACAGGAGGAATATACAAAAATAGGCTTTACCATGTGGTTATTTCATACAAACTATTTATTTATTGACTTACCAGAAAACATGCCATATCTTGATATAAATCGTTATCGAGATATGAAATTACCTATATTGTGATAGAAGATGTTGGCCATATCGCCCAGCCCTAGGGGGCACTGATCTAAGAAAAGAGAAATTTCACTGGGGGTATCACTTCCTGTCCCCGAACAAGCGGCGGGTTTAACCTTTGCCGAAACTCTTGGGTTGGACTCTGAGCAGCTGTCGGTAATCCAACAGCCACCATGAGGGTTTAATGTTAAACAGATGGAAGTGAGAACCAATTCCTTTGCATTTCTACCCTTTCCGCCCTCCTCCATCATCACCGCTCTTCCCATGGCTTCACGGGCCTTCACACAAGTGGCACAGGAATTTGTGTGAGGAGCATTGTTTTGCTGAGTACTTAAGAGTGCTTGAAGTGAGAAATAGTGGAAAAAAAAATAAGACAGAGTGAAAGGTTTGAGGGGGAGGGAGACTGTAGGCAACATGGAGAGGGAAAGCGAGAGAAAGAGAGGGGGAGGGAAAGGCATTAACTTCCTGTGGAAACACCCACTTTTCCCATGAGCTCATACAAACCAGAAAGGTCACTCGATTCAATACCTAATACACACGGAGAGAAAGAGAGCACACAATGTGTCCGCCGCCTTAAAGGGCCACCGGGGAGCACTCTGTCAAAGCTGGGAGAGATTTAAGATGGTACATAATGCTGCAGAGAATTACTGGAAAATAACAACACGTGTTGATTGACAGTATTTCAAAACTCTGTTGTGAAGCTGCACGATCATGCTGCATGTTCAGTGACAACACTTTCATTGAATGTTTACAGTTAAGAGGATGCAGTCTGGGGTGTAGCACTGAAGCTTGGCGAGATGCCGAATTAAATGAACCCATGCACATCACTCCTACAAGCTCTCTTCCTCCTAATGCGCAACAGATCAATAGCTTGTCCCTTAAATCATTCCCTTGTCCTTAAATGCCGGCCGACCAGCGAAACTCTGCCCCACCACACAAACCTTTTGGCACAACTCTAACATCCACCCAGTACTATGACCTCGCTAGAAATGCAGATCCTGCCATTCTTAAGGTAGCAGATAATTCAATTTTTATTGTAAGCAACAGTAATGATGGCCAAAGCTACAAAAATAAGGTCCAAGTAGTAAAAAAAACTAATCCTTTCAGTGAAGACCTATTCTGTTATCTTTGGACTTTCAGCAGGCACACGCACATCCATACATTATTTTGCAGATGCTGGGAAACAATAAGCTGCATAAAGAAAACCAGTTTATTAATTCTGCATGGACTCGACAGCGTTCCTCAGGTCTCAGCTTTTTCCTTTGTGGATATTAATGTTTTTACGGTCCTGGCGGCATATACCACTGCACAGCCACTTCATTGTTGAGATACGAGGGTGTAGCCTCATCAGTTGTACGAGGAGTCAAGCGATCAGATGATCAAACAGTCTGCGAGCAAATCACCAGTTCTGACACACATTTAAAAGTGAAAACAAAGGTCAAAGTGAAAACTACTGCCTACACTGTCCGTCGTAAATGTTAGGGCTGCAACTAATGATTATATTCATTAGTGCTTCATTTGACAAATAATTTCCCAATTAGTCTACTAATTCTTTTGTCTCTAAAATATCATTAAATGTCAAGAAACAGTGACAAATGCCCATCATAATTTCCCTGAGCCCAACACGGTGTCCTCAAATTCCTTGTTTGGTCCGACCAGATTTTCAGTTTACCATATGACAAAGATAACCTGCAAATCCTCACATTTGACAAGCTAAAATAATTTGTGACATTTTTACTTGAAAAATGACTGAAATTATAAATCAAAAATCATTACAGATCATTTCTGTCAATAGGCTAATTGATTGATCGATTAGTAAATGTCGTTGTTAATAAAATTTTGCAGTGTTCCTCCTTTGTTTGACCTACTGTAAATACAGTGGCTTTTCATGCATGCAGTTTCTCAAAGCAAGTACAACTGAAAGATTGTACTGAACATTTCTGCTGTGTTTACCATTCATTTTCACTTCCAAACATTTAGGTTCGTAATTTGGGTTAAACTGGTTGTTTGTTTACGACCTGATTGTTTCTAGTTGTGCTGCTCCGCTTTAGAGATGTTGCCATATTCCCCGATCCCAGTGGTTAAGCTGAAGAGTGAATTTGTAACAGATAGTTGTAATTAGGGATGCAACGATACCAGAAATTTTGTAGTTGATACCAATACCAGTAAAATTCCACGATTTTCAATACCTAATTCGATACCACAGTAAAAAACAAAAGAAAAACAATAAATCTACTTCATCATACACTCCTTTATTAACGTCTGCATTCTGTTTTTTGCGAATTTATTATTAATCCCTGATGATCCGCCTCAAGTTTCCCGTCAAAATAATTTACCCATGCCCAATACTCATTTTTACTGAATAGATCTTGGATGCATCATAATGCATCATTGTTAATGTTAGCTGTTAGCTCCGTTATTTAGCCAAGCAGGACTGTGCTGCCCACCGGCAGCTAACAGCTAATGTTACTCTCCTCCTGGCGATTTGTTGTTCACAATGTAGCATTATCGGGGAAATTTCCTATCACCCCCGAGACAACGAGACGCCATCAGTCCCCTCGATCATGCGGTACTGTAGAAAAACAAGTAGCCTACTGTCATGTTGGCATCGACTTGGAACCAAAATCGGTTCTTGTGACATCCCTATGACTGCAAACTATTTATATTTATAGATTTATATTAATGACTAAGTTGTCATTAGTCAAGCACAACTATGCTGGACATACTGGTGTTTCACAATAAAAACAAGTTACATTCAGTACGTGAATGGTCTAGCTAGCACTCAAGGCTGTAGAGTTGGGATAGCAGCACTCATGCAGAGAATAAAGCAGAGGATAAATGTCCCACCAGTGAACCCCCTGCTCTCCTCTAACCCCTCTGGCATTAATACTTCAATCGGCCTGCTAAATATCAATGTGTGCCGGACTCTGAACACTTTTGAACCCGCTCAAAGGCGCAGAATCAAAGAGGTGCCATTTAAAGGCCTTTTCCACTCGACCACTGGGCTCAAAGACGCCGCTTTGCTCTTTAATGGTCACACTACAAACTATTTATTTATCTCAATTTCATAAGCACACTTTGTTGAATTATAAGTGGAGACCTGTGTAACTACTTTACAGAAGCCCACAAACTGATTAAGCAGAACACAGAGAGGGAGAACTGTGTGAACCGCCCTTATTGTTCTAGTGGATCATGTGACATCACTAATGTTCCCCTTCCCTGCATTAAGCCGACCCTAAGCCCGGCCATTGATGGGTTATCAATGCCGTTTTCTCTACGGCCCTTCCTTGTTTTGCTGGCAGAGACAGAAAATAAAGACATATTTTGATAAGGGTTACTCTCTAAAAAGACATGGTGATTCCCCCCTGACTGCATTTTGCTCTGGTGAGCCCCAATCAATGCCTGCTTTTGTGGAAGTGGGAAAGCCTTGGCCCATGTGACACTGTATCAAAATCGCCACAAATTAAGTGGGTAGATGTTGAGGATAAATGGAGCAAGGCAATGACAGAACAGAGAGTAATGTAGCAGTGAAGTTCCTGTAGTTAGGGAGTGAGGATTATAACTAGGGCTGTCCTCGACCAAAGAAATGCTTAGCCGACTAACACTCTTACGATTTTGTCTACTAAAGGATTTAATTCAATAATAAGCCTATCCCAGCTGACATTGGGTGAAGGCGGGTTACACCCTGGATAGGTCGCCAGATTATCACAGGGCTGACACATAGAGACAGACAACCATTCACGCTCACATTCACACCTACGGGCAATTTAGAGTCAACAATGAACCGAACCTGCATGTCTTTGGACTGTGGGAGGAAGCCGGAAAACCCGGAGAAAACAAACGCAAACATACAAACTCCACCTGCGACCCTCTTGCTGCCCCACCAAATGAATGAATTGTTATTTATTATTAAAATAATAAATTGTACACCAGCTACTTCGTAAAAAAAATCTTCAAAATTAAGGAATTACAATTCAAGCGTAAACCTTTTAAATGCAGCAACAAATTGGTCAAAACTTAAACAGGAATAAATTCCAGTATATAATTTATATAGTATATAAACATAGAGTTGAAGTGAACAGATTGGCTCCATTGTTACGGTACCCGATCCAGCTATTTGAGTCTATATCGGCCCGATGTCGGTATCGATATCGGTATTGATGCATCCCTAAAACAGATCAGTTTTCTCCACAAAGAATCAGACAAAAGCACCACTACACACAAAAGCAATATCTGCAGCTCCTAAAGTCGACCCAGAAAGCTCATCTTCAGCCTTGCTGACTTTTAAAACATAAAGTATATCATGATATACTGAGACTCCCAAGCCTTGTTGTGACCCATCATCTCAGACAGTTCAGTGTTTGCATATGTTTTTCTTTCATTCTGGGCTTCATTCTTCTTCCTCTGCTTGTCTTGGTGCAGAAGTAGTACTGCACATGCTCACATCAACAAAGCTTCACTGTGACGGCTCAGCGAGAGGACACCAGCTACTGCAGTGGCTGTGGACAGAGAAACTACTGTGTGTGACTTTCAAAAACCCATACAAAGTAACTCAACGGAGTGTGGCTCACAGTCTGTAGTCTATGGGTTTCAGGGAAACCGTATGATCGGCCGAATAATGGGACGCTGATCGGCGCTGAAAATGAAGAACACTCGGAGGATCCAAAGAGTTGGTTTACCAATCAAGATTACAGAAGATTAATAATCTAAACTAATACCCATAATTTACATATTACACCAAAGCAAATCATTTTTCTACCTACTTTAAAATGATCAAGTATCTCCCAAACACCTCTAAAAAGATTTAACTGTACAGCACCTGCAGAATTGTATTCATCTTCTCCACCATCTCCCCTCTCTCCTCTGGTACAACTGCTGAGTGTGTGTTTCTGCACCAGTGTACTCTGCTGCAGACTATAACTCTTAGCATTGGGTGATATGTCAAAGGAAATGGGGCCACTCACTGGCATCATGTCAGATACACAGCAGCAGCGTTACCGTTGTGTGCTTTTAGGCCAGCAGTCACAGGCAGCAGAAATGTCATTACTGGAGCAGGCAGCTCCTCATAAATAACACCTAATGGACACGTCTTCTCTCTCTGATGGGTCCTCCCTGCCTGCCCAGTCAGACACAATCATCACATGTCATTCTATTTGGGTTTAGAAAAAGATCATAATCAACAATTGTGTATGTCACGATTACAAATTGTCGTAAGATGGGGGAAAAAATTAAAAGAAAAACTAGAGTAAACTTCCATTTTTTAACCTGGACTCTATTTTCCCAGTTTTTTTGTGTGTAAGTGACTAATAGGGACAACAATTTCTGAAACTGGTCCAGTATTGAGGCATAACACTGTAACCGGCAGCCGTGAAACAAGCTGCAAGGGCAAATGATCAGCTTCAATGTACCGTTATGTTCACTAAACGTGCTTGTTTTTGCCACTGACAGGCTCAGTTTGTTATTATAAGTGTCTGACGACATAATGGAAAGGACCCTACAGAGAAATAAAATGTTTTTCTGACCTTTCACTTGATCCAGTACGTTTGTTATTGTGTCCAAGTCCCGCTCAAGGAGAAGTCTCGTTGTGAGATCTGAGTATCCGTATACTCTGGCTCAAATAAATATGGGTGGCCATCGAATTCAAAGACCTCATCCAAATTGTGTAAGTCTACTAAATATTCAGCCATGACATTGAAAATCTTTTAGATAACACTGAGCTACGCTTTCTGTACTACAACACAACAAAGTCTGCCCGGCTGGCACTCGCGTTTCCACCATGGATGTATTCCACTATTCCACCGCTGTCTTCCGGCAACACGTCACCTCGCAAGATTTCAGAACGTGACTTCTCCTTGAAAAAGTCTCTTTCCATAATGTCAGACACTTATAACAACAATCACAGTCTGTTATGGCAAAAACAAGCACTTTTAGTGGACGTAAATGACAGTGCCAGCTTGCCCCAATAGCATCATATTGCAGCCTTTAAGCAGCTGCCGTCTGCAGCGCTCTCCCTCAATAGGGACCAGGTTGAAAAATACCAAAGTTATCCTTTACCGAATGCAGATGCAGGGAAGGGCGAGTCACTAAACCGCGTAATGAGTATAAAAATGATGTGAATCAGGTGTTATGGCCTTCAAAGTCACCAGATCTCAACACAATGGAAGTGAAGCTGCTCTGGAGGCTGACTAGTAAGAGTGTAACTTTTAAAACGGCCAGCTTGTCAGCGAGGTGAATGTCATTTTGAGCTCTACATGCTTTAACTAGCGGACAATGTTTTGGTTCAACACACCAAACACACTTTTTAGGCAGCTGTTGACTCGGTTTGGCTCGTGCCAGTTTAAAAGTCTGCTGCATCGGGGCTCGCCGACACCAACTGGTGCTGAAAACACAGTCCCATTTGCTGCATGTGTTGGATCAGTACAACAGTCACACAACAGCTGTGTCACTGACTCAACCACACTCACATAAATGTATCTACACATGTACCTGATGCTCACTGAACAGCCTTTCTGATTATGATCTTTATCAGTGGGAGAGAGAGAGACAGAGAGGAAGACACAAGTCACACTTGGCCATTGTCGTCAGCACATTTGGACACAGCGAGTCGTGCTGTACTGTCACCTGTTGTCTCATTCCGTGCCTCACCTCCCCCCTGATGGACAGCAGGTGCCCAGCAGGCCTCTGGACGGCGTCTGCAAGAGACGTGCCAAATGTCCACCAGCTGCCTGGCAGGCCGCTCAGGAGCCCGGCATCAGCGACAAGCACAGACGTACAAAAAGAAACCATTCATAGCGTTCTATCGACTAAGCTGCATGAAAAAATGTCTCCTCTACATGCGGCAGTGCTACTTTAAATAACAGCCTATAAAACACTATATATAATCAACACTATAGCATCAGAGATTAAATATAGGCTTGTCACATATTAAAAGTGTACATAAATGTGGAGTCCTAAATGTTTGATGGCGGTGGGAGCGGGTTGCTAAAATAAGCAGCATGTCAGTTTCCCATAGCCGGCGTTGTTGTTATATGACTCTGAGATGCGAGACCTGATACTGTGGCCAGTTATTCTGAAACAGACAGATGTGTGAACAAAGAACAATAGCTAAAAACAACACAGAGGAACCCGATGCCCCCTCTGTCTGTCTGACTATCTGAGGGGCAGTGACCGGAAAACAACGGGCGATATATCGCAGGTGAATGTAGGATTTTTATTTGACCTATCAGAGGGTCAAAGTATGCATAAAAAGATGTTGTACACCTCATAGTGCTATCATCAAAAATGTCATTCTCTATGGTAAGATGCATGAAATTGAACCTCAAAACACAATTTAGTTGCAAGTCATATTTCGCATGTAGTGGCTTTATACAATAATGTGATATTACATATAAAATTGAATAGCAGCATGTGGAAATCTGTTGAGATCAGCTTTAAGACAGCAACTGAATGATTATTTTTTTCTATTAAGATAAGTATTGACTTTGTGTAGAATTTTTTTAAATATTTTTTATTTATTAAAATAAATTATAATATATAAAAAGTATGAATAATGAAGAAAATAAACTAATTAGGGCTGTCCTCGACCGAAGAAATTCCTAGTCGACTAACACTCATTCGATTTTGTCGACTACTCGATTAAATCGACAGATCTGTAAAACTGAGTTTCTCCACAAAGAATCACAAAAAAAACGATTAGCTGACTAATCGACAAAGAGTGGGCAGCCCTGAAACTAATACTGCACCACCAACATGCTACAAAAAGCACGCCTCCTGAAAACCATCTTTAAACAAAAGACAAATGAATAACTCAGCTAAAACTAGCCGCCCACTAACAAACTGAATACGATCTGAAAATAAAATAATAATTAAGTAGAAATACAATCATACAGGAAACAAGCTTTTTGTCATCAATCTGAACTCCTCTATTACTACCACAGTCCGATACAACTGGCCACTGAGCTGTTCAGGTTTAGATGCCTTGCTCATTGGTACATCAGCAACAGCTACTACATATACAGTACTGTATATGAATGATTAAGTAGAAATGTTATGAGGAGACACACGCACACACACACACACAGGTCGTCTGACTGCTGGTGGTGACTAGCTGGGCCTATAGCGTGCCTCCATGGGGCTGTAACCTGCAGGGTCTCTGTGGTCCGATCCCCAGTGTTTTCTATGTAAACAACATACATGTATACAGAGGAAACGTCGCTTTCAGGTGACATTCATGGGGGGGTGGACACGGCTGCCACTATCAGCTGATTTCAGATCACTGTCATTCAGGCTTCACCGTGTTAACCTTGAGAGTTCATGTAGAGTCCTGTGAGCCTCGCTGATGATGTTCGCTAAAGCATTACAGGCAAATAAAAGGCTGCGAAGACATGAAACCAATAAAGTTTTGGTACTGATACCAGAACAATACTTTTCTTATACCCTACTTTAAGAAATATAACATTTGTTTTCATTGTCGATTAATCTGTCGATTATTTTCTCAATTCATCGATTAGTTGTTTGGTCTATAAAATGTCAGAAAATGTCGATCAAGTGTTTGCCAAAGCCCAAGATGACGTCCTCAAATGACTTGTTTTGTCCACAACTCAAAGATATTCAGTTTACTGTCATAGAGGAGTAAAGAAACCAGAAAATATTCACATTTAAGAAGCTGGAATCAGAGAAGTTTGACTTTTTTTTCTTCTTTAAAAAATGACTCAAACCGATTAATCGATTATCAAAATAGCTGGCGCTTAATTTAATTGTTGACAACTGATCGATTAATCGTTGCAGCTCTAAATATAAACATGTAATTTCCGTTTATTGGTAAAAGAAGTCGAAGTTCTCAAATGTGAAATGTCGTCTAAACACAAAGCAGCCTTCCAAAACTCATCCTAAATAAAATACAGTCTATTTTAATTCAATTCTGGAACCATCTGATCAACAAATAAGTAAACAAGATTATAAATATCACCAGACATTCGATACTCGATGCTATCTCGAAACTGCTAAAACACATGCTGTTGATTAGTGTGTTAATCTCTGCAGCATCAAATAAATCATTTTTGTACACAGGAAGTAGTTTCTTCAATCAACCCACGAGTCTGTATGTAACTAGTACCTATAGGTCTGATTTAACATCTTCATCCTCCAATAGATGTTTAATCAGACTTTTTCTTTAGAATCTGCATAGTACTGTAGTGTGTCGTTGTACAGGCTGTTATATTAGTAATCATTCGGATATAGTCATCGCCTCCTTCCTGTTATTAGTCTTGGAACAGATAAGCGAAGTTGAGCCCTACTTCCCTTGAAATTTACATTTTATGTTTTTTACTGACTATTTTGTACCAGTGTACCCAAACACCTATTCAAAATGGAGAATTTTTCCTACAGGAAACCAACGTTAAGGCATCTCATGGAGATCTCACCAAGTTAATAGGCTGCATAAGTGAATGTTAAAATCAAAACTAAAACATATTTATTATCAGCATCCACTGTGTCATCAGTACTCACACGTTTTTTCAGTCTGTGATTTTAAAAGATTATAACTCTCTGCTCTTCTGATTGTTTCTTACTTACTGACTTGTGCATACACGCTGCAGTATTCATTAGTATGATTATCTTCCTTCTGGCTGCAGGGAGACACACAGAGGGAGAGAGAGATAGAGAGAGAGAGAAAGAGAGATAGGAGTGGCTCAAATTATCATCTGATCTCAGATCTGTAATGTGGTAGGTAACAAAACATTCGTGGTCACACCTTCGCCTCCAGCTATCAACTCTGCTTCACACAGCAGAGACGATGCTTCAGAGAAGATGAGCAGGAACTGGTTTATCACGGACACCGTTCTGCTTACAATTATGGCCCCGTTCAGACCTGGTATTAACATGCGTCCTCAGTGATCGGATCACAAGTGGAAAGCTCTAAGTACAGGTGTGAACGCACTCGAGACGCATTGAGATCCGATCTTTCAGACCACATTCAGAGTTGATCTGGGCCACATATGGCTCCTCCCGCTGGGATCCGCAGCGTCTCTGCGCTCCTCATTTGAATAGACAGGCAGACTCGAGCGCTTGTCTGCCTCGCTGCACAGAAACGGCCTCTGTGCTCTACTGTACTCTGTCGGTACAACTGTATTTTATTAAAATATATCTTATCTATAGGCTACATATGTACAGAATATCAGACTAGGCACAGGAAGTGCATTATTATCATACTGTCGGAGATGAGTCGGTGTTTTTGTTCCGCTGCTTTGCACGGAGCTGACACCCGCTCGCTCGACTGCCCGGTCGCTCGACTGCCCGCTCGCTCGACTGCCCGCTCGCTCGACTGCCCGCTCTCTCTCTCTCCTCCCCGGCTCTCTGAAGCTCTGTACCAGCTGTTGCCTGGCAAAGGTAGCGGTGGCGGGACGCGGAGGTCCCCAGTGACCGCCAGTACAATAACCTTATATTTTGATGTTATAAAAATGTTAATACCCGAATTATCGAATATGTAGGATATTACTACTGACATTCCTGTAATATTATGTCACAACGTCTGCTGTATCAGCCATGTGTTTACTACGTGTTTATTTGCATATAGAGCGGGGACGTGAGATCGGATCACAAGTGGCCACTCAAGACGCATGTGGAGACGCATTCTAATACCAGGTGTGAACAGACGTACTTAAAGCAGTCCACTTGTGATCCGATCACTGAGGACGCATGTTAATGCCAGGTCTGAACGGGGCCTATGTTTCTATCTCATCACCATAAAAGACTTTTGATATAAGCTTTACAAATGATAATAGCTCACTTGAGCTTCTCCGTAACGGTTCTCAAATGGAGCTCCTCGGCAGCTTGGCTATTTAAAAATAACGGGTTTGCTCAGGATGTCCCCTGTCGTGCTAATGACGACTCTCTCTGACCAATCAGGGGTCTGCAGTGTTTGAACTCCACCTTCTAGCATCGGCTCCGCTCGCTTAGGACCTCGACCGAGGTGGTACCAAGAATGGAGTGGTTCTATTGGTACCATCCACAACTTTTGCTACTGGAAACGCAAAAATAACCGTTGTAATGTCTAACAAACTGAACTCAAGGCTGCATAGAGGGCATCCTGCCAGATAACGAACACAGTACAGCCCCAAGTCAGGAATAAAGTTCTTCTTTAACTGAACAAGGAAATGATTGTGTAAACAGTAACATAATTCTGCAAAAAACACTACAAGTGATAAGAGTTATTTGGAAAAGCAAAACAGAGAACTAATTTATAACACATTATGACAGCCGATACACAGAAAACGTATGCAGAATGAGGAAGCACACTTACAAAAGGTGCGATATCTATTGTTTTTTCAGGTCTAAGCATTGGTATACGTGTGTTTGTGTGTGTGTGTGTGTGTGTGTGTGTGTGTGTGTGTGTGTGTGTGGATGTGTGTGTTTGTGTGTGTGTGTGTGTGTGTGTGTGTGTGTGTGTGAGACTGTGGATCCAAGCCAACTTCAGTGTGTAAACAGGTATAGGCCACTGAAAGTCACACAAGAAACGGACATAAAGCGAAGGTGAAATGGTGAAAGATGTAAAGCCATTTGTGAAACAGTAAATCTGCTCCTACAGTATTAGCTCTTCTCACTGACCATGTTTCCTCTCTACTATTACAATGCCTATAAAACACCGGTACAACATATATTATTAGCATGGAACCAGCAACAAAAATATACAATAATCCAGTTGTGCCTCATGTTGTATTAACGTTTTTAAGCTATCGCTGATGAAGAGTAGTCTCCCTCCCTGGATAATCATTAGTTTCTCATTAGCTCGGAGCGAGAGGGATGACCCGCTAGTCTCTTGAGCTTTCCCAGATGGTTGGGAGTGTCTTTGGAGATCCCAAACTAACTTTTGCATGAACATTCCTATGGTGTGCTGCATGGCATTTAGCCTGATTCAAGTAAATTACCTCAGCAACAGGATTATCCATCAAACAAGCCTAAAAAAACATAAAGCCTCACTAGTGACCTTTGGTGCTGCAATGTTCATCATATCCCACAATACAAAAGTGTTGGATGGCACAAACAAAATACTGATTAGACATTTAAATAAATCTAATTAGCATCTTTAGATGCATAGAATTTGTGGATTGGATAAAGAACTGTAGAGTTTGTCCAGAGGGTTGCATTAGAGGAAAGACCATGGGGTCATTGTAATCAAAGGGGGTTATCTCCCTCGGAGCATGAATGCACTTTTCACACAAGCCTTACATTATATTGATATTATCTTGTGAAAGATGTTGTCAATTTTGCCTGAGAGTGGCACAAGAGAAAATGCTTACAAAGTGTCTAAATTGAAATGGTTCATCTTCTGGGTACACATTAGATCTAGATATTGCTGCTTATGCACAAGTATGAATTTTGGGCTGATGGTGGCGGTCTAAGGGGCCGTTCACATGCTGCGTTTTTTGTGCCGTCAAATCCATTATAGTCAATGTAGTCTGTTGCTTGAGTGCTACACAGGCACCAACCACAAGGCCGGCTGAATTCATAACTGATTGGTCACACAAAACCGTATTTAGAAATGTACTTATGATGGGCTATATCTGGCAAGAGTTTGATGTTCACTGAGGTCCGACAACAAGTAAAGACATGTAATTAAGTATGTACACTTGCATGGTGACATCTGAAAAAGAGAAAGATGCAAATAGAAGAAGGAGAGCTACAGCAGAAAACACAGAATGAGCAGTTAAGGCCAATCTCTGAAAGGTTCTCTTTAAATGTTTTTTTATCAAAGCGGAGTAATAGTCCTCTCAAAACAACACAGGGACGCAGTAAAATTGCAGTTGGGGTTGATTTTAACAGGTCAATGAACGTTACCCGACCCTGCTCATGACCTGGGCACATCTGATAGTGTTTTGGTCAGTGGGCAACCTCAGGGTCTGAAAAGTGAAGCCAATGTGCCTTAAACTTGTATTCTTTCTAACAGCCAGCAGGGGGCGACTCCTCTGGTTCCAAAAAGATGTCTGATTTTATAGAAGTCTATGAGAAAATGACCCTACTTCTCACTTGATTTATTACCTCAGTAAACATTGTAAACACGAGTTTATGGTCTCAGTCGCTAGTTTCAAGTCTTTTTCAACACAGCATGATGTTCATTTAGTAAATTAAGGTCCCATTTAGAATGAAATAGACCATAAAGCAGGGTAGGATTTAGGGCGTGGCTAACTTGTGATTGACAGGTCGCTACCACGGCGTTGTCCGGTCTGGGAGTTGTCATCTTACAACTTTTCACAGTGTGTTTTCAGTTCATGACAGTTAATTATAACCGTTTTGGTCGCCTAAGAATGTCTTTTTCAGCGTTCAGTCTTAGCTCCACCCTTCGGTGTCACTTCTGGTTGCAAAGAACCAAGATGGTGACGGCCAAAACGCCAAACTCAAGGCTTCAAATGGGCAGTCGAGTCAAGTCAATTTTATTTGTATAGCCCAATATCACAAATCACAAATTTGCCTCAGAGGGCTTTACAATCTGTACAGCATAGCTTATATACAGTCTATGGTTTTGGTATAAGACGGAGAACTTAATGCGTATGAACGTACGAATATCCAGCAACACGTGTCAATTTCTGCTCGTTACATGCATATAGTCTTTTCAAAATAAGCTTCTGTCTTCACAGGAAACAACTTGGTTAAGTTTAGGCAACAAAACTATTAAGTTAGGTTTAGGAACAGATTGCAATTTGGCTTAAAATAACTCCAGAAGTGGCGTTACTTAAGTTCCCCTACAAACAGTGTATGACAACAGCCTGACTGATAACACTACAATAGAATAAAGCTCATTTGGGTATAAAAAAGAAAACAAACAAAATCAGTCTCCCATTCATTGTCTACGGAGCAGCTCCAGACTTTATACTCTATGACATCACAAGTTTGAGACTTACTTCTCTGGTTTCTGGCTTTGAGAGAGAGTAGCTCATGTTCACAAATATTGATTGAACTTTCCTCGGCCATGGAAATAACATATTGTAATTCTTAATTTAGGTGGTGTTGCCCTTTAAATGGTTTCTACAACCCGTCTGAGCAAGTTGGCGATGAGCTCCAGCCCTCTTAAACATAAATCTGCTCTTCTCAATCTATACACAGCTTAAGTTGTTACATTAACTTTTCATAAGGAGACCAAAGATGGAAATCCTATAACATTTATATAAACTTGACTTCAATAGCAGCACAAGAGTCAAATGAGGGTAAAGGGTGGTGGTGGTGGTGGTGGTGGTGAGAAAGGGGAAATAAGGCACAGTCACACCGACTTTGTGGTACTGTGCTCAATGCAAGCAGGCTATTGTTTTAAATATCACTATTAAGTATTTAGTGGAGCACGCTCACATGAAATAGATATTAATGTGAGTGTAGCATCAGCCTCTATACTAAATCTTAAAAAGAAATCAGAATAACAGCTACCTGTTATCAAAAGAGTATTTTGCTTTTCGGCTATGCTGCATGCTGTTTAGAGAAGCATGCAGAACACAAGTTTTTTTCATTTCTGTGCATGCTGATGTTGCCAACCGGATGGATGATTCACAAGCAAAGTGACTGTGAAATCATTCACAAAAACAGCAGGTCTAAGAGAATTGTTTGCTATTTAAATTTAGTGCGATAGTCACACTTTAAAGAGTCCTGCTTTTTTTTTCTCTAGGTGACATGGTGCTGAAAAGTTTTTCTCCTGCATCTTTAAACATTTGTTGTTTATATATATATTCATATTTTACTTTTCTGGTTAGAATTCATGTTGTGAAAACCAATGAAAGGCTTGTTTGCTCTCGATTGTGGTTCTGCTCTGTGAGAAATCAACAGGTGACTCTCCTACAGAGCTAAACAAACAACGTACTCTCATCATCACCTGCCCCGACACGCACAGCTGCAAACCCTACAGTAAGAAAGAGCTTACTGTCATGCGGTTCAGTCTTCCAGTACAAAGAAAAGATATTAACTCCCTTAAAGGAGATGAAGAAACGCCGGTTCAGAATATAAATGGAAGTGTTTGCACTCAGCGGTATGGCATGTGACATATCACTGGGCCAGACAGAAAGCTACAAAACTGCCTGCATCCAAAAATGGGCTGAGAGTGTGCCGTGCGCGGTGTTACATACAACTCAATCACAAAAACACACGCACAGAAGCGTCGCTGCGAACACTCTGTCTAACCATCTGTGGCTGTTTCTGAGAAATGCACATGAAACGGCGCTCACCACATTCAACTTCAGCACTACTATCATTACCACACCTTGCCTCCACATGCCCAAGGAGAGCTGCCCTTTATAATAATCCGTGTTTATTCTATTGAATTGCTACTTATGGCAACATTCCTCCTAAATGACCTCATATCTAAGCAATCAAAAAATATGTGAGATATGTGGAAAAGGAGTGGGAGTACAAGAGAGAAAGAGAGAGGTCACTTTAGCTGTAAATCCAGCTGAGGTCTACAAAAAAATCCTCAACTAATCTGTCTAGACTTGATCAGTCAGGATGTTTTGCTCCCCTGCATGAATCTCTCCACCACCACACTAATATTAGCAAAGCATGTGAGCGAGCAACACCACGCTTTTCATCCAGCAAATCACGCGACATCTCATTATAGAGCCGTTTCGTTCCAGTTGCTTCTTTGGTTACTCTGTAAATTAAGTCGTTTTTTTGATGTGCCATTATTTCTGGAGGTAAAACACACACACACACACACACATACACACACACACACACACACACACACACACACACACACAACCACACGCCACCCCACATGCAGTCTTCACGTGGCCAGCATGAGTCATGTTTTCCCTTACTTGGGATGCTTCCTCCCTCACGGACGTCACATTAAAACAACACACTGTGTACCACATCTTTTGTCAGATGACTCAATGTTATGTCACCCCAATGCTATCTCAGCTTGAGTCAACTGCTCGGCATTAGGTGGCGGCCAGCACGCGCCCAGCGACCTGCCACTCTGTTAATTGCTAGCGACATCATCTTTCATCGTCTGACTCCCAGAAATCCCTGCTTCAGCGCGGTCTCAGCACCCTCACGATTAGCACTGGGGATCGAAGCTCAGTACTTTTGAGAAATGACTGAAATGTGCTCAAAGAATCTAAGGGTGTATGATATGAGGAAAATATACAATATAATACTGACGTTGTTGAATATCACGATAACGATATTACTTGCGATAAATAAACTGATATTATGAACTGCTGCTTTCAGTATAGTGCTGGTTATAAAATATAAAAAATTGCTTTCTGAATTAAAAAAATGAAAAGAAATTATTTCCAACATTCTTTCATTGAACAAATTAAACTGAACACAAAAGGCACAAATAAAAAAAAAGATGACTTACATTTTAAAGTGCAGTTTTCTACTGATACTCTCTTTCAACTAACTCAAAAGATCCCTGAGTGCAATACCTCGCAGTCTTTCGCGATGTGTTTAAGCAAGTTGACATCGCGATGACGATAAAAAAACGAAACGATATATTGTGCAGCTCGAATAGAATCGAGTATCGAAAACTGTCAAGTATCAAATGTTGGCATCAAATGAGTCATAGTCTTGTTTACTTATCTGATCACATATTTCCTGATCGAAATCATGACTTTTGTGGCGGGCAAAGTTTTTGTACGGCTGCTATTGTAGACAATTTTAGTGCATTGAAGCGTTCGGTACATTTAAAAGTAAAGTATTTAAAAAACAGTTTTGGTGTCAGTGCCAAAACTCAGGCATCATATTGTCTCCAGTATTGAACATTTTCAAAAGACACACATTGAAACATGCTTCGTAAAATGGTTTCTTTCACACACACATTCCTGCACATTACAAACTAGTAACACATGATGATACCACAAAAAGACCCCGCTGGATACTCAAGCTGTCGGAGCACCTCTCCTATATGAAATCATACTCGGACAGTATAAGTACTGTTTGCAAAACTACCTCAAAAAGCCTATTTTTACTGGCCTATTTACAATAAGAACTATTTGATGACAGGATATCGAATGATAAATTGTCTCCCCAGTAGTCTTGTATACAACATTGAACAATTTTCTATTTTTTTTAAATTTGATGGAAAACATATCCATAAGAAATAGAAGCAGCTACTGTTTGTGGAAAAAGTGTTGCAAGAGCGTTTCTCAGAAGCCGTCGCAAGCCAGACCAAACCAACCGAGAGTTTCAAAGAAAGGGTTTTGGGGTTAGGAAGAGACTTTTGACACTTGTGGTAGCACCGTTTTACTTACATGAGTACTTACAGAAGGCCTGGGGCTTCATTACAGAAAAATATCCCAGCTATCTTAACTTAAGTTTCAAAGATAGGAAAGAGCCTATTTCCTATTACAAAAGCAATTCCTAAACTCATGACTGTGTCCTATCCTATCTCAGACCTCCTATCTTAACATAAGAAATCCTAACTATAACTGTAAATGTGATTCTTCAATCGGCACTTGTCCGGTCATGCCTGTATCTATGTTTTTTTACACGGCTGTGTTGAATACTCGACTCTGATTGGTCAATCACAGCGTTCTACGGTCTGTTACTTCTTTATAGCAGACCGCTGCTATGTATAACAGACAGTTGCTATGTATAACAGGCAGTTGCTATGGGCACAGTTCTGATTTCGGACTCCGGCAGACCGTTTAACAAACGGTCAAATTATTGATTTCTTAAGTAGGTAGCCATGTAATAAGCGGGATAATGTACAGCTCTCACTTGTCAATGGCTAGCTAGCTGTCATGGACAAAAAAAAATGGACCTTAAATTTTAGTTACAATAAGTCGGAGGCACTAATTGTGTTGGTGGAGGTGAGGAAACCCCACCTTTATACATATACTGTATATATATATATATATATATATATATATATAAAATTACAAAATTGAATTTTCCATACAGACCTAACAACAGTTATTTTGAAATTAGGACAGGGTTTATGCCATCCTAATTTAGGATTCCTAACTTGGGAAATCCCTAGCTAAATTCCTATCCTGAGATAAGACAGGATTTTTTCCTTAAGGCAGTTAGGAAACATGTTTCTGTAATTCCAAAAATGCTAAATGTCATTCTAAACTGAGATAAGATTGGATTTCAGACTTAGGAAGTTTCTGTAATGAGGCCCCTGCTCTAAATTATAAAATGTGGCATATTTTATAACACGTGTAATAAAAGTATTACTGCGATAATTCTTGGTGAAAATTACGTCAAGTTCTTAATGTTTTAGGCAAAACACTGAATCTAATACTGTCAAGACTAACACACACACACACACACACACACACACACACACACACACACACACGTAGCTCCAGTGATTCAGGAAGCAGGTCATGTTTTTCCATACAGAGCTAGAAGGTCCTCAGAGCAGCAGTAGAGGGACTTCCTTTTGCCGAAGGGCCAAATTCCACATGGTCCGTGACCATTAACCCACCCAGGCTGACTCAGACCCCCCACCTCCTCAACACTCAACATAGATCTTGGGAAAGCCTCCACTTCACAATCAGCTGTTAGGTCTTTTCCCTCTGGCAGGCGACTTCTAGAAACTTCTGAGGAGGATGTATGTTCTCCTCCCGCTGTCAACATCTCAATCTCTCTCGCTTTCGCGCCACCCGATATGCCAGCTGGCGGCGAGAGGAAATTAAACTGCGGGTCACACTGAATACACAAAGTGGATGTTCGAGCAGAATCCCACATCAATGCTGAACAAACTGACGGTATACTCTGGTACTCTTTACTGTTTACTTCCCAGATGAAATTTATTGCAAGAGCCCGATGCAGACAGCTTGATGATAACTTCTAGTGTTGAACTCACTCACCCAACAGGAATAAAGTGCTTTAGGTCACTCGACAGACTCCTTAGTGGAGGCTGCGGTTGTATTACTACAGCAAAACTCTGCTAGCTTGTAAAGCCACCTTAATGCAATGATATAGCAATCTTTCAGTCTAGTCTTCTCTCAGAACACTTGAATTACAAAATGCTGAAACGTTATTATGGAATCTTTGCCCAATGATGCCAACAACATTCTGCCTACTGAAGCTTTAAGATACATTTGAACAGATAAAAAATGCGTGATTAATTTGCGATTAATCACGATTAACTATGGACAACCATGCTATACCATTAATCATGCTTAAATATTTTAATCGATTGGCAGTCCTAGAAATAAGTCATGCAGCATGAAAAAAGCATAAAAAACGACTAATCCACTAAAGTCGACTGACTCCAAAACGACCGATTAGAAGACTGATCGACTAAAAAGGGGGCGGCCCAAATATTTTTATCTCAAAACAAATGAGGAACTTTTCAATTACAATATTAGTGTTATGACGTGTTGTTAAATGAAGTGAAACGTCTTGTGTGTGTGTGTGTGTTTCATATTGAGCTTTAAATGCTCCCCTACTTCAGGTCAGCAGGGTCAGGAGGCTGTGGCAAAAATCTGTGCCACAGCAATCTGATCCCTTCTTACTTGGTATGCAGTTAATGAGCTTTTTGAACCCTCATTAGACGCAACCCCCCCCCCCCCCCCAACACGCACACACACTCACAAACTTTTCACCCCCCACTCTCAAACGTGTGCCAGCCCACTATTGTCTGACAGTGTGGAGACATGCAGCTGCCTGCAGTCTGGTCAGTCAGTAACACACTGACACGAGGGGGAAACACACAAGGCAAAGGGCAAAGTTTGTCATCCGTGTGTGTGTGTGTGTGTGTGTGTGTGTGTGTGTTTGTGTGTGTGTGTGTGTGTGTGTGTGTGTCTGTCTGTCTGTGTGTGTGTGGGCTTTCCAGAGCCCATTGCCTAAATGACTATTATGAAAGCCTGGAAGGTCAAAGCGAGGCAGTGTGCAGGAATGCAGCCACGGATAGATGGAGGTGACTGTTTACGTGCCTTTTCTATGTGACACAGATGAGTTCTCAAGCATAAAACTGATGAAGACAGTCTATCAGGGGGGTGGCAGTTAAATTTTTATCTCTTAGCATATTTACATTAGTGTAGTTTGGTTACTGCAGTGCTTCTAAATGAGGTGAAACCGGCAGCCTGAAGACAAAAGTTAATCATCTTTCAATGGGCATTTTGTTCTAATTCTACTGTCTCTGTTCACATATGTGTAATGAGATTTGGAGCAGCTTGGTGGCTCTAAAAAAAAAAAAAATTGAAGTACTTTTTTCTCTCTAACTCCAATGATATTCTTACAGGGACTTGTGTGCAACTTTCCCCTGCACCCTTAAAGCTTTATTAACACTCCTCTACTTTAAGTTCCTGGCTTGGTAGGCCGTTACACTAAGTCTTAGCATCCACGGCTGTAAATCCGCTACTTTACTTTGCAGCAAGTTAATGAAACAGGACAACTCCGGAGCTCCAGCAGACCCACTTTCCTTTCTCTTTCGACTAGCTGGCTATAAGCTTGCAAAGTGGAAGTGGATATGTCGGATATACCGTCGAGTTAAAGTGACAGCCGTCCTTCCTCGTTTAGTTCACAAAATAAGCCTTCTTAAACTGAGCCTATCATCTTCTCACGAGCCCTCGGTAAATAGTTGCAGGCCTCGGTAAAGTAGTGCAGAAATCGGAGCCCGGTTCGGGGTTCCCGTGTCTGGCCTCCCCCCCCTCATTCTTTCGCCGTGTTTTCGGATAAGCAAATCACAGCCATTAGTAAAAAAAAATCAAGCTAAGGGGTGCAAGCTACTGACCTGAATGAACTGGATAGTCAGGGCTGATTTCCCAACGCCGCCGCCTCCGACCACAACCAGCCGATACTTCTCCTGCACCGAGCCGTCCTTCCAGCCTGCCATCGCGGACACTTCGCTGCGCTCCGCCGCCGCCGCTGCCGGAACACCAGTGAGCTGCACTTTCTTTACTGCTGTAAACTGAAGAGAGGCCCTGCAGTGAGAGAGAGAGAGAGACCCGAGCCTGGTGGTGGAGGAGACGAGACCAGATATGTATGTGCCAGAAAATATAGTCCGTTTAGTGCACACGGGTAGATAGATAGAGAGGGAGCCTGTCCATACGCCTGGCCGTGTTACCGCCTCAACACTGCTGCGATGCTCTCGATGTGGATCCGATAGTAGAGTAAATGAGCCAGACCAGTACTGGTGTCTGGCGCTAGGGGCCCTTCTACAGGCTCAACACCCCACCTACAGTACACACACACACACACACACAGACACACACGCACACACACACACCCTGTAGCCCTGTCCTAACACCATACACCCCTGCCAGTGGCGGATTAAGGTGGTCAGGGGCCCCTAGGCTACTCTTTCTATGCCCCCCCCCCCCACCCTTTACTCATCATGCATTTACTTTACCAGGAAAAAAAAGTAATTTATTCGGGGAGCACTGGCATATACACACAGACATTGAGTCAGCCTTTAATCTAAACCTTGAAATATCTAGTCAATTTAGTTATTTTCTTTAGTAGATCTTGGTCACGGTGTTCTTTCAGCTGTTGTGCTTTTTGTGCTCCGTGATCATATTTTCATTTTACCGCTATCCTGTCCAGTAGTGACGCATTATGTGAAAACCAAATTGACTTTATGAACCTGGTGACATCACGGGGCCAGGTTCATAAGGTCAGGGCCACTTCTACCCAATCAGCTGCTTATTTAAAAAAATAATAATTGTTTCTTATGGGCCAATAGAGGTAAAGGTAATTTTTTTCTCTGAAGTACATTTAAATAATTAAAATTAATCTGGCCAATCTGGGGCCCTTGCAAACATGGGGCTGCAGCCTAGGCCAGCCTGTGCATTAATCCACCCCAGACCCCTGCAGTCACATTCCTGTCCTCAAACACAGCCTGCACACACACACACACACACACACACACACACACACACACACATAAAAGCAATGCATGCTCACCGTAATAGCAACCACAGTGATGATAAAGATGCCCTGCAGCTATCACCACAATGCAAACACCCAGTAATATAAACTGTATTTTGTTATATCATTAGTATTAGTTAGTTATGTTGTCTCTCTCACACACAAACACACAAAGACAGGAGCATATCATAAAAATTACAAGCTTGCAATATTATCATATTTCTGGTTCCCGCACAGGGCCTGCTCTAGCCCTTGTAGTGCCCTAGGCGAAATTTGGATTTGGAGCCCTCATGGGGGTCACTTTTATTAACAAATAAGTGCGGTCGGGCAGATGAAAGTGTAATTCTTCCTTTCTTTATTTGTTCCTTTGTTACCTCAATGCAGAAAATGAGGATATAGTATAGGCTATATACATATGAAAATGAGGATTGTGTATAAGTAAGTGACAGTATCTCCAACAGTATTGCACAAATGTAATGAGAAAGAGGAATGAGATAAATGGATAGATAAATAAATAAATAAATAAATAAATAAACTAATAATCTTAAAAAACTAATAAAAAAACTACATAGACAAATGTTAAAACTCACTTTTGTTACTAACAGCTACATCTTCACTGCTATATTGTGATATAGTGACTTTTACTTTACAAGTCCCCCAAGGCTTTGTTATTCTAATCATCTATATCACAAAGAGTCCGACATGTTTATCTTGCACTTTGGAGTGTTGTCATGGTAACTCACCACTGAGGTGAAAATAAAAGTGACAGACTTAAACCAGTTTATCTGAGATGACAGACCTTTACTTCAGTGTGTAAAAGCATGACTTGTATTATGTCAACATGTCAATAATATGCCATGTTATGACCAATCTGACTACAGGATTATTCTGTGCAGAATACCACCACTGTCTGCTTCGACACATGTGGCGCCACCTGGTGTCAGAAGAAAGAGGCTGGAAGTAAAACAGTGTTCTTCAAAGTCTTCAAGTAAATAAATATGGTTTCAGACATTTACATTAACAGTTAATTCATATCTACAGTGCTGATACTGTTTCTAAATCTTCAGTCTCACTTATGTGGGCTTAAAGTACTGAGGACAATCTGTTAAACAGCTTAGAAAGCTACATGAAAAATAACTGCTGCAGGACTAGTGTGTTGTGTCCAATGTAAAGCACCTTGCTGTGTTTATTCCCTTTCTAAAATGTGTATATACACATTTATGCTTTTCAAAGGAAACAATTGGTATTTAATTTAATTATTACTGTGGTTATTGTTATTATCTAAGATGTGCTGTGTCCGTTTGTGTTTTGTTTTCTTGTTTGTTTGTATTCACACATGCTCTCAAAAATAATAAACACATTAAAAATAATAATAATTGCTGCAGTTCTTATAATAAAATGCAGGATATGTGTTTATAAAATACCGCAGCAAAACCCCCCCCCAAAAACCAAAAGTGTCTAAAGAAATACAGCAATTTACATAGATCACCAAAAACGTGCATCACTCACACAAAAATACACGAGGTAAGTACAAAAAACACTGTATTTACAAATCTCTAAATAAATATAGCAAATACTACTTTAAACTAGATAAAGACATTTTAAAAAAGTACAATAAACATTTAATTAAAGATATACAGTATATCTGCTGTGCAAATTGAAAGTAAAATATGTGTTGTGAAAACTAAAGTAGAATAATAATAAAGGCACCATTAATTCACTGCTCCACAGACACAGTACGGATCCCTATAACAATATGAGGAATTAAAGAAAGTAATCCTTTGTTGAGGTGAATACTTCCTTCCAAAATAGAAAATCATTACAAAAATACAGAGTTCAAAAGCTCAGGTTTTAGGTTATGGAGTTTAGCTGTGATGGTAATAATTATGGGTATTAATATCTACCCTAAATCCAAAGAGGCCGTATAATGCACGCAGTAGCTTGGCTACAGTGCTGCCAGATAGCCAACTGTTTATTTTCCAGAGCTGAAGCTCTGACCTCAAAGCCACCTCTCAGCCTTTATCTAACCCCCCGGAGAGACAGATTTCACAGATATTGTAAATGTATGACCGGGTTGGTGACCCTTTAATCTGGCATATTCCCAGAAATGTCCCGGTCCTCATAAATTATAAACAGGAGGGCAAGTGGAATATGTAACTCTCTGCCAACACTAATCCATCTCCATCTCATTATTGCAGTAAAACTTGCGGATGGTGTTTGAGAGTACCTTTGAAATCACTACATTATACGATCCGAGGTTAAAAGAAATCATGTCCCTGCCAAGGATATGTATGTGTTTTAGTCTTCATGATGTCATTGTCAATTTGGGGGGGTGCTGACAGAACTAATTCCTCTCAGTTTCACACTGTGAAAGATATCACACGAAGCATCCGAGGAATTCTCATTAGAGCCTGGAGCTGAGGAGCTGGACACAGCAGGAGCTCCAGGCAGGGGTCCACTCACTTTGGGACACAACCACCTTTCAGTAACTATTTTCTCTTTGAAGTCACTACTAAACATTAACCATTATGAAACATGTACAGTACAACTTAACAAGAGAAAGCACTAACAGCGGCCGTTCGGAGTTTTCATCCAAACAGTTATTTCTATATATAAAAAGTGGGCAGAAACACCCTCATTTACTTCATCTCCCTTAATATAAGAGATATATAAGACACCCCAGGTGACTATGGTAAACAGATTTAATAGATATCGCCATGAAACTTCCCCTGTTGATTAATTACAGTACCACAATAATTTTGTTGTATTACAAGTTTTCTGAAAATGTATTTTTAAATATGCAAATTATGTATAATTTTATCAAATATGTGCTAATTTGCATACATTTCCAGAACAGAAATCAGAACATTTGTTTACTTTTCTTGACATATTTGAGCAAAAGGTTTGGATGACACAAACAGCGGTCTCCTGGATGAAAGCCTTGTGTTTGTTGGACCCATCCATCTCCTCCCTGTGTGTGTCTCTTTCGCTCTTTAAACTACGTCACCACAGTCACTCCCCGGTGTACTTTCTCTGAGTGTTTACTGTTGCTATGGGTTTACATTGTAGTTAATGGAAAGCGTCTCTTTCCCCCGCGAAAAGGTGCCTTGTGAGGCGTTATTGAACGCCGACGGTCGTGACAAAGCGTCGTTATCTGACGCCCTGAGAATGAGAACAGGCTGAAATAGACAACGTGTAGTAAAATAAACACCTAAATGTCTTGGATGTTTTCTTTCCACTAGACTGAAAGAAGACATGTTACGGAAGCAAAATAACCCAAAATCTCAAAATTGACCAGTGCATGAAAAACAGTGTTTTTGCCTTCAGAGAAAAGTGTCCAAAATGAAACTACAAGATATGAATCAATGAATAAAGAACATGGAGCAAAGTTCCCTCATTCTTTTAACACATATGTTTATTGAAAATTGAACAGGACAGGGATAGAGAATTACTGAAATGTAGTTTTCAGACAGAGGTGATGTAAAAAAAAAAAAAAAAAGAAGAAGAGAGAAAACAGCACAGAAGAGACTGACCATGTAGAGTTCATAATTAGCTGTGATGAGAAGACTGTAAGATGGATGATAAAAGAGAACGGCAGGTGACTTTTACAGCTGGACCAGAGTCGTCTCAGATGTTTGACTTTTTCTGGGAGAGGTTGATCTTGTCACCGAGACTCAAGGCCATCCCCTGTGAAATGAAGGACGGAGGATTTATTGGAACAGATTTCATACACACTGATAAGCTTTTAGTGCGACATCATATATTTCACGTTCCTCGTCCATTCAGTCAAAGCAAATAAATGTACTTCTCGGATGCATTAAGGGTTCGTGGAGCGGCAGCTGTGACCCACCTGACTTTTGGCTCTAATTCGTATGTGTCCGTTGACGGGTGCGTCCGGCCCGAGGTGGATGGGCTTCTCGATGCTGACGTTAGCCAGGGCGTCTTCTCCAAAGATAGAACGAGCGTAAAGGTTGGCAGCCATGAAGCCGCAGAAGCCAGACAGGGCCTGGTTTGTAAGACGAAAAGAGAAGAGTTGAGAATATTGCATAACAATAACACAGGTTTTGAAGGACAGGAATTGTCCATTTCATTTATCTTTAGGAGTCCTGCCAGCTTTTAAACCATCATTTACTCTCTTCGCTCTGCTGTGTCTCATACCAACCTTCTCAGGAGTCAGACACTTCATGTTGGTGGACTTGAGGATATGCTGAAGGTACTCGTTCAGATCAGTGATGTTGGTGTTCACCGTCACCTACGACAAGAACAGACTGCTTAGGAACCATCTTCAATGTTCACGCTTTTTAATTTTCCTAACTATTGTTATTAATCTGTTGAATGTAAATTAATGTGTTCCCTTAAAGGTACAGTGTGTGGGATTTGATATGAAGGGCTCATTCTAAGCTAACGAAAACACAACGATTCTTAGTTTCAGGTGATTAAACACTAGTCATAAATATTATATTCCATTTCTGCCAATAGATCTCCCTAAATGTTACATACCGTTCCTTTAAAAACAGGAAGTAGAGAAAACTACAGAACAACAAACCTTATACACATATACTGTACTTATAACATGTCTGAATCACGATGCCAAAAAAAGCAATTTTTGTAAAGCCACTTTGTTTCTGGGAACTGGCCACAAAGTAGAAATGCAAAGCTCACCTTGTTCTCCCACTCAAACTCTGCCCACATCTGTCTGAACTCTGCGTCGGTGCAGGAGGCTGGCTGGATGTAGTCCATGATGTCAATGTGGATGTCACTGAGGACGACACAGTTCCGGTCGCTGGCAGCTCCCGACACGTCGTAGACTGGAAAGAAATCACACCACAAATAAGAAAACGTTCTCTGGTTACAGACAGCAAAAACAAACATGAGTTGAATTATGATGGTAAACGGACACAAAATAATGATCTTACCAATGTTGCCGAATATAATGCCGTTCTCTGTAGAAGCCACCTTTACGTTGGCCTTGATGTTCGCGAAATCGTGAGGAGCCAGAGTGAGAGGTGAAGGCTTCTCTACCAACTTGAGATCACCTGCGGGATGGATACGTTTAGTGAAATGCATACACAGAGCAATGTAGCAACAATAATGCGACCGATCAGCACTGGAGAAAAACAACGGTACATTTGCAGAATGAGGTGGAATATAAACCAGACTAACCTAAAGTGGCCAGCTCAAGGGTGCAATTCTGGAGAGTATCACTGGTTTGGTTGACCACCAGCACGTCCAACACAATGTCATACTGGTTGACATGAACGTAGGCTTCAGCATACACTGGGTCTGAGAAGCCTGTCAGCTGGGTCACCTAGAATGGACAAGAAATTAATTACATTTAATTGTCAATTATTATATAACTAAATACAAAAAGGTCCTAACATTTAAGGTGTTTTTTTTTGCCATTCACTTTCTAACAGGGTTTGTGCACAACAAGAACTTCAGCAACAGTGCAGCGGGATGAAAAAGAAACAAAATGACTCGTAGCTGTGTGTCCTTGCATGAAAAAGTTATACTCATAGCCAAATAAAATGATATTTTAATAAATAACGCTACAACTAAATGGGAGACTATTTGTAAAATCCAAACACAAACAGGAATAACTGCTCTCTTTCCCGATGTGCAATCAAAAACAGCATCTCCCTCTGAGACAAATGCCACACGAAGGTCTTCAAATATTTATGCATTATAATTGCAACAATGAATGGGCAAGTCTTCAAAACAAAAACAAAAAATCTATCTAATCTCCAAGCAGAAGTGAGCCCAAAACTAGTCTCCAACAGTAGTGGTTTTTCTCAACGTAATTTCCAGTTGCATGGTGAGATGATTTCTGCAGGGCTTGTGGTGTACCTTGTTGAGTTTTGTGGCGAGGGGATCAGCCGCCTCCTTCCTCTGAGTGTTGCCCATAGCAGCCAGCAGACTGAGCTGGAACTGGTCCTCCTTAGAAGTCATCTCGTTTTTGGCTGTCAGCTGCATGAAGGAGATCGGGTCGTCTGCCTGCACTGTTACGTTACGTTTCTCAGACTCTTTCTGTGGTTAGAATAAAAAACACATATGGTTGTTTTGGGGGGGGGATAATCCGGCCTATAAATAGTCCGCAATAGAATCAACACACCATAAATACCTACAATAGTAAGTCAAGATGTAAAAACAAATGGGTAACAGAATGAAATCAAAAATTAAGTATCATTTTGTGCAAAATGAACACAGAAATTGCAGTGACAATGTTCCTGTGAAGATAAACCACCAGGGTCCTCGTGTATTAATGTTGCATTTTAAGACCATAAATTCCTAAAAACAAAACTTTTTTTTAATAACTTGTACATAAATGTGCATTTGCAATATTGATAAATGAGGGATGGGTCCAAAAAATATGCACTTAACACAAAACAAATCTGTTCACTTCCTCGTTACAGCAACAAAAATCCTTCTAACTGGAGCTATTTGGTGTGCGGATCCATCTGTTTTAATTATGCTTCAGCTGCGCTCAACTGTCAGGAGGTTAAACATTGAGTTCAGCCCTCCGAGTCAACTGTCGTTACCTTCTGTGACAGCTTCTCTTCCTCCAGTCTGACAGTCAGCATATGTGACAGGGATCTGCGGCACTCCTTGTTGAAAATGTCATTCATAAGCGGCGAGCACTCCGACAGGACCTTGAGGCACAGCGAGATGCGGTCCACGTCATCGTCTGTAATTGGCTTCTTGGGCAGAGAGGACTTGCCCAGGTGCAGCACGGTGACCATGATCAGCATGGCCTCTGCTACAAAGGACTGAGAGAGACAGCAGGGATTAGAGGAACGGGCGGTTGGTGTAATGATTGAAGTTAAGTGTAGAGAGGACAGCTTACATTTTGTTTCTTCTTGTCTTGAACAATAGCAACATAGCGCAAGGCCACTTTGGTCAGTGTGGTGGCCAGGGAAGCTGCCACGTAGAAGTCTCCGTCCATCAGGAAGCCTCTTAGTGGAGGTCTGGAAAACAACAAAATCACTGTTTAATGAGTGAGCTGGGTAGTAAGATCACTAGCAGATAACGATATCCCCCCGCAATTTGTACCTGTCCTCTTCTTTCTTCGAAGGCCTGGAGGAGCTGAGGGCGCTCTGTGTCACGTAGGTGCCCATCTCTGTCACCAGCTTCTGGGCTGGAGCCGCACTCACTTCATCCTCTGGTTTCACCTCTCCCGTCTCTCTCTTTATCTCGTTTTCTACAATCGGGATCTGTCCACAAAAGAGACGCATATCAGATATTTGTGACAATTGTAATTGAGTTGGGACTGTCAGGTAGGCTTGTGTTACATTCAATTCGGACAATAATGGACAAACGTACCTCTCCCAAGGACCTGCGCACTTCTGTCATCACACTCTGGATGTCGTCCTTGGTGCTGCAGTATTCTCCCAAGATCCACAACGCTCCCCTGTAGATCCTGAAATATGACGATGGCGACAAAGGTCATTCACAAGGCTATATACTCCTATGTTGATACCCTGTTTTGTATATTTTATTTATCACATCATTTCGGAGAGGGGAGAGGGGAGGGGCGGAGAGAAAAACCAAGACAATGCGTAATATTCCCCTCAATGTCCTTAGAAAGCCTTACTTGACAGTTTTGATGGCGTGAAAGACTTCCAGCATCTTCTCGATGATGAGGGGTCTCAAGTTGTCAAACCTCTGAATGGCCTCCCGTACAAACTCCAGCACATCAGCAGCAGCTGCCTCATTAGTGTCACTCAGGAACTCCATCAGCTGTAAATCACATCAACACACAGAAAAAGTCTCATCATATATATATCAACCACTACTGGGTCTCTCTCAAAAAGCTATGAAATATAACATGTTTCATGTGCATCTTTTTTTTTCCCCATGTCCTTAAATAACAGGAAACTCACCACAGGTATGACATTGGCCGCCATGTCAGGGAAGCGCACACTGCAAGAGTGGAGAGTGCGCACCAACAGCTGCCTGTATTTATCGGTGTCTTCATGTTCTGTTACGTTGTTTGTCTTGATCACTTCTTTCTTCAAAACAATCACCAACTAGAAAACAAATAGATGTTACTTGTTATTTCCTTTTTTCTCTGTGTCCATGCTTGGACATGAAAACAACAACAATAACGTGGCTATTACAACTGTGCACGCCACTCACCTCTTCTACATTGCGAGATGAAACAAGGTCCAGCGCCAGCTGCAAGGTCTTCTTTCTGACTTCTAGGTCCGGAGTGCTGAGAACACGCAGGATGTCCATCACAAGGTCCTGGATACAAAAAAAGCATTAGAGACTACGTTAGCCAGATTCTGATATCTTCCTGATATTTTCTGCTATTTTTGACTCAAAAAACTTCTTTCTTTTTTTGTAAATTTTCTTATATATTTTGTTTAGGGCTGCACAATTAATTGAAATTTTTTTGCAATATTTGTTAAAGTCGAAATGTGTGTCAAAATACCATTTTACATTAAATATTGTGGAGATGTCCTGGCCAACACATCATATTTGTTTGGTACAGATCCCCGTAAAAATCACACCATAATCATTTAAAATGTTTTTCAATGAAAATGAGAATAATCAGATACAAAACATTTTTCCCTCTAATACTGCAGCATCAGTCAAAATAATCCCAATTAGATATTTTTTCAAAATCATTCAGCTCTAATTTTGTTACGGTCTTATATTAAATAATAATAATCATAAACCAAAAGACTAACATCATAAATACTACTACTAATACGTTGAATGGGTACGAGGTTATGTTCTTTTTCTTTTTTTAAATGTTTTTTTGCAGTTAATAAGACACTACATTTTATTTGTTAATTGCAGCAATAACTAACCACAGCAGTAATTCAACATACCTGGAGTACACGCTCGTGAGTGGGATGCTCCTTCAGTTCAATTAGACGATCAAGAACAATCAGCTTCACATTGTTGTCGCTCTCCTTGATAATCAAATCGATGTAGCACTGGGCAGCAGCCTGAAGTCCAACAAAACACAGAGTGCATAAGAGACTTTACAAGACCAAAGACATCACTGCTACTGGGTCAAGAGTAGTACAATATCAATACCGTGTATATACAGTAAATGACATACACAGGATCACTGACAAAACCTTGGTGATGTACCTTAACGGCTGTGGGAGCGCTGGAGAGGGTCACGAGAGTGCCGGCGGCCTCGTACTTAACGGCCGGACTGGAGGACTGCAGCAGGTTGTAGATGCAGCGGATGAACCGGGCGCGCTCAGACGGGTTAGCATGGCAAACCTAACAGACAGAGAACAAAAACAGCAACAGAGTTCAGACATTGAAGCAGCTCTTCTGGTAGCCTGCTGTTGTGTTACAAAGCTTAAATTAGACTCATAAAGGCCTTAACTCACTTTGTAAATCAGCTCCACGATGACCAGCTGGAGGATGTCGCCAAAAGTGTGAACTTGGTCGATACATGTGCTGAGGTAATCCAGAGCTCGATCCTGTGAGATGTGAATGTGTGAATGACATGATGAGAGTTAGATATTGTAGGTCTAGTACACAACAATACACAACAAGGTACACAACAATAGAAACAGTACGAAAAGGACAGCATGCTACAGACCTGATCGGCATGAATCAGCATCATGAAAGCGTTTCTCTTACAGCTGGCATCTTTCTCATTGACTAGAAAATCATGGATCAACTCTGGAGCATCCGGGATGAGATGTTCGAAGTTCCTACAACAAATAAATATCATCAGCTGTTTGTTGTTGTTCTCTAATGAACGCCGTGCAAAACACGTATATGTGGAAAGGCAGCAGTTTGTACCTGTAGATGGTGTAAATGGCCAGGACGGCATTGCGGCGCACGTAGCTGTGACGGTGCTCCAGGCAGGACCGGATCGCTGGCATGAGAGGCTCGAGCAGCTCAGACTCCTTCAGCTTGCACAGGAAACGCAGAGTGGAGCCGCGGATAAACTCGTTGGGATGCTGCAGGTCCTGAAATTCAGAGAAAGATTTCATATGAATATATTGATATTTTTAAACGTAAACTAAAAACCCATCTATTTAGTCTGGCTTTGATGTAGTGTTTTATCATTTTTGTGGTTTTATTATTTATACTTATACTTTATACTTCTATTATAATTTTTTCAGATCTATTTGACTCTATTTTGTTTTATCAACATGTACTACTACTTTGAGTAACTGTTGATCATTATGAATTATTTTATTCTATTTTATTTTATTAACATTTTACTACATTTAACATCCTAAGTTTTGTCAATCGCTTGTAGAGCACTTTGAAGTGCATTTGATTTGTTCAAAAGGTGCTATATAAATAAAGTTTGATTGATTGATTGATTGTTGCTGATTTTTTAAAAATACAAAAATATCAACATATTCTAGCAAAGTTACAATATCAATAGTTATATTATTATCACATTATAGATAAGATATTATAGCATTCAGATGTATGCATCTTACCATCTCATATGACCAAATCAATATATATAAAAAAAATACTCTATCTTCTCATTTTGTTTTCACACTGTTACGGTTATAAACATTATTTTCCCTGCTGTTACATACAGTATATAACAATGACCCATCTGATGTAAAATAAATATACAGATCTACAGATTGAGTCGATGGATCTTACCTTTCTGTAGGCGTCACAGACCAGGATCATCTCCTGAAGCAGTTTTCCATCTGTGGTTGTTTTGGGAACGATCTCCCAGAAAACCAGCAGCAGCTTTTTGATGGTGTGGTCCTGAAGTGGCAGCACGAAGCGGATTATGGTCATCAGCAGTCCCGGCAACTTCTCACCATTCAGAATCATGATGATGACCTTCTTCAGGGCTTCAGTCTTTGCCTTGATCTCCCCCTTTTCTGTAGAGAAAATATCATCGTTATTACTACTATGATGAGATCAGCATGGCCTCAAGCATGCATTATGATTTATACGGATCTTCACTTAAAACTTTTCTGAATGAATTGGTTGAATTATTCGTTTCTTCACTGAAGATATTAAGAGATTTGTATTTTGATGAGCAATTCATAATTTTAGTAATTTGACAAGTAAAACCAACATGGCTTATAGCTTCTCTGGATAACCCACAGACTTCACTGTCGAACGTTTTATTTTCCTACAGAAGAAATAATCCCTATGAAATTTGCTGACGGTGAGGTGTGTGGATTATCCAGAGTAACCAGGACATTGTTTCAGAAAAGAGAGGCTTTTCTTTTGATTCAACAAATTAAATTCTAATCACCTCCATTGTACTGAGGTACAGACAGAAACTTTGGAAATAAGTATCTCCCCTCTGCAAAGTTTATTAAGGTTTAGTAAGACAGCTTTGCAAGTTAATATTAAGAATAGTTACCTAGATCAGCTTTTAGGCTGACTTCAGACGGGGGCTCTGAGTCAGATGACACATTGATCAGAGTGTAACAAACGTTCTCGGCAGCCGTCATTTTGCTGCTGGGCTTGTATCCGTTTAGAAGAATCCCAATGAATGTCGCTCACTGGATGGTACCTACAAGAAACAGAAGGAGAGTAGATTTAGTAAATGGTGGACAAAACATTCACACACGTATAAGAAGTGCAACAAATGTGGGATATAACTAGGAAGACATCCACATAGACTGAACAAAATAAACTGAAAGTTTACAGCACACTGGCTCATTGTTTATTTTGCACTGTCGCCTCACAGAACAGAGGTCCTTCCAGAGTCCCTTCAAAGAAATGCATAACAGATAAACTGGAAACTCTAAGTAGTTGTGAATGTATTATGTTGGTGTTCGCCCTGTCATAGCCTCGCAACCTGTCCTGGGTGATTCTCTGCCTCTGGAATTTTGTACTAAAAAGTCTTTAACTCTGGAAGATACTCACTAGATTTGCCTAACGCCGACTGCTGAAACCTCATATTAACTTCAAATACGTTTTGGAATGCATTTTTGCATTGAACAAGGACTGTGAACTTTGTCCCCCATCAAATTGGGAGTGCATTAGGAAGGGACCTCTTAAAAGCCAGTATGAACACTTGAATGAATACAAGCATCTAATAAATGGTTCGCGTGTTTGATTTACTTTATATTACTTTGCTTACAAATCCCAAATGTTGCATTGCACAGTTGGATTATGTCTGCATCTATGATGCATCAGACAAAACATCCTAATAATAAAGGCCCGGTCAACCAGCTTATTAGATGAACTTAAACTGTCTGCATTAAAGATGTTAATTTGAATTGCTTATTAAAATGTTGTCTGGCAACTGGGCATGTATCCATCTAATTTTGGTAGCAGTCACCACTATATAAGCAAATAACTGAAAATACAAGCTGATTAGTGTATGCTGCAGGTACCTGTGAAACCAACAATACATACAATACAGTACAAGTCTTTGAGATGCTCTTGGAAGTGTAAAAAAAAATCTCAAATGGCTTTGGAAATATAAAAAAAATATATAAATGTCAAATTATGAGGAGAAATAAATTACATGGCCGCTTTCTTTTGAGAAAACAACACAGTGTGACAGTCACGGCTATAACAAAAAGAGGAGTTGGGAAAAACTGCTGAGCTGTCTTTGAATAGACATAATATCAAAAGGTCATGTTTACAATATTCAGACATCCTCTTATCATTTTCTGCTGCTTTTGTCTGTAAAAACTACACTGCTGTCATTACAAAAAACGCAGACAAAGAGCTGCCATTGTGACATTTTCAAACATCTTAAGTTACATAGCTAGGATAAGGTACAGCAGGTTATTAAAGCTCAGGTGAAGAAAGTGTGACACGCAGCGTTAACACCCTCGTACAACACTGCAGCTAACGTTAGCTGCGTTAGCATCAACAGCTGTGTGGCAAAACCTCCATAAAACACAAACATACATTAATCAGTCGACTATTAAACTGGTTAGATTAAGTTAAGCTACATGATCAGCTGCTAACTAGCCAACGTTAGCTAAGCTTCTGCCCAGGCTAGCACTGAAATGGAGGACAGTAACGTTAGCTTAGCTTAGCATTCACCACGGGTCAGGAGAGATATTACTCTTGTTGGTTCAAACAAAAGTTACATAACCTACCTAATTGCACGACTATTATCCTCCGAAGTGGCCTTCGATGTCCAGTTTTTGGATAATTACATCTGTAATAAAAAATCCCAGGAGCTGCCTTTGGCGAGCTGGTTGTAGCTTGTCCACTACTTCCTACTGACGTGGAGGAATTACTTTCTGAGCCACATCACTGCTACGGTGCGCCGGATGGTCCAAAAACGCGAGAGCAATAATTTAATAATAATTTTATTTATATAGCACCTTTCGAAACAAGGTTACAAAGTGCTTACCAGTAAAAGCATGATAAAAGAAAAATAACACCCAGAACTTGAATCTAAACAAAATATATCATATAAATACAAAATAAATATAAAATAAAATCACATAAATAGTTACAACAATGCACCATCAGTTAAGAAAAAGCCATAATATAAAAGTGAGTCTTTAGAAGAGATTTAAAGGAAGATACTGAGTTTGCCTGCCTGAGATAATGACCCTTGAACAAGGGAAAACACAGGATAGCTTTCTATTCATAAAACAGACATGAGACACTATTACTATAATAACTATTATTGCTATATTGGGCACTTTAAATTGTGTAATGCTATGCCACCTGTGAATTTAAAGGACCCCAATCAAACCTATGAGGTAAAATTGCTCAGATTCCCTGTGGATTTTGAAAAGATGAACAGGAAAAGAAAGAACATCTGGCCAGCTGTGTTAGGCCTGTTGCCAATGAGACTGTGACCCTGATAAACAGCTGGAAATGGATGGGTTTTTTTTAAAGACTTTTCACAATAAAGCTGATTAAAAATTTAAGCTGCAGTGGGTAGAAATGGAGCAAATATGATTTTAAAAAGTCATTTTTATATATCCTGACAGGAGTACATGACACAGGTAATCTGAAAAAAAAGCATGTGCCTCTGTGTCCTCCGGTGCTCCTAATGCCATCTGCAAGATTTCACAGACCGGAGGAAAACAACCAATCAGATCTGATCCGGAGCCTGCCATCCAGCTCCAGTGTTAAAAATGTACCGTTGTGTCTTGCTTTTGTTTGGCCTCACTGTTTGGCTTTCTGTTGTCATATTGCCTTGTATCCTGCTTGCTTTGTCTGTCAAAGCACTTTGTAAACTCTGTTTTTAAAGGTGCTATATAAATAAAATAAAGTTATTATATGCCGTAATGTTGTACAGTCATGTAATACCAAGTATTCAAACTTTCCACAGTGACTAACAACTTCTACTTCAAAGTTTATTGGTTCATTAGGCCTCTTTGCTACAGTCTTCTTCAGACTTGACTCCTGTATCACAAACACAAACAAATAATGTACAAAAAAAAGAACACACATTGCTGAACTAAAATTGAATTACTTTAGTGCTTCAATAAAATAGTACAACAGATTGTAATGGTAAGCAGCACCCTCTGGTGGAAGCTTAGCCTTAGTGAACTAGTGGATGCACGGAAACTTGAATGAACCTGTAGTCTTAAAGTGGATCTTTCATTCAGTCACTATCCTCCACTATTTACACAGCAATACAACAACCCATAGCCAAGTAAACAGCATATTTCACTTCCAAAACTGAAAGTGAATTTTTATGGTAAACCTTATAAAACTGCACAAAAACAATGTTTTGAAAAATTATACTTTTAATATGAAAGGTTAATAAGTTATTAAGTCTAGATATGTTATCACTTTATTATTGCTATCAACAAAAACCATTAAAAAAAACAAAACAAAAAATTAATTTATCCCATTAATAAGTATTGTCTCTGCGAGAACAAACGCCACTGGCCATGTTAATCATAATGAAAGGATATGTTTTGTATCATGTGTGTAATAGTTGGTTGAGGACCAGAGTTCTGTGGCACAGAGGCATAAGCTACATCAGGCTGTCGCTACTCAAACAATATTCATAGGTTAAATTAATTGTTGGTTTGAGTGTCTTCGGGAAAATTGTTAATTTATGTGAGTTTTGCAAACCACTATCGATTGTACAGTATTGTACGGCTGCAAACACCACAACAGACTACAATCATTCTTACACTGATTAACCCCCACTTCCATGCAAGTGTTTACATAGGCATACATATTCAAATTTTCATGATAAGGGGGATTTATGGTTCAATTCAAGAGCAAAGTACTTGTTTACACTACAGAGCCTTGTCAGCCGAAGAACAATGGCTACACACATACTTCTACCTACTCTGTATGCTTACTATTAAAACTATTATTTATGAGATTCTCATTTAGCCTAAGATCCTGTTCTGTGGGCATGGTTTCTTTTAGGCCAGGAAGATTATATTGTACCACATCATTCACATTACAGGAAGGAGTAAAAATGATTAATTAAAGGCAGAAATATATAAAAGGACAATTTCATAGAATAATAGCACATAAAAAAGTTGCCATGGTGATGTGCAGAAAGCAAGCTTTGAGTTTAGGTCAACCTGAGGTCTCCAAATGGCAACATCACTGTCATACTGGTTACGGTCCTTATGGAACTAAAGCAGAGGCAAAAGACACACATAGGCTTAACATATAGAAGATTATTTAGTGTTATAGGGCAGCATTGTTCATCACACTGACAATAAAGAGAACCAACAGTAAACACAGACTGGGAGTATCACTTCAAAGGTCATCAGATGTTTACTTTTCAGAGACACGTTTGGTGACACCTCTTTATATACAATCTATGTGACACACATTGGTTAATATCATTTTTTTTTGGGATATTACATCCTAGCTAGCTTTCCATGAATACAAACATGCCTTTCTTTCATCCATTGTGTAAATCAGAAAATGTGCCATTCACTTCATACAGTCACAGTGTCTTTTATGACCTGATATAACTGTGCCCAAGCTAAGCAAACTGAAAACCTTTATATTTTCTCTGGATTGATAAATTGTCAGTGTAAGTTGCTCTGTGTGTGTCTGTGTTTGTGGGGTGGATGCAGGGTTTGTCAGTTTCTTGTGGAGGGTGGGTATTCTTTCTCTTTTCTTTTGTTGCTGTTTGTTCTTTTCTTGCATTTTATTCTTGTTGCTGTATGCATTTAAATGTTTACCTTAATGAAATGGGCTATAATCATGAAACTGCCTTGTCTTTCCATAGACCTTTTGACTTGTGGCAGCAGACACACAGGTGTAAGTAATTAGGCTAAATTAAAGATAGCCCTGTTCTATTTAAGGGCTCCAGTAAGTCAGCATGTGCAATGCAAGGGCTCCTGGAATTGGAAAAAAAACTTGCTATGTATATACTATATTGTCATTATCATGTCCTGCTGTGAGATGTCAACATTTCTGCTGTGAAAGAGGTCTATTAGCTGTTTGTGGCAGCTCTTAGATTAGTCTGTAAAGACATCATTCACTACCTAGTTCTTCTTCTGTTGTTGTGTCTTGTTTAAGTTGATATCACTGGACTGGAAAATATAAAAATGACAGCAATCGATATTTATTTAGATATCTGACCACTATCAAATAACTTTTATTGATACGTTTTGCCACTACTCAGCAGTTAGAACCAGTTACAGTGTTGTTATTCTGATCAGTTTAATCGACAATCGTCCTACCAAGCTCAAGGCAGGCGGGAGCAAACGATCCCAGAGCAACACGATGCAGAGACACGCAGTGGCGACACTTTGACCAAAAGACCAATTATTATTATTATAATACTTTTATTGCACTCAACTCATGAAATGGTACGCCCACGAAATGTCCAACATATATTTTCAATTTTTACTACTATTTTTGTATCTTATACACCCAATGGTACGAATAGCACAAGAGAACAAGAAAGAGAAATAGCTAAATAGATAAATGAAAAAAATAAGAATAAATAAAATTAAATAAAAAGATTAATTATTTTTAAGACGGTAACATATTACTTTATTTATACAGTTAATTACACTATGGCCAAGCTAATGTAAACTATATGCGATGAGTTAGGAGAAGTATTCAAAATTGTAACAAACTCTCAATTCACTTATTAATCTCCATTTTAAACAACGTGATATTCATTATATGTACAGATGAAATCGGATCTAAAAACGCATGACATATTTCAATATTTCAAATTAATAATAACAAAGACTACACTACACATACCAAGTAATGTACCTGAAACAAATAAGAAAAAAAAAACAGATTTAACGATATTTTCTTAATCTTTTAAATGGAAACTTTTTAAAGTTTGGTCATTAATTGCAACCTCAGAGTATATTGATTGTATTAAAACCGGTTACAGTGTTATTCTGATCAGTTTAATCGACAATCGTCCTACCAAGGTCAAGGCAGGCGAAAGCAAACGACCCCAGAGCACCATGATGCAGTCACACGCAGTGGCGACACTTTTGACCAAAAGACCAATTATTATTATCATTTTAATACTTTCATTGCATTCAACTCATGAAATGGTTTATCCACGAAATGTCACAAGAAAGAAAAATAGCGAAATAGATAAATGAAAAAACAAGAATAAGTAAAATGAAATAAAAAGACACCTTTGACCAAAAGACCAATTATTATTATTATTATTATTATTATTATTATTACTATTATACTTTTATTGCACTCAACTCATGAAATGGTACATCCACAAAACGCCCAACATATATCTGCAATTTTTAATATTAGTTTTGTATTTTATACACCCAGTGGTACGAATAAAACAAGAGAACAAGAAAGAAAAATAGTGAATTAGATAAATGAAAAAAATAAGAATAAGTAAATTTAAATAAAAAGACGCCTTTGACCAAAAGACAAATTATTATTATTATTATTATTGTTATTATTATTATTATTATTATTATTATTTGTTTTACTACTTTTATTGCACTTAACTCATGAAATGGTACATCCACGAAATGTCCAACATATATTTGCAGTTTTAAATATTAGTTTTGTATTTTATACATCCAGTGGTACGAACAGAACAAGAGAACAAGAAAGAAAGATAGATAAATAGATAGATAAATAACATAAGAATATATATATATATATATATATATATATATAAAAAAAATAAGAATAAATAAACTAAAATAAAAAGACCAATTATTTTTAAACCAGTAAAATATTACTTTAATTATACAGTTAATTAGACTATGAACAAACTAATGCAAACTAAATGTGAGAAAGTTAGTTACGAAATATATTCCAAATTTTACTTCACTTTTTAATCTCCATTTCAAACAACGTGAGTTTAAATTTATTTAATGGAAACTTTTTTTTTTTTAAAGTTTGGTCATTAATTGCGAAACCTCAGAGTACATTGATTATATTGTACTAATGATGCAGCTGCTCGGGGATTGGTCCAGCGCCCTCACACATTACGGGAGCCCTGCGGTGTGAGTTGTGGCCTCTAGGCGGCGACAGAGAGCCCCTTTTCTGTAAAAAAAAACAACATCTCACCTTCTTTCTTTTAGTCCAAGTGCTGGGGAGCACGTTTGAGTGACCGTGGAGTGCATTCGCTGTCATGTAGTTCAGCGTTAATACGGCGTGAATATTAGAAGAGGGGGTGACTTTTTTTTTTTCCTCCCCCGGTGGATACGAGGAGCAGCAGCCACAGTCGAGCCATGGCTGCACGGGAGGAAGGAGAGGTTCTGCTGCACAGTAAAACAAGGCACCACGACGGAGCTGGAAGTGTAAACAGCTCAGAGGGCTTCAGGAACGGCTACGTGAAGAGCTGCGTCACCCCTCTCAAACAGGACCGTCGGAGGGGCTTTCTGTTGAACGTGTGCAGGTTTTGCAACGAAGATGTGCTCAACTCAAAACTGTTAAAGGTCTCTGCCCTCTACGTCGGCGCGTTTGTGATCTTCGCGGTTTCTTTCCTCGTTTCCAGGAGCTTGCAAAGTGACTCGCTTTGGGATTTGCGGACTTTTCTGTCGGGCTTCTCCCAGTCCATCTCTCCCTTGTTCAGCATAGGATGCGCTTTCTTCTTTCTCACGTTTTACCTGCGGAGGAAAAAGAAGGAGAGCGGCAAATGCTGGCTGGTGTCGCTGCCGGCGTCGTGTTACCTCGGGGATTTTTTGGTTTTGCGGTTCTTGCAATGGGGAGAGGACCAGCACCAGATGCAAATGGTGGGCAGGTTGTTATTCGTGCTGGGGTGCGTGGGTCTGCTCACCCTGATCCCCACTCTCAAACTCAAACACAGTGTGCTCGTACTGGTGTTCGCCAGCGTGGTGTGGCTGGTTTCTTTCACGAGTTTGAGCGGTCTGCCCGCGCTGCTCAGACCGCTCTTCGCCTGCTTCGCCGGGGTCTCCGGCTCCCTGTTGGGGCTCTGCTTCGACCGCTACTACCCGTCGAGGGAAGCGCCGAGCGGGATCTCCACCGCGGAGGAAAAGGTCCCGGTGATCAGACCCAGGAGACGGTCCAGTTGCGTGTCACTGGGGGAAACGTCGACCAGCTATTATGGCAGTTGTAAAATGCCCCGCAGACCTTCGTTGCCCTGTATATCCAGAGAGCAGGTAGGTCTTCCCCCCTGCAGGACCAAGTCTGTTGTTATTGTTCACACAGAGATATAGGCCCCACTGATCATCATCCACATGTGCACCAGAGGAGGAAAAACACCCATTATTATGACATGAAAACCCCCCACAAAGCAACTCAAACTACTGATCTACAGAAAAAAAAACATTCCCTCAGTTTAACCAAATGATTAGATGTGCAATAAATGACTTTTAGTTAAAGTTTTCTGGTGAAATAGAACATTGTATTCATGTGAATGACTTAACTTCAGGTAGCAAGCAATATAACATTGTTTTTTTTGCAGTGTTATTACATAAATGTCAAGCAAGGGGTTTTTGTCCAAATTTGAGCACATTAGATAATTATTAAAAAGTGTGTTTTATAGCCTATAAATACTTGATATTGAGTGCAAGCTACTTGCCTACAACACTTCACAACATCCATGATGTTTATTTACATGTTTTGGGTGAATACAGTTTTAGTTTAGTTTATTACTTTATTTGACAGGGACAGTGCATATTGATAACATTTCTGAAAATATGCCAGAGTTAGCCAGAAAAGCTCATTTTCATCTGTAGTCCCCGGGCAGGAAATAGTTGAAACCACAGAAATATAATATTTTTTATTTTATTTTTATGGTGAATATAGTTTTAGTTTAGTTTATTACTTTATTTGACAGGGACAGTGCATATTGATAACATTTCTGAAGGTATCAGGTATCGGTGCATCCCTATTGAAAATACAATCAACAATAAAAGCAATGAAAATTAAATATGCAGATATACGAACAGAGCCTGCACTACATAGAGACAAGAGAGACAGTTCTTATAACACTCAGACGCAACAAATAGCATGACCACAATTTCAGTGTTCATTTAAAAGTTTATATACCAGATAATCGATGAAATGTGAGTGTCTATCTACACCATGCTGTCAGAATAACAGCCAGCCTCATAGCAATAAGTGCTGTGGCCTATACAGTCCCATCTGACTGTAGCAGTCAACAACACAAAATGATGGTGAGCACACACGCAGGGATTATTCAGTGTCTACAGTCCACATTCAGCGTGTGTTGCTTCTTCTTTTTGCTTGCTTGTATACACAAGCCTGCACAGGCTGCATAAAACCAGTCTGTTTACATACAGGTCCACCGCAAAGTGATGCTCCTTTCTACTTTGCATCAGTTTTGTAAACCAATACGTCTATATCGAGTGATATATCCATTCTAAAGGAAGACTATCGTGTTGCATACAACAAAAAAGCTCTTGCAAGTTGTCGCCTTAATTTGTGTGTGAGCATTAGTGTCAGCATTTTCATTTTAAACAGTGTATTTAAAAATAAAACATGCAGTTCTTTAGGGGATGCCAAGTCATCAGCTCGTACGCTTTGTTATTGTGTCCTTCAAGCTTTGTTAGAAATGATAAGAGAACTAAAAATGTATATCCATTGGTTTGTCTCTGTGGTGCTATTTCCAGCAGTTGTTTTTCCACCTCATTGTGTTTTAGGCTATTAGCAGATTAGCAGTCACATTGAGTTAGGCCTTAAACAGTGCATGAAAACTAAAACAGAAAAAACAGGTTCAAGACCCTGTATGAACACCATACACCATTTCAGCTTTTGCTTTATCCTATAGGATATGCAGAAAAATGGTTCTTTAATTATATCTTTACACTTTATTTTCCTGAAAATTAGCAAGAAGTAAACAGTAATATATGGAGGCTCTAATATCTTTTTTAAAAAGTTTTTGTGATGGGGTGGCTCAGCTCCAACATTTGCCAACCTTTTCATTTGGAAGAAGTTACAAGTTAGTTGCAAGACAAACATCGTATATTAGTTAGGTTTGTAACTAACGATTATTTTCATTGTTGATAATCGGACGATTATTTTCTCGATTAATCGATTAGTTGTTTGGTCTATAAAATGTCAGAAAATGATGAAAAATATCGATCAGTGTTTCCCAAAGCCCAAGGTGACGTTCTCAAATGTCTTGTTTTGTACACAACTCAAAGATATTCAGTTTACTGTCATAGAGGAGTAAAGAAACCAGAAAATATTCACATTTAAGAAGCTGAAATCAGAGAATTTTGACTTTTTTTTCTTTAAAAAACGACTCAAACTGATTATCAAGAGTTGGTCGTTAATTTAATAGTTGACAACTAATCAACTTTTCAATTAATCGTTGCAGCTCTAATGAACACCATACACCATTTCACCTCTTGCTTTATCCTATGATATAAAGAAAGATTGTTCTTTAATTATATCTTTATTTTACTGAAAATTAGCAAGAAGTAAACGGTAATATATGGAGGCTGTAATATTGTTTTTTAGGCAAAACATTGTATATTAGTAAAATCCCTAATAAGAGTATTCCCATTCCACATTTATATTTGACTCAACTGATTTCCGTTGTAGTACTTGTAGTATCAGCGTTGACATATTCATGGTAGGGCTGGGCGATATTTCAACATGATAAATTATCGTCTTCCAATGGAATCGTATCGTGATGAAATCATATATCCAGATATCATATCATACACTATCACGTTCTCTAAATTGATAACAACAAGCACATACTAACTCAAATTTCTCAGAAAATCTGATCAAACTCCTCAGTTAAATCTACTGTCTTAATCTGATTACTCTGTATTTGTGTGCACGCATGTAAAGATGGTCAGTGTATAGCTCAAATTTCACTTGAAACGGTTATGTTCATTTTGCACTAGTTCTTAATTAAATGAGAAAATCATTTGTCAAGTATTTAATTCAAGAAGGAGTATATAAAAATAGGTTTTACCATGTGGTTATTTCATAGACTATGTATTTATTGAATTACCAGAAAACGTGCCATATCGTGATATACAGTATATATCGTTATCTAGATATGAAATGACCTGTATCGGGATAGAAGATTTTGGCCATATCGCTCAGCCCTAAGTTAAGGCACTGGAGCTCAAAACCTTGAAACTGACTGATATCTTGAGTAAAACTGAATCCCCCCCCCCCTTTATGTGCCACCGTTAGTCTCTTTGTTGGTTGGGTTATACAGCACGTGGTACACTAAAGTACTACACCTTATCATTTTCAGTTGGAGAGTTGAATAAGGACATTGTTTTTGTTGTTGATTAAACAGACCATGTATTTTTGAATTGGTAATCCTTTTTTTAATTGCGACGTTAATCGTCTGGTTCATTTGCCCGCCCCACTCACACAACCAGATGTTAAACCTCTTTTATACTGTGTAAAACTGCATAAACGTAAACTATAGACATACATTTGGAAAATGTGTGAAAAGAACAACAAAAGCTTGTGCAAAAGTGGTGGATATTAAGAGGTTATTGATTGTGTGTAGTCGCACCATATTATCAGCTGACTATCTGACATGCATCGCAGTCCATATTGAGAAAAAAGATAAGAAAAATTGCGAGCATATGTTATCGCCTGCATCATCATCATGCTGTCCTTAAATGTCCTTATTTGGCAGCTTCTCTGCCAGTAAAGTTTTGTGTAAAAGTTGTGAATGTTGGGATGAGTGTGTCTGTCTATCTGTAGGTGTCAGCCCTACAGTGTGATGCAGTTTACTGGCAACCTGTCTGTGGGGTTGTGCCCACTGCATGCTGGGATAGATCTTACTCACTGGGATAGTATGATGGCCTATATTAGCAGTGTAGCCTGCTTTATAATGTAGGGAAGAGGTATTGATAATGTTCTTTATTCTTAAAAAAAAAGTTGTTTTCTCTGTAATCAAGATTTTGGAAATGTTTTGCGTTATAGCTGCTGATGGCACCAAACTTTTCCTTTCCTGGGTTTGATAGTCTGGAATATAGTCCGTGAAGGAGAACTGTAAACGGAGCGTAAGAAATGATCTTTTGTGATATAACTTCTCTAAGTATTAATGAGACAGTTTCTGCGTCAGAGGCCGGCGAAAAGAGGCACAAAGGCAGACGTCGAATGGAGTCACTCAGGGTTCACTGGTGATGTCACACATGTTCTTCATCTTCACACACATTTCGCACACCAAACAGTCAGACCCCCTTTCTGCTGTCTGAGAGGTGCATTGGTTTTCTGTCTTTCAGTTGCAAAGAAGGGGGGGGGGGGTTGTTTTCTGTTAGCAGCAACACGTGGTTTTATACGCAGCAAGTTCATCAACACCTTGGAAAAATGGTTGTAAAGAGTTTCAGCATCATGCAGATAATAGTGAAGATGTTTTGGTCCAGATAACAGACACAAATGTGTGAACTAAGTCTTGAAAATAAGTAAACTAGTTATTAAGATAAAACAGTTTAAACAAAACTTGAAATCATTGTCATAGTTTGCTAGGGGTGTAAGAAAATATCAATACACATGAGTATCACGATATTATGTTTTGCAATACTATATAGATTCTCCAAAGCGCGTTATCGATTTTTAATTAACCTCTTAAAAATCCGAAGGCCCTATTTTGTATTTCGGAGGTTGTAACGGGCTCAGTTTTAAGGCTAGAGTGAAGGTACTGGCATCATATGAAACTCTTAAACTTAAGGAATACATGGTACCATCATACTTGCATGTCGCATAAAATGATAAATAAAGCTCCAAAGTTACACTACATTTTGGCGCGGAAAAACCGGCCATTTTCAAAGGGGTCCCTTGACCTCTGACCTCAAGATATGTGAATGAAAATGGGTTGAATAGGGGCCTTTACAGACATGCCTACTTTATGCTAATCACATGCACTTTTGGGCAAAAACCATGCAGTTTTTGGCATGCAGTACAAATGTGTAATTTTCCCCTATTCTAAAATGGTGTATTTGAATATTTCTGCATACTGGGGTCCCTAAACAGTCTTGGAATTACATAAATTGGGTATGACTAGAAAGCTGAGACTCTTGTGGATCCAATGAGTCCAATTGTATTCATGTGTGATGATGTTAGTCCTCATAGTAGCCATTTCACATGGAAACCTTTTTTTACTCAGATTTTATACATGGTGTGTCTTTATACTATGACACTTTTCATAAAATTAGATTCTAAAAAAATAAAATATATATATTGCAATATATTGCCTTGCTTACGGTATCGCAATATATTGAATCGTTACCCCTGTATCATGATACGTATCGTATCGCCAGATTCTTGCCAATACCCAGCCCTACAATTTACAGATCATCCTCGGCCTTTTGATAAATATCATGTTACACCATGGCTATGGAAAGCTCTCAGGTGCTTGTTAAAATTGTATAATGTGATACCCCAAACAAATATACTGTCAACAGTTTGACCTACGTCCTTAATTCATGTGGATTATACTGCAGGTAACTACAGCAACATTACTTTTGCCTGACGCTGTATAACTAACGCATAACTCTCACTGGTGAAAAGGACCTAGTTAAACCCACAACCAACAAACTTGGTGTGTTTACACCAAAAAGGGTGTAAACACAGCTTTCCTTTTCACTGCGGTAAATGACCGTATATAGAACATAATGGAAATGCGAGTTGACGCTTTTCATTTTGAAGTTCTTTGCTTCCACTTCATCTATTAACTTCATATATTATGACACGTCTTGTGTATTAATACGTAGACATTTGCAATAATGACTATATCATACATGGCTATGATGGCTACCATTCATGGCTATATTTTATTATCATTGTCAATAGCAAAGTTGATGATTTGAGACTCTGTACTGTGTTGAGTTTGCTGGCTCTATCAAGTGCTGTAGCAAAATTAGGAACATGCATTCATTTTTCTATAATTAATCATTTTAGCCATCGTGTGAATCCTTTTAGACATGTTATATTCATGTATGATCCATCTGATGTGTTCTTCACAAACATCCCATTAATGTGGGTGCAGACTTTCTGCAAGTCGACACAATCATGAATGTTCAAACTTCGGACGATGTGCCCCGTGGGCGAGAGTTGTGCAACCAGACACCTGAGGTTGTATATGTCCTGCTTATCACTTGTCATGCACATGAGGGAATTATAGAGCTGCAACACAATATTAAGAAGCTGTAATACCTGAGTAATACTTAAAACTACAATAATGTCAGAGAATAGTTTGTAGCCTCTGTCCCTTTTTTTCCTAATTTATAAATCCATTCTGCGAGTTAAAATTAAGGACACGCATGTGAATATTGTTTTTTGACATTCAAGGTTTCTGATGTTTTGTCACAAATGTTTCTTCACCCACCAGAAGTAATTGCTCACAGAAAGGTAGCACTTGGTATTACAACACCAGAGGTTAATTGACAGTTGTTAAATTGTGTATTACTTAGTAGGCAACCTCCGGGTCTGAGAAGTGAAGCCAATGTGGAAGTGCCTTTAACTTGCATTCTTTCTAACAGCCAGCAGGGGGCGACTCCTCTGGTTGCAAAAAGAAGTCAGATTGTATAGAAGTCTATGAGAAAATGACCCTACTTCTCACTTGATTTATTACCTCAGTAAACATTGTAAACATGAGTTTATGGTCTCGATCGCTAGTTTCAAGTCTTCTTCAATACAGCATGATGTTCATTTAGTAAATTAGGGTCCCATTTAGAGTCAAATAGACCATAAAGCAGGGTATGCTTTAGGGCGTGGCTACCTTGTGATTGAAAGGTCGCTACCACGGCGTTGTCCGGTCTGGGAGTTGTTTTCGTCTTACAACTTTAACCCTTTCACAGTGTGTTTTCAGTTCATGAAGCCTTGAATTTTAACATTTTTGTCACATAAAAATGTCTTATTCAGCGTTCAGTTGTACTTAGCTCCACCCTCTTGTGTCACTTCTGGTTGCAAAAAAACAAGATTCGACGGCCAAAATGCCAAGCATTTTGGCCGTCGAATCTTGTTTTTTTGCAACCAGAAGTGACACAAGAGGGTGGAGCTAAGTACAACTGAACGCTGAATAAGACATTTTTATGTGACAAAAATGTTAAAATTCAAGGCTTCAAAACGGCAGTCCACAAACCAATGGGTGACGTCACGGTGACTACCTCTACTTCTTATATACAGTCTATAGTATTACTACAAGGTGCACAGTGTAAACAAAGCAATAAAATAAAAAGCCCATATGGGTCAGCATCTCTCTTATGTTTCGACAAAAGGCTGCTGCTATTTTTTTTATTAAAGGTACGTTGAGGAGTTTTTGGCCACTAGTGGCGCTGTAGAGCAACACTTTGTGTTCTAACAGCATGCACGTGAGGCTGCACATGCATGCCAAAAATATTTATCTGTTAGGGTAATAAGGTTAATTTAGCTTCTATTTGAATGTTTTTAGGACATTCTGTCAAATTACCATAACTTTTGTAGCCATGCCTTAAAAATGAAAGTTAAAAAGAGGCTTTATGGCGTCCCCTGGATTCACACGATTCTACATATTAACAGTTGGAGGTGGTAATGTGTCCTAAAAGGCAGCTAGGTGCCAATACAAAAGCAGCAAGAAGAAATGTCAAAACATTGAGTTTGCAGGTATTTTATAAGGGAGGAAATGCATCCAAATATTTGCCTGTAAACAGAAGAGAACACCTTCAATGTTCACTTCACAAGTATGCAAGGCAGATGCAAAGGCTAATATACACGAGTGGGGAAAAAAGATACTGTGACAGTTGTTTCTAAAACTAAATGACAGAAAAACATACAGAGTTTAACGGGTAATGGTTTTGCACTGATACTGACGAGCACTTATTTGGATCTACCAAAAATGTTTTTCTTCAGCCTGTCAAAGCTTCCATAGCCAGTTTGTTTCAGCAAACTACTGCTATTTTTGATTACATTTATATTGCCATAAGCTTTTCAAAAATTACATTTTAAAAGGTTGAGTTTACAAATGAGTGTTACATGTTCCAACCAATACCAAAACACTGTAGCTTCATTGATCACCTAGTTCAAATTCAGCTGACGGCACACGTTACACCAGATACTAGTCAGTATAAAGTTTCAACACATTGATGTCAGTCTCTTATGTCATTCTTTAAATATTTTATAAGTATGACATTGTTGGATTCGCAGATACCAATCAAGCAACAATTTCCTACTACTTTAAGCACGAGGTTATATAATTATTTTAACTGTAGCTTGGTCTAAAAGTGGGTCATAAAATTATATTTAATTTGACGCCCATCACCACGGCTTTAAAGAAAGGCTGGGCGATATTTCCAAAACTTTCGGTCCCGATATAGGTCATATCATATCTTGATAACGATATACTGTATATCCCGATATAGCATGTTTTCTGGTAATTGAATAAATAAATAGTCTAAATGAAATAAGCACATAATGTATTTTTGTATACTCTTGTGTGAATTAAATACTTGACAAATGAAAAGTACTAGTATTTTCTCATTTTATTAAGAACTTCAGTGCAAAATGAACATAAACAGTTTCAAGTGAAATTATAGAGAAAAAAATACAAAATATTTCACATCAGATTTTCTTCAGATTTGAGTTAGTATGTGCTTGTTATCAGTTTGGACAACGCAATTGTGTATCCTGATATCTCGATATATGATTTCATCACAATATGATTCCATTGAAAGACAATAAATGATCATATTGAAATATCAGCCAGCTCTACTTTAAAGCATCTTTTGACAACTTCAACTTTGATGAAAACCATGTTGTTTGCGTATTCTAACTATAATTGTACTATTCTACATGAACAACCTGAAGAAGGCAAGAAGTTAAAAAGAAAGATGAGAATAAGTGCTTAGGATTCACAGACGTATTCATTTTTATGTCGTGTTATGGCCACATTATGAGTCAAAAGATTGCTCTATTTTTCTTAAAGGTCAACCTCTGCTTGTACGTGGTGTTGTATTCGAGTTCAGTGACAGCTAGTCTCTGTAGCTGAGCACATCTTTTCATTGGAGGTGCGATCCTTAAATGTGTCAGACTGACTGGGAAGGAAAACCCTTCATGGTTGTTGGTGTATTCACTATTATACACACTGTATTGAAGCAGTGTTTAGGCTGTTCATGAAAGTCATAAAGGTTTCTGTCTCTGTAAAGGTGCAAACATGAGTTACACATGAAAACAGAAAATCCAGTTCACTATGAACTATAAACACAATCTTTTATGCAGTGTTGGAGATCGAATTGTCCCATTTTGCATATTTTTGTTCTGATAATTTCAAGTCTCAGTGTTGAGTTTCGGCACAGTAACTCAAAACCTCTTGCACAACCAAAGCTTTATGGATTGAGTGCGAGTGCCAGGGGTTAGCCTCACTGAATCCTAGATTTATTGCATTAACAGTGTCCCTCCATTGTGTTAAATTCTTCCTCAATAGGAGACCTAAATAAATCAGTGAATCGTGTAATTGTGTCTTGCACTTTGAGACTGTCCACACAGGTCACAAATTGAGACCCAGAATTTGCAAGTAAGAAATATATTTACACATATTCTGCTGCATATTTGGGTGTGTAGTTGTGAGAATAATTTATTTCAAAATCAAAACAATGATTTTTATCGTCCAAACCGAACGACAGCCTGTTCCTCCCCAAAACGATGTCAGCATGTGTCTCTGAGACCCAGTTAGTTTTTGGAGATGAAGTAGATAAAGTGGAGATCATATTTTTTAAGCAGGATTATTGTATTTGGGCTTTCATGGCAGAAATCTAAAAGCTCATGAGTAAGACCTCAGAGGCAGTGCTGGCGGTGCAATGTGCAATGTCAGGGAGAAGGCCCTCTTTTTGTGTGGTTACTTACCACTCCACGGGGGCAGGCAGGGGTAAATAATACACTTAACTAACCCCCCATTCAGACGAGAACAGAGAAGCAGGCTGCAGAGAGAAAAGGTTGGAAGGGAGAGCGGCGAAAACGCAGAGCAGCTCTCAGCTGTCACGTTCGCTTGCTTTAAAGCCATGTGGAATGATATAACATTGACGTCACAACCCAGTGACGTACCACAGGGTGATTGCAAAGAAGAAAAAAAAAATGCCAAGTCTCATTAATCGCCCTGTAGAATGTAGTGTCTGCCTCCAGCAGTGATGAGAGAGGGAGAAATTGTCCGTCTTCAGACGGTGTGCAATAGAAAGAGTCTTTAGGAGGGAGAAGTTGCCACGGAGAAACCACGCAGCTTATTCAGACAGAGATACAGACTTTTTACGTATTTCAGAATAACATATTTTCCTAATTTATAATTTGACATTTTTTGGCTTTTGAATATTTTACAGCATTTTAACACTGTGACACTATCAGCACAGTGGTGTAAGTGTATTTTACCAGTTATGTAATGTTACTTCGAATGAACAAATCCTCCTTCATCCGTATTAGAGAACTAATTAGTGTCAAATCTAATAGAGGATTTCTGGTTAAAAATCTAACAGCACATTTGTGATTTAGAAAAATAATGTGGTTATTTTTTTGTCTAATTAGATAAAATCATGGCCAAATGATATCGTACCCAATGTACTGTTTATACCGTTTGCATCCTCGGCCTCTTAATCTGTGTCGTCTGTGGAGATGAAAGCCTCGGTGCATTTAGTGAAACTGTCTGCTCGCTCCTTTGCCTTTTGGTTCACTGTCTGATCAACGTGTGTTACATTCAAGATGAGTTGCACGTGCTGAAACAAGCATTCAGTTTTGTTTCCCAGTATACTACAAAATCCTCCACATGCTGGTTGTGGCATATACAAATAAACAATTAAATGTATAAAGGATAATCAATTTTAAACCTTGTTGTTGTTGTTGTTGGACCTCTTACATGCTCAGAATGTGTCATAAACACTTAAGAGGACACCACCAATCTAATTCTGCATTGTTGTTCGTATTCTCTTTTTGCGCTTATTTATTTTTAAAATTAATATTAATTAAGATAAGTAATGAGCTCAAGCTAATTTTTAGTTTGTTCGTTTTATACATTTTATACAACTTTAGTTTCAATAGACCGCAGCTTCTGAGTAGGGCTGGGTGATATGGCCAAAATCTTCTATCCTGATATAGGTCATTTCATATCTTGATAACGATATATATCTATATATATATAAATAGTCTATTTGCAATAACCACATGGTAAAGCCTATTGTTGTATACTCCTGTGTGCATTAAATACTTGACAAATGAAAAGCACTGAGTATTTTCTCATTTCAATACTTGAGTGCAAAATGAACATAACAGTTTTAAGTGAAATTATAGAGGAAAAAAAATAAATAAATATAGGCCTATATCGCGATAGAAAAGATATAGGAAAATATGTACGATAGATATTTTTAAATCCTTTTGGAGATGTATATCATCGTATTGCCAAGCCCTACTTCTAAGGACTGTGCATTGCCTTAAAATAAAGGCCATTAAATTGTATCTGCAGTTAAAGGTTATGTGTGTTTGTGTGTGTGTGTTTATATTTTAAGGAAACTTTAATCTTGATATTATCAATGTTGTGAACAATTTCTCTCAGTCCATGTGAAAGTAAAACCGCTTGAAATCTTATGTGGCATCCACAGTTTAATTTATAATACAAATATTATTATATAAATATGGAAATATCTTTAGTGAAATTGTTGTTAATGTGTCTTTGAGCTGGTCATTATAATATAATTTGATGAAATGTGAAGCTGAGCTGTTGTTTAACTGAAGGAGAGTGACGTGTGAAGTTAACCTCCGTGTTTAGGAGCTTGTGTAACAGTTGCGATATCAAGACCAAGATGTCCCAATTCATCGCTTAGCAACTCCTCACCGACGCCACTTTGATAGTAGGTAAACATTTTATGAATGCCAAATCGAGAGCTGAATCGGCATTTATGAATGTTGCCTGTGTGTGTAATGGAGCTTTTTCAGATGTTTGAAATGTATATAATTTACTTATTTTATTTAGTTTGTTGTTATTGGATCTGGATGGGCTGCTGTGACAGCTTCTGTGTTCTATATTGCCATCCTACTTTCTTCAACTAGTTTGCATAGCTGCTTGTCATTTTTCACCGGCAGCAGCAGCCGCAGCAGGACCGGGCAGAAAGGGTTAAGTTGAGCGAGGTGCTGTGTGTTTGGCTGACTGCAGAGTGAAACAGGATGCAGCGGCTGCATTGTCAGCCTGCTGGTGTGAGTGCAAACAGATGAGGAAATGCTGGAGCGGGTACTCCAAAACTCGGGTTACCCTGGAAACGGTTTGCGTCATGATCACCAGCAATTAGCTTGCAGCTCTTTAGTTTTCATGATAGGTCTACCAGAGCTTAGCCTAATGACTCTGGTGTCTGAAGAGTAACAATCAAAAGAGAAATATTCATGGGCTGTTTTATTTTGTTTCTTTATTATCATTATTATTATTATTTCAGGACATAGTTCGGGGTTATGGCTTGTTTGAATATTCTGTTTTGAAATGCGTATAAAGAGCTGCGCAGCTCTGCCCCTTGTTCTTATTTTTCTCTAATGAGCCTTGATGTGATGTCCTGACCTCGTCTATCTGCTTGTGTTATTGTCTGCACAAAGCTTATCCGTGGCTGAGTTTGTGTGTTGTTGAGGCCCAGAATGCTGGACCAGAGAGGGGGGACGCCGAGCCACTGCCATCAACTAAGTTTGGGCTAATTAGACGTCTTTTTCCTGTATCAGCCTTGCATACTTTGCATGTTTGTTTCCACTACATGAAAAATGTGCAAATGTGAAATGGCTAGATAAGATAAGTAATGACAAAATGTTCCCCCATGCTGCTGGCTTTATTTGCAACACAATCGAGCTTTTATAGTTTGGGAGTTCAGGAGACGGTGGAGTTGATTTTGATTACACCACAAGGTTCCCAACAATGCAAATATTTCAGGTGGCTGAGCTTTTAAGTTCAGGATGAGGTTGTTGAACCTTGCATGTGTTGACTGTTTGTTCAGTCCTGTGACGGGGTGAGAGGGAGAGAGAGAGAGAGAGAGAGAGAGAGAGAGAGAGAGAGCTCGGCCAGGTTTGGTGAAATTAGACTGCTGTGACATAGATGGTGTGAGCCCATGCGTAAATTGTTGCTGTGGGAATTTAAGCACGAAGGGAGGGATGTAGTAAATTTATTTTAGTGAGTACACATACCATAGGTTTTACTGACTGTTAATGGTCTCCAGACGACTTTATTGATATAACATCATCTTTTCCTTCAATATTCTTAAAGCTTAATGTGATAATTTGAAGGGAAGGTCAGACGAGAGTGATTCCAGCTTTTTTTTTTTTGCGGCGTTAAAATGCTTACAATTATCATTTTTGCATTGCATTCTCATCTAAACATTACGCTCACCAAAATTGTACTCCCTCTACTTTTCTCTCCCTCCTTTTATTCTCTCTATCTCTCATTCTCTCTGAATTTCTTTCTCTCTTTCTCTCTGTGCGCCTCTTTTGAAAACGGTGTCAGCACTGCTGCTTTTACACCAAAAGGCTGTTGCTAAGTGACGGTTGACGTCAGCCACAGCTACAGAGGAGGGCTTGTGTGTGTTTAGCAGCTGAGGGCAGATCCCACTGAAAAGGGCAAAACTGAGAAGCACTATTAGTCACTGCGATGAAAACCCTAACTTCAACCAACAGGATCGCCATTTCCAATAACTGTGCACAATTTATTCGGAGTGACTTATGGTTAAAGTAAATCTTTCAAAGTGGAATGGGGAGGTTTAAGCAAAAAAAAAAAAAAAAAATTTGGAGAAACTGCTCCCGGCCAATCCCCACCCCCTTTTCTTCACTTTTTCTTTAGTCTGTCGCTGTCTCCTTTTCTTTCTCACTTTAACCCCGTCCGCCCCTCCCCCAACACACAAGCACACGCACAGGCTCAAATGCCAGACACCCCCCTCCCCTTCCCCTCACATAATGTAAGTGAGATTTTGTAGATAGATTTTGTGTCTGACGAAAGTCTCTGACGGAGCTCCAGCGTGATATCTCCCCCATCCGGCCAAGGTTGCTCTTGATCTGCTCGCCATTGTTCGTGTGTAATCAATTCCCGGGGACCGGTATCATCCTCTCCCTCCCCAACACTACACCCCCCCCCCCTGCCTTTCTCTCTCCTGTGACAGCTCACGAAATCTGACCCGTTGAAGTGGACCAAACAAAAAGCTTATCTACATTTCATGTTAAAATAATAGTGTGCTTTTTCTATTTTGCAACTCATGTTTTTAGTTGTCACTTTGCAAGAATTTAGTAAATTCCTGTTGCAGTGTGATACTTGTTTTGTCTGCGTCCGAGCTACAATACCGAACCAAAATAATTTGCTCACATTTGCTTGACACACACAAGACAGCGTCTTTGTTTTTTATGTGAGAAAAAGTAAGAGAGCAATGACGCAGTAATTTACCAGTCTATATACAGTAGAAGACCATCATGTGTGCTGCATCTGTGCCCTGAAGACTGTGATGCAAGTCTGCTGCTGGAGATAAAGCAGCACCAGCAGAGACTGGGGGGGGGTCTATGGGCAGAGATAGGTGTTTGCAGGGGTCATATGGAGCTCGCTGATGATGGCAGAGCGGGTCAGCGGAGGGCACAGGGTTTTAATCGCACACCCCCTCTACAGCCAATGCACACTGTGCTGGTCAGATACAGTCAGAGCTTTGGCCTGCCCCAAACTGTTGGCTCCGTGAGAAGGCCTTGACATGATGTGCTCATAATAATCTTTGAAGAGTGATATTCATTCAGGGATCAAGGCCTGATGGGCAGTGGTTTAGCGGCCAAAAACTCCCTTTTCGACCGCAGGAACTTTCCCCCGGAACTAGGAACCTTTGTTGTGTTTCGACTGCACGGACCAGGGTCTAAATTAAGTTCTGGGGACATTATTTTACCCCCCCAAAAGTTCCTGGTCGGGGGTTACAACTTTGCACCCGAATATGTTACGGCCTCTGCAAAAATTCTCGAAATGAAATTTGATCCCTGAACAGTGTGTGTTACTTTAGGCAAACCAAATAGGGAGCCTTGAAACCGGCCCGGCCATCAGTCATGTGAGATTTTGAGTCACTTTATTAAAGGCCCTGACACACCAAGCCGACGGTCGGCTGTCGGACAGTTTGGGATCGTTGGTGAGTGTCTGTCGGTCTAGTTTTTGCAGTGTGTTGCGCACCATCGGCTTCCACCGTCCTCGGTCAGTCCGGTTTCCCTTTTTGAATGACGAATACAGACTACCGCCACCTGCTGGTGTGGCGAGTTATTTCCTCTTGCGCAGGCGCAGAAAAAGAAAGGCGTGCTAACTGGCCGTCGGCTGTAGTCTTTGCAGTGTGTTCAAATGCAACTTGTCAGCCAAGAGAAAGGCGACATGAGGCGACGCAATAGTCGGCCTTCATCGCTGCTAGTTCTTTGATGTCGGCTTGTTGTGTCTGGGCCTTAAGTTTAATATGTTTTCAGGAGAGAAAGTAAGCGTTAAGATTCCCAATATGTGATTAGTTTATCCAAATAACGACTGTTTGAAAATGTCTTGCGACGTTCTCAGAGATGAGACGGAGCCATTGGCAAGGTGTCTTGAGACCGGCCCGGCCGTAGTAGTTGCGCACAAAAACAACGCGTAAAACAGCCGTCGCTTTTTCATACATCAGCGGACTCATTTGTCTAATCTTTGTGGGTCTTTAGACCGTGGTGGAAATGCAAACAATGGGCTGAAGGAACCTTTTAGTTCCTTGAAAAGTAGTTCCTGGGACTAAAAGTCTTTGGGTGGAAACCCAGCTAAGGAGACTTTCCTTCAAGCAGAAGACCAGTTCACACTAGTGAAACTGTTGGAAGGGTTGTTTGTTAAGACACTGAATCCCCCTCAGCTTCATGGGCACACCTGACGCTGTGGAGTGATGCAAGCCAAAGATTTATTTCTTTATTCACTAAAGATATACCGTATTCAGGTAATGCTATAAAAGCTTTGAATGTTGTCTCTTACTTATCGTGATAGACTCTGCAATGCATTGGATTGATTGTAGTGTGACCCCCCCTTTGTCCTTATCTGCCCCGACCCTTAATCAAAGGATCAACTGGATCAGCAGTGGACCTGAGGCCACATCTCAACACCCTAGCATTGGATCATAGACACGGGGCATTAGGCAGCGGGCGCTCGGCTGCAGACGGAAGCAGTTGGCTGGGGGTAGGCATGGATTAAAGATGCAGTATTTGCGTCATGAGGTGAACTCTACCGGCCGTAGTGATCATATAGAAAGCTTTGTGTTACTGTTGCTAAGTGATCAAAAAACGCACAAGTCAGGTTGGCTGTTTGTACAAGTAGCAAAAACAGGCTTAAAGCAAATTAAGGATAACAAAAGATGCAAAATGCATTTGACAGTTTTCTAGGCTAGCTAGTTGGTTAACAGTTGTTTCCTTTCTCCTTAATTAATGTCTTTTTCAGTTCACTAAATAAGACTCTTACAAATGTACTAAAGGTTATCATACATTTCACCTGTTAATAAGAAGTGCTTGATCTCATGCACCAAGCATGGGGTAAAGCATCGATATGGTAACTAATCACCTTTAACTGCTTGTCGAAGCAAAGATTGCCAAAGCAAAAAAAAACAACTGACTGTGCCGCCCTACCTAAGGCTAAAAGTGTCATAGTCTGTTAAGCTATGTATACAGTGCAGATCATTTATCATGTTTTGGACACATTAATGGGCTGTCCATGCAGATAATGCAGTGAAGTGAACTGTTTACATGTCATGGAGCAACAGAACAGTGAGAGAAACAAGCTAAAGGTCACATTCAGTCAACGCTACTCTCCAAAACAAACTGCAATGAATGTTTTGTGGGTGTCCTTAAGTCAATATTATGCATCCTAAAACTGTAGCTAACTGATTTTTTCCATCTAAGATCCGATGTGGCAGATGTTTTATTACTATAACCTACATTTCTTAAAAAAAATATGATTAAAAAGGCATTTAAAAAATAGAATTTGAAAGAAATTATGCAGAGTGTTATTTCACAAAGTGGAATGAGAAAAAAATAGTGTAAAATATTTTGTGTGATATGTGCAAATTGACAGGGAATAATTCTATGCACATCATGTAGGTGCAAGGCTATCAGAAAACAGCTTCGAAGAAGAAAAAGGTAACGCCTGCACACTTACTCCATGCCACAAACGTTTAATAATGACATTTCAGTCCTGCTTGGATCTTCGTCAGGTCAGAATGGCTGAGAAGTGGAAACCACACCCATGTTTATACATCATTCATCAATAGGTCTAACAAGCTCTGTGATGACAGGTGTGGTTCATCCAAAACACCCAGGGTGATAAAACATCCCAAAAACAAATAGGCAGTATAATAGTACATAATCATACATAATAGTACATAGAAAAAGTACATAAAGAAAAAAAGTAAAAGTGATATGTGCCAATGCCACGTGTCTTGAGGATCTGTCTTTAATCTAAACAATTTACATTTTCTAGCTCTCCCTTTACTTTATTCTTCCACTTGGCAATCATTATTTTGCACTATTGCTGATACAGAAGCCTTTTTTTAAACTTACTTTATTTATGAATGGGACTTCCACTTTTTCAGCAATGCCACAACATCTTTATACTTAGAAATTTAAAGTTCTGTCCGACAAAAGGAGTGTATACTCCACAAATCTTGGTAAACTGGGTACATGTAGGCCTCACCTTTGCTCTCCTTAACTCTGTTTAGTAAACCTACCTCAGGTTTGTTTGTGTGACTCGTGACTCATCTGACAGTCGGCCAGTGTTCCAATATTTATGCCATGTGGCATCTGTCTCGGGTGACGTAGGCAGAGCTTGTCGAGCTCTGAGTTTATACTTACAGATGTGAAATGCTGATCTCTGGTGGATCCAGCGTTACGTTCTGACCCCGCTCTCTGTCTGCACCGCCAGCTGTGGGTGCTCGTTCTGAAGGTGGGATATGGAGGGGAGAGTAACTGAAGACCCCGGTCACTCTGAAAGCAGCCTGCTTAAACCACAGACTGTATATAAAGATGGACGACATGACAGCTCCCCAAAAGTGCAGCCAAAACATCTTGATCGCTCCCTGATGGCTGGCTGCAGTGTAGGTCATAAGTCCCGCCCCCTCCATGTTAGCGGATGGGACATGGGCCAAACTAAAAAAGTCAAAGTACACGTAAAATAAATTTGTTTGATTTTAATTAGTTATTTGATGCTATAACTGCATGATGCATTTGTAAGGAAGTGTAGATTTGACACTTAAAAAGATTGCGGTTACATATTTGTCAACTTCATTACATTTTTTTTCCGCCTTCATTTGTTACATTAGCTTTTAACAACCATTTAGGATGCATTTTGTTCACATAGTTTAATGGGCAGCGCTGGCTCAGGGATTTCTGTTTGTTAAATGCATCACTAGCAGAAGATAAGTATCTCCAAATTACTTAGATATTCTGTGCTCAGTTATTGAAATTGGAGTCATGTGACTGCAGCACCCTGTGATGAAGGTCACCCCCAAATAGCCTCCCTGGAATGTTTTTGTGCTAATTGGCAGAAATATCCGTTAAATTCACATATTGTTGATGCAATCATTTTAAAAGCAGGAAGGAAAGATCTCATGTTATGGAGAATGTACTTCTTGAACTCGACTGGTCTTCCTCAATTTACTACTTTGAATTGTAAAACTCGCGGCCTCACTCTCTTCAGTCTCTTTCTCTCTTTCCCAACAGCAGCTTCTCCATGTTTGTCTCTTAGAGCATACTGGCCTCATGGCAGGATAACAGGCTCACTTCATTATGTGTGCGCTAAACACCAGGGGAGTCCACAATGTGAAACACCGAAACACCCCACCCTTGTACCAAGCCAGGATGGATTATTCTCATGAAACATCAACTTATTGCTTTTTGTTAGGTCGCGAGTTGCAACAAAAGACATTTTTGGCCTCTTACAGTGTAGGATTTAGTCCCTGACGTGTCATAGTGTTGCAAACTATCAGTATGGGGTTGCTGTGTGCCCACACATTGTAGAAAGCATTCAGTTGTCCATTGTCTAGCCATACCAAGGGAAGTGGATTGTTGCACACTTGTGGGTAATTGCCTCATAGTGAAGAAGGGCGTTTTGCCCGAAACGTCTGTGTCGAATAGAATGACAGAACTGGAGTTCGGCCTTTGACATTTTACCAGTCAGACATATCCAGAAATGTACGAATTGTATGTTTATATTCTAAAGCAAGCCTATTCAATTGGTGGCCTGTTGGCCGAATCCGGCACTTTAACAACCTCAAAGCCTGGCCCTTGATCATTTATAAATGTGAAAAAAGTATTTTAAAAATGATAATAATAATTTATTCCCATAAGAGAGTTTATTTCCATTCATCAACTTTTCCACACACGCTATTGACGTTGTTACCTACTGTTAAAAGCAATCTCATTGTGATTTTGTTTAAATAACCTGCTAAGATAATACCAAGTTTATGGGGGTTTGCATTGTTAGATTATCAGAAGATCATCATTTTATTAGTAGGCTAATTAGCCCATTTATTAGTTATGTCAAGCACGGAAATATGTATTTTGTTAAAACAGTTTTGACCCAGGCTGTTTAAGCAGAGGGAATTTAGGAAAATCAAACTGAATAAAAAAAGATGTTAAATGCAACATTGTGTTTATTAAAACAATAATCTACTAAGATTAGAAAGGTGTATTGTTTTCACATTTAAATTCCTAGCTTTGCAGATCAGATAGGAAAGGTAAATGTCCGGCCACTCAGCACTTCACTGTTTTTCAAATCTGGCCCTTCTAAAAAAGTAATTGTATAGGCCTGTTCTAAAGGATTTAAACGGATCTATGAGAAAAACAAACATAGCATCAAAACTCAGACCTAGTTTTTTTTAAACACAGACCTTAAAGCTGCATTCTTGGATTTCTGAAAACAAGAGGGCATAAGAAAACCAAAACCAGCTCACAGACACACAGCTTTGACATATTATGGCCTTATAATGGTTAATGCAAAATTCACACCAGACAGCAGCGAAGTACGGCTCGCCACAATGATTACATTTTTCTGCGGCACGTTGAAGAAATTCTTTGTAACATAGGTCAACATGTCACAGGAGTTACAAGTTCTGTTTATTGATCAGCTGTGGGTCCTCTCTGGCCGCACTTCGCCGCTAAAAGTTCAACTTTTCCCAACTTTTGTTTGGCCGCACTTCGCCGCAGAATCAAACGGCCACTGCTCGCTGAGTCACAGACATCGCGTGGCAGCTCGCCGTAGGCAGCACTTCGCCGCTGCTCTAGTGTGAATTCGGCATTACACGTCCAGCAGACATTATCATCTCATTCGGGTCATGTTTCTGGCCATCTGATGAACATAAGTCCAAAATTCACTTTCCTTTTACCTCTGGTTTGGTCTCCACCAACTCCTACGTAAAATGTGTGTGTTTAGGTTGTTACACGTTTCTCTTTCTTCACCAGTTAGTCACTAACTTTGTATGCTGTTAGGCAGGTAGCGTGTAATGGTTTTAGTCAGTGCTTTTTGGCTGAAAACAGCTTCTCGCTGCTGCTAGAAACAGGGGTTGATGAGAGCGGTGAACTGTACGGACCGAACCATTCAGTTAATACACGTCTGTAAAACCAGAATATTGACCTAAAAGAGGCTAAAAGACTCAATAGAGCTGCAGAGCTTAGTAATAATTCTCTTTGGGTTTATGTGTGTGTTTTTTTTATTGATTTACAGCTACTTATTTTATGATCTTATATCATTTAGCAAAGTTTCTGTAGACTATGACACCTTAAAAATAATATCCAGCTACAATCGCCAGACAAAAAAAAACCTTTTCTAGCTGTGATGCATTTTGAAAAGCACATGTAGGAGCCCCGTATGATGCTGACCTTTACCTCAGTGATCCAACCCAGGCCATCGCAGCACCATCAGGAGAGCAGGAAAGGACAGGCTGCAACATGCCCTTCGTTGCTATGGAGCACACAAACATACTCTCACTATGAATTTGCCTCAAAGAGTGCATTGAATTTGGTTAAATTACCCTCATACTGTATAACCATAAGGCATTTTAGTGTCTCAAATAACTTTAACAACAAGTAGACTGACAGATGTTGAGGCGCTCCAGAGCGCTCCATATTGATTTTGACCTTTAACTTGACAAGTGTACAACTGTAAGCTTCTTAAGCTTCTTTTTTTTTTTTTTTAATTTAACCCCTCCGTCACCTCAGCAGCTTTAACGGCAGCTTTGTGAATGTGATACCTTAAGTAGAAATAAGAAGCTGCCTACAGCCAGCATTGGTCACTTGCTTGTAAATGATTTACTTAATTTCTATTGTGGTGTCTCTTCTCACTGTTCTTGGTGTCTGTCTCACTCTCTCTACTTCCCTGTTAACTCCTCCTCCTCCCACCGCTCGGCCCTGATGGATGGCGTTTGTGTTCACATGCTTGTTATTGGCCAGAGCTGCAGGGCTCAGGCGTTAGGTTGTGTTTATGAGAGGAGCCTGCACTGATTCCATGATAAAACCAGATGTTCCCTTACAAGGCTTCGAGCCTCCCTCATCTAGCTCTCATGTCCATATCAGGTATAACCTTCCTGTTGTACTCAGGCCTCCCAGCCTCCAAACTATAGCTTGGTGTTGGGCTCCACAGTGGTCAAAAAAAAGGTTGCGTGTGAAGGACATACATGACATGTTTGCACTTTGATAGAGAGAAACAGTCCAAGTTAGAATATGCTGAGAATATGGACCATTTGTTTTCAGATTATAAAAATTACAATAAATTACTAACTAAAAAATACAAAATATTTAAGCATGAAAACCTGAGCAATGACAGACATGTTTTTTTTATTTATTTACATTGATATTTTAAAAAAGGGAAAGTGTAGCTTATTCTCACATTTGAGAAGTTGGAGCCACAGTGTGCAGCATTTTTGCTTGATAAATGACTCAACCACTCAATCAATTTTCAAAATTGTGGCCCATTAATTTCCTGCTAATCCACTAATCGCTTCAGTCGCTGAATTATACATAAATGAACAGCTTCACGTGTAGCCTATCAACATGTCCAAAATGTTCCTACCGGTCTTTTTCAATGAAGGATCGGTACAAAAGACATGCCGTGACCCGTCTCACACACACGCTCCTTCGCTCTCTCTGTCTCTCTCTCTCTCTGTCTGTACCGCACACCGACACTCGCTAACGTTAAGCAAACAATGTACGCACTGAGTTATTCCTTAAAGGAGTTCGCTACTTGTATAACAAATTTTAGTTTAAAAAAAACATCTTAAAAATACATAATCCCTCGATGCTTAGGCCAGGCGGGGAGTCCATTTAGGCCCAGCGGGCAGCCAGGTTTGCAATACACTGGCGGAAACCCTGATTTGAGGTGAGAAATAGGCATTACTGTAACATAATCTTGATTCATATTTGATCAGCGCTGCCTAGTTTGACAGTTTGATCGGAGTTTGCAAGTTTTGTGAGCAGTGATTGACAGCTGCTGCAGAGACTCCTCGGCTCTGGACATTGTTTTTGTTCAGGCACGGTGGAATCTTGCAAATGTTATTAGGAGCACTAGGAATACACAGAGGAACATGATTTTTTTTCAACAGATTATCTGTCTCATGCACTACAGTCAGGATATAGTGACCATTTTATAAAAAATACTTTTTATCATATTTGCTCAAAGTTACCGACATCAGCTTTAAGATACTAAAAGTTTCCGAGAATTAGAACTAAATTTGAAATGCCCGTTCAATTACCGTCATCAGATCTGATCCATGTTAACATACTGAAGGCCTATCAGACGCCAAAACACCTGACAGTAGGTTCTTCTGTTATGAGAAGGAATTTTACAAATCATGAAAGTTATCAGTGGCATCATTTAATCTCAGTTTTGACGGTTGTGACGTACACGCTGGAACTATGCTGTTCACATTACAAAGTAATCTACCTGGAATGTGCACTTGCACATATTTGATTTGCCAATTTAGTGTGTTGCTACATGACGTATTGCATTGTTGTAGAAGTTGAGCCAGGTTCAGCGTTTTCACTGGACTACGCTTTGTTTTTGTGGCAAAGCCCAGAGCAATCTCATTGAAATGAATGAGGAGACTGTAGTATTTGACGCGGCGCTATTGTCAGTTTAACGACAGCATTAGTTTCAAAGGTCAGTCGGTCACTGCAAGATCCAACGTGCCTGCCAGGACTCAAACTCATTGAGTAAGATTGTAAACAAACATAGATAAAATGTATGGATAAACAAGCAGCCATGCAACCAAAAATACATATAACACCTCCACGTGTGCAGGATGTCTCGGACAGTAAAGCCGTCCGGTCCAGGGCTGAATGGGCACAGTTTCAACAGAGAACATTAGCACTGAGATCACCTTTGTCCCCTGGCAGATCTTTAATAACATTAACTTCAAGCAGCTTGTTGTGAATCCAAGCTTTGGGCTGATTATAAAGGGAAATACTGGTGTAAGAAAATGGAAACAAAACAGAGAGAGCAGTCAGATGTGGTTACTCATTGTGCCTTGCAAAAACAGCTGCTTAAATGTTTTTTGATGACGTGATGATATGAAGCCCTCGTCAGGCTCTGATTGTGCTCTCTGTGCGTCACAAGGTCAATGGTCCTTTTAATAATTACTTGTGTTAACACTGGGTGAACCTGGGATATTTATGAACCTGCAGATCAGCAAATCAATGTCAGCAGAAAGGACTTTGAGAAGTACTATTCCCAGTATTTACTCTTGGGCTCCCTGCCACCGTTCTCCAAAGGTCATGCATGCCTATATTCTTGCCAATCTCTGGTGATAGCGAATGAATTGCTGCGTTCCAGGTCAACAGAAAATCTAAGCTCCGATAAAATGTAACCTGCATGCATAGCCTGCACTGCAGAATGCCTCCAACTATTTATAGGGGCATGATTTACTGAATGGTTTCCAGTAAATGTGGGGCCAAAGTCATGCATGGATTAAATCTCTTTATGTGGAATATGATTTGTTGTGTAAAATTGTCATCCGAAGAGTTTCTCATTTGACTTGATTTGAGGCCAGTCTGTTTGCCGTCACCAGCTAGAATTAAACGGGTGTAATTTATTGCTTGAACTCTGTTAATGAATACATATTTTAAATATTTGTGTGCACTGTGTAGACTGTGTTGTGTGACAAGTCTTGAACAGTTGAGACCTACAGAACACTATAGCTGTGAATATAAGGGACACACTTTCAAACACCACGTCCAAACAAATCCTGAGTAACTGCGACCTGTCTTCTAGCAGTTTATGAGATTCTATTTTTCAAATTTTCTGTCATTTCTGATTCACTAGATAGCACACAGTGGAATTAGATTAAAAAGGAAAAGATGCATGTTGTCGGTCAGAATTCAAATACAATTTCATCTCTCTTTTTATGGTTTTGCAGGTCTAAAAAACACTGCAAGTAGTGCGCAGGCTCTGTTTTGCCAGCATGTGGCTGCCTACTGAGTTTGGGTGTTGAGTACAATCAAAAAGTTACGGGCCGTTTGAGCATGAAACATACCATTGTGGGGAAAAAGTTCATCGTTGACGTACTTGGGTTGACCTTACTCAGATTGTGGCATTGGCATTGACTCACACGTACAAAGTGTGAGTCAATGCTGACAGTTAAACTGAGATTTGTGTCTCTTGATAAGCTACATATTCGTTGCCACATCACGACACCAAAATTCACCTCTTTATCTTCAGTTCTCCTAAATCATAAGGGTGTGATAGCAGACTAGACACTTTGTTTTTGTTGTTGTTGTAGTCAATGAGAGAGCTGGGTCATATGATCAACAATCATTATCACAATAACTAACATATTTAACCTGGTAACAATGAACTGAAAATAAAATAACAGTTATTATTATTATTATTATTATTATTATTATTATTATTATTATTATTATTATATCACTTTATATTTCTATTAATGACATTTTGTACAATCCACATTTATTTATTTTTCTTTAAAATAAATAATATGGGAACATTTTCTGAATATTAAACATTTTATTGTCAATAACAAAATAGAATCTAAATAATTGATCGAATTTGGATCATTTGTTAAATGCAAACTACATCTAATTTTTACACATTGTACATTTTTAATCAGATTTAGGCAAGGATTCAAAACAAATCTTTATATTATAAAAACAGGCACATCTTAAAGTCATTAAAAAGCAAAGCTAAAGTTGCATTATTTAACAAAAACAATTAATCTCTTGTTAACTTTTATAATAAATAATGTCTTAATGAAAAATGAATGTGTCTATGCAGCATGTTTTGTATTTTCCCTTGTTTTCGCTTGACATTTTATCTGCCATTTTTGTGGCTTCTCTTCAACATGAAGCATGGCAGACACCAAGCAGCTGCTGCCCCATTTCCTTAGTAAAGGCTCCATCATGACCTCTTTGGCTTTCCTCCCACTGCTGTACATGTATCAGGCTCTGCACTCTCTGCTGTCATTTTTTTTGGAGGACTGTGGCTGATTCCATTTCTGTCTTCATTTTTAACTTTATGGTTGAGAGACGTGACGTGAAGCAATGCAAATCAACAAAGCTGGCAGTGCGTTGTGACTCCTCTGTGATAGGGTCTGAGAACTTCTACTTAGAGTGGGTTTTTCTTCTCTGAGCTATCAATCAATTTTATATCCAAGTTAACGTTGTTAGCTTTGATGAAATGGTTTGACAAAAGGATTTTGCCAAGTGGCGATTACAGAGTAGAGAAGAGACATAAAAATAACTGACACAGTAATGTCCATTACACAACAATATCTATCTAAAGTTTGCTAAAATTAGCAAACATTAGCCACCATAAGCTGCTGTTCATACCCAGTGGGCAACCTCCGGGTCTGAAAAGTGAAGCCGATGCTGAAGTGCCTTAAATTTGCATTCTTGCTAATAGCCAGCAGGGGGCGACTCCTCTGGTTGCAAAAAGGAGTCTGATTGTATAGAAGTCTATGATAAAATGACCCTACTTCTCACTTAATTTATTACCTCAGTAAACATTGTAAACATTAGTTTATTGTCTCAATCGCTAGTTTCAAGTCTTCTTCAATACAACATGATGTTCATTTAGTAAATTATGGTCCCATTTAGAGTCAAATAGACCATGAAGCAGGGGATGCTTCAGGGCGTGGCTACCTTGTGATTGACAGGTCGCTACCATGGTGTTGTCCGGTCTGGGAGTTGTCTGTGTTTTCATCTTACAACTTTAACCCTTTCACGGTGTGTTTTCAGTTCATGAAAGTTAATTGCAACATTTCTGTCGCCTAAAATGTCTTATTCAGCGTTCGGTTGTACTTAGCTCCACCCTCTCGTGTCACTTTTGGTTGCAAAAAGCCAAAATGGCAACGGCCAAGATGGTGACGGCCAAAATGGTGACGGCCAAAATGCCGAACTTGAGGCTTCAAAACGGCAGTCCATAAACCAATGGGTGACGTCACGTTGACTACCTGAATTGATTTCATGCGGAAAAGATTTCTTAACATGCGATGGTGTTATTCTCCAGAATGTGCATCCGTAAACTCACCGGTAATGAGAGTGCTTTGCTGACAGAAATCCAGGTCAGCCTGGGATGGGCTCAAGAATCCTTTTAGTCATCTTCTTCATTGATAACCATCTTGCAGCGCATGACGTCTCAAACTTTTGTTGTGGCAGGTAGTTTTTTTTCCTCTTTAACATCTACAACAGAAGGTGCTGACAATCTTATTGCTCAATCTCGTTGCTTGTTCTACGTGACGATCTTTTAAAGCATTTTCCGCAGCACAATGCACCGCGAGTAAACACAATAGGTTAAGTAACATGAATAGATGAGGATAAACGTCTCATTTCTTGTGCGTCACACTGACTAAATATGTGGGGAAATGCAGATATTTGCAAGTTATACTGCCAGCACAAAATTTTCCTGCGGACTTAAAGTAAATATGGACCAACGCTATCTGACTCTGTAGGGCGTACCAAAAAAGTGATGCAAATCCATTTCTCATGACGTTTGCTGTTTTTATATACAATGGAAGCAGCTTGGATGCTTTGCATGGTGGAAAAATAATTAAAAAAAAATCAAACATATAAAGTAAAAAAGTCATTATTTAATTGGTCCACTAATCTCGATCCAGTCATCTATCTATATTCTTGTCCTTCCTGCATCTCTTTCTGGAGGATACTAAAGTGTTCCAAGGTCAAATGAGAGATGCAGTAAATCCGACTATGTGGAAGGTCTGCTGGGACCCTTAAGTATCTCCCGAGGCTTTCTCTTGAAACGAGGACACACCTGCAGCCTCAGAGCAGCCTGAGGGATGTCTGGTCTCACCTTCCCTTCCTGAACCTCCAAGTGTTCTCACCGTAGCCTCCTCAGACTCATCCCACACCTATGCTTTCGCCTCTGCAACTATGGCGGTTGCAGCCTTTTAGGCCTCTGCACAGTTTTCATCCGTAATGGGTCTCCACCATGACGGACACCAACCACGATGGCCGTGCTGTATGGCCCTGTTCAGACCTGGTATTAACATGCTTCCTCAGTGATCCCATCACAAGTGTGACACAAGCTCTAAGTACAGGTGTGAAAGCACTCAAGACGCTTTGAGATCCGATCACTCAGACCACAGTAGGAGGTGGTCTGACCACATTCTTTTAGCAGTGTGTACGCGAATGCGTCCTCCGACATGTGAGTGTGTTTGGTACTCACCGAGAGAGGGGATCCACAACAGCTTGTATAGCCGAGGGTTACGTTGCGCCTATACTTTATGAAGGTAATAAAATAACGGCAAACTCTTTATTACTCCCAGATTGTCAACAGCATCGCATAACAGCGTCACTCATTCCGTTCTGACCTTTCACAATAAAAGTCCTAGACATAGTCTACACCGCATCAAGAGGCAGCCCAACAAAAAAGCTTAATATATAATTATAGGCTATAGCTTAATAACTTGTCGTTGATGTGTTGGTGTTTTGCTGCTCGCTCTCATCCCCGGCTCTCTGAAGATCGGGCGGCGGTGTCAGCGGCACAGTCCGGTAGACAATAACCTTAGGGTTTTAAGTTCATAAAATTTACCCAAATTCACGAACATGTAGGATAATACTACTGCTGTCTCCCGCCTGTTAAAACGAACAACGCATTTTGCAAATGGAAATGATGGGCTAGGTGTGTATTTGCATACAGAGCGGGAAAGTGAGATCGGATCACAAGTGGTCACTCAAGACGCATATGGAGACGCATTCTAATACCAGGTGTGAACAGACATACTTAGAGCTGTCCACTTGTGATCGGATCACCCAAGACGCATTAATACCAGGTCTGAACAGGGCCGTAGTCTGATAAAACCACATCAGTTCCGTGTCCGTTGGACTTGTCCAGTGTCGTGGCCTTGACGAAATAACAGTATCGGGAAGGAGCACCGTCCAACTCGGTTTAGCACAAAGAATTTTTTCCTGCTACTTCCCAAATGGCTCATCATGGCGCGCAGTTGCAACTCTTCCACTCAGTTTTTCTGTCAGCCTCGTTCTGGTCCATCTGCTTTTTTTTCTGGGGACACAGCTGGCTGACAAATTCACAACAGCCAGGAAGCAGACAGCAACTGCTAGCTTCCCCCGCTTAAAAAGAATTAGTGGGTGTGTGTGTCTATAGGCTGTGTGCCGTACGTCTCCTGACTCATGTAAACAAAAACGCCATAGTAAAACCACAAGCTAAGCCCCTGAGGCAGAAGATGAGAGAGCAGTGTAATCTACTCATTCTGCTGCAACAAACTCTGACCTTTGCTGACGTAAACCACACAGCCCTGGATGTTGAGTTTGATGTTTTAGCTGATTAATCGTTTGGTTTTGTCCAAAATCCTTTGGCCTGTTCTAGTGTTATATTTGCAGCTGTTTTTAGATTTTGTTTTTGTCCAGAGATCAAATGTTTTTGCTGGTTTTAGTGAAATTGAGTTCAACTTCATTAATACTAGCTTGTTCTGGGTGCATATCTGCAGACAAAACCGGACTCCAGATCTCACTTCTCACAAAAGGTCTCATTATACTGCTCTATCTTGCTTGTGATTTTATGCCACACACTTTAAATCTATTAATTCTTAATGTAATCTGTATAAATACGTAAATTTGGTCACATCACATTGGGAACTCAATGTAAAACCGACGACTAGTTGGTTCTATTTAAATTCTTTTGACTATCCAACTACTGAGAAACTACTGTCTACATTTACACAACACATTAAACCCTTAACGCGGAAAGTCCTCCACTAAAATTGACCACAAAATACTTCTTGGAATGCACTAAACATCCCAAACTGATGATATCTTGAGTAGGTGGTACATCAGAGTTAAAGATGTCCCACACAAAACACAGTTGCAGACAAACTTATGTGAATAATGCTCAAGTTTTGTTCACTTTCTTCCACTTCAGGCCAGTCGGTGCAAATGAAAATGCATCTGTAACTCAACACGGAGAGTGGACTTAATGTAGGATAATCCTCAGAGCCCAACAACCATGGCTGTCTGGAGAGAGACAAAGGCGAGGGAGGTTTAGAAAAGTTGTTTCACGTATCTTGCATTGTGACAAAGGTCAGGCTTATGACCTGGAGGTGGGTGTGTCTACTTTGTGGATGAATGCATGTAGATGTACAGTTTTCAAAGCTTACTGTATTACAAGATAGCAATCATGCATTAGTTGTTTAGTTCACAGATTGGTGATAAGCATACTGTCCTCATGTAATGTTACATGATGTCATCCAAAATATACAAAAAAATACCTGGATCCAAAAGATTTTGTTAAGTTACACCAGCGTTCCCTCTGTGCCATTAATTCAGTGTCGCTATCTTGTTATCCTCCTGTAGCACATGGGAACATGGTGTCAAGTAACCTAATGCCATACAGACACTGCACACTTGTTGGATCCTTGCCTGGCTAGTAACCTACCTGTACTATATTGTGCTTTAGATCAGCTTATCTTATAGTATCACACGGCATGTGATACTTGTAGCAGGTGATGCAACTATATAGCAGGTAAAGATAGCTTGTATGGGTTGATCTTGGGAATGGATCTTTAAAGCTCTTTGAAGCTGCCCACACGGTAAATCAGTGGTGAAATTGCTCTGCGCTGGCGGTGCCATTGTTTTCCTATGGGGAGAGCGGTGCTGCCCGACTAGGCAGAAGCGCTACCCTCGGCGTAGCGCACCGCTCGAAATCGCCACCGAGCGCTGCGCTCAAAGTTCAAATTATTTCAATTTTCAACCGCTGACCTTCCAAAGCGCAACCAATGAGATAACAGCAGCAACTGCTGTTGTTGTTGCTTAGAAACAGTGAATGGCGTTCCTTGCGAGGTTTTTGATGGCGTGTTATACCTGCGCTGTGCTTTGCCTCTGCAAGGCTCCGCGTCCTACCTCGTGGTGAGGGAAGAGCAAATTTCTTATCATGTGAAGGCAGCTTAATGCGGTGGTCAGTTTCACTTCATAACTAAGTTTTATCTGAATTAGATCAGGCTTTAGGTGAAACAAACAGGCATCGTTGTTCAATTTAATTATACATTATTAAATTATTATAATTTTAACATCCTTGGTTGACAGTAAATTAAACCCCAACATGTGCCGTTGTCAGACAGGTAGGAAGTTACAAAACTCCCTTTCAAAATCTAGCAATTTCAATTTTGCCTTACTAGAGACAAACATAATACAGCACGTAAAACACGGTGTATAATCTTTTCTCAAATGTTAGCGTATTTTGTTCTATTCTCAAACTTCGGTATTTGATACCTGCTGAAATGCCCAAATGAAGCGTTGGCCACTAGTGTTTGTTTAAATACATTATAGAGCAGCAGAGGATGTAGACAAGTGTGGCAGATGAGCCCCTGAAATACCCTAAACGCAGTGTGACGTGATGTTTATTCCAAAGCTTATTTCATGCTCTTCATTAGCCTGGGTGTCTCCCCATTGAGCACACTCTGACTTCTATAAATACCCATAAAGCTTTCCACTGTGAACACTTTAAAGAATTTTACTTTGTGGGGCGAAAATTGGACACGTTATGTGCTTTGTGGTACTTTCTGTAGCTCCACCCCCTAGGATGAGAGAAGAAATTGAAAACGTAGAACTACTTAAGGCTAATTAACTGTTATTGTTATGGAAAGTGCATTGAGATAACAGCGGATGTTTGTTTAAGCTGTTCATTTCTGTCCGTTGTGATATAAAGTTTTGCAGAACTATTTCTACAACCAGACTAACGAGACTTGTCCATGTTAACTTGTTTAACTTGGATGATTGGAATATTTAAACTATTTCTAGGAAGACATTTCATTGGTAGTGTTTGTCTTCTTAATTCACTGGATTGGTGCCAAATGGGACACACACCACGCAGTAACTGTTAAGTACAGATCTTGTACTTAAGTACTTAAAAAATACTCCAAATGACACTAATAGACTGGCTTTTGCAGGGCAGACGCTGAACAACAGCGGTCCGGTGAAGTGGTAGGTGAGTGTGAAAGAGAGGGATGACATTTTGCACGAGCTCCTTTCCCTAGTCAAAGAATTTTCCATGGTCCTGCCAGGTTGCCCTGACAACACTGGTGACAGCCATAGGCGGACTAGCCATCTGGAGTACCATGCGTTTTCCCATTGGCCCTGTTGACCTGTAGGCTGGTGGCGAGCCAAGCAGCACAGATGCGAAAAGGTCTTTACAAGTCTTTGGTCCTGTAGATTGTCTGGCTGGTTACACTGGGAGGAAGTACTTTATCGCTTCAAACCTTTCACAGACAACTGCTTAGTCCCGTCATACATCTGTCATCTACCAAACAAATTTGGTTCATTCTTGCGTTGTGCATTAATTGTGACATTGTAAAGCAACTGACCGAAAATGTGGGAAAAAAGAGTAAAAATAAGGTTGAGACAGTGGTTGATTTTTTTTGTCACACATAGAGCCATTAATGATATATGATCTATCAGCATGACCTGATGCAATGTTGCTATCATGCTGGCTATGTGTTAAGTATTTCTCTGATTTATTGAATATAGTGAAAACAAGTTACCAAAAATCTGTCCATAGGGCAGTGAGATTTGAACAAATATTATCAATTATTAAACAATTGATAGATGAATGTATCAGTGGTTCAATTTCTTATGTTGTTGTTTTTTTGTCAAGATAAATGTTTTCTTGCTATTTAAATCCTACAAAAATTTGAATGAACGTAATCTTGAGAAATTCTATAAACATAATGTTGTGAAAAATTCAATAAATTCTAACTATGCTACAGAGATAAATGCTAACAGTGTCAATGTGGCTTTTGAATTGACTCATGATGCGTAGCACAGAAAAATCTTCTTGGGTGTTTGTACTGAGAGTCCAGCACTGTCGTCATTTTTCTATGTCAGCTTTGCTCAGAGACATCATGCCAAAAAATGGCTAAAAAATAAGTAGTACCATGTCCTTGTTGCATATTAAAGCTAGGGTCAGTAATCTTGAGAATCTAGCAAGAGTACACTCGATTTTTAGAAATGATCTAACTGAAAAACCCAGCCCAGTGTTGACAACTCTTTTCCAATGAAACTAGCTAGCAGCACTAGCTCCAAAAGTCACTAAATCTAGAGAGAAAGTCAACAAGTCGGCAACACTGACAGTCTGTCGCTTCAGGCGACTCCCTCCAAAGCCACTCCCCCAAAATTATCATTATGAACATAAACAACGAACCTGGTTATTGTTGGTACTCGCAGCTGTCAAGCTTGTGGGCCGAATTAAATGATTGGACGGGTTTATTAGAGTCCTGCGACAGCCACAGATATTAGATTTTTTTCTTTTTTGTCAGAGCATTTGATCTATTTATTGCTGTCGGGATGTAATGAGAATTTCAACAAATATGGCAAAAAAATGTATTTGAACAGCACTACCAACCCTGTACTTAAGCCTTATTTTATAACGGGTAATGGCCACAAATTGTTGTTTAGATGAGTTCCAGTAAAGCTGCTGAATGTCAAAGATTAGCATGTTGGACACATTCGCTAGTGTTGTATCTTTTAGTTGTGCTTCATGTCCTCGTTCACAATTGGTCCATTATGCAGAGTATCTTTGTCAAAGCCTCCTTGTCACTTTAAAGATATCTTAACCACTTCCATATAATTTAAGTTTTTAAACCAGTTTTTGGTCAGTAACTTCCTCCTCTTTGCTATGGGGTTAATGTTAGTTCACGGTTTTCTTTCTTCACGATCATACTGTGAGGTAAATGTTGTAAGATTATCTGGATTACGAAGACCACAAATTGAATAGCCGTATAAGAAATAGTCCATCATTGTAACCAAACATACATTTTTATAGTAATAATTTCATCACCAGCGTTCTGAAAAGTGCAACCCTGGAAGGAAGAGTTTATCCTAAACATTCGTGCAGCTTTTAATGTTTTCTGTTTTATTCCAGATTCTTAAAACACTTTACTGAGTTTGTTTAATTTGATATTATTATGTTAATATTTAACACAACATGCATTTTGTAGAGAAAAGAAAATGTTGCATCTCTAGTATATTTTATAGTATATTTATAATGTATTTTCTTACATGAGTCAGTTATGTAGTGTAGGAAACATCTTAGTAGTGAGTCAGTCTGGGTCAAAAGTTCAGAGACTGTTTCTTTAATCCCAGTCTGTTCCTTCCTTCAGTCGCCTCAGCTGCTGGCCTACCGTCAGCTAACCTTCCAGAGCTTTGGACTGAGCTGTACAGGCCCCGCCATATCCTGGCAGTTCAAGCTACGTCCGACCAATAGGACACACACACGCACGCACACGCACACGCTCTGCAGACCTCTCATCTGGTTAGCTCTCTTTCCTGAACAGGCTTTTAAAAGAATCAAGCCAGCAGCCTATGTTTTCTTTCCCTCTCTCTCCGTATCATCTTTTCTTCCCGTGCGTGTCCTGACAGCCAGAGCCCAGTCCTCATTATCGGCGTGTGCATGTGCGGAGGGCTGCTGACGCGGTGTGTGTCGCCGCACGCTGACGTCAGCAGTGCCCTGCTCCTCTCCATACAAATGCCTGCCTGCCATTGATACCTTTTCTCCGTCCCCCCCACACTCTTATTAGCGTGTTTTTATCAGTTCTAGCACCTCTCCCACCACAGAGCCGAGCTAATATGACACGCAGGTGTAACAACTGGCCGTCTAATAGCTCGCGCAGGTTTATTGACTCCTGTTAGGAAATATTTATGACTTGTGTTAAATGTTAAATAACTGTGTGTGCGTGTGAAGTGTTATTTTGATGTATGCTATATTTTCCCTGAGTGCACGTTTGATCGTGTGTGTTGTTGTCTGTTTTCTCTGTGTGCCTCTCTCCCTGTTTGCTTTGTATATTCATGCAGGTGGGTATGCAGTTATTTCCCTTTTTGGAAATGCCTCCACCATAAATAATCTTCATGCACATGGAGGTGTGCACATAGTGTTACGCAGAGTGGTAGATACTCTATATGGCCAATTGTACGAGTCTTATGAGCCCCGTCTGTGCATGTGTGTTTAAAAGCTGGCCTAAAATAAAAACTAGTGAAATACTGTATGTGAGCAATAGAGGAAACTTTTAAAAGGTAGGCAGTCTGAAATTGTTGCATACATGTCCCCATATTCCTAGTGTAAATATGATGTTGTGATGTTCATGTATCATTAGCAGTTGCACATACGGTATGTCCTCATTTTAAATAATAGTTTTGCTTTATAGCATGATTTACTGTCATTTATATTGTTTCTTTAGTAAAAGTAGCAACACCACAATGTAAAAGTACTCCATTCCAAGTAAATGGTATGCAAGCAAAAATTGACTAATGTAAAATGTACTGTTATTATTAATAATAATAATCAGAATCATCATCATCATCATAATATTATATTATATTATTATTTCAAGAAAATTAACATTTTAATGCATTGTAATGGCATTAAAGCAACTTGCGATTTTTAGGTTGTAACTGACTCAGTTTTAAAGCTAGAGTGAAGACACTGACATCATATGAAAAACCTACAACCTACAACCATGTCTCATACTAGCTTGTCGAAAAGGAGGTTAATTAGCGCTCCAAATTTGCGCTAAATTTTGTCGAGAAAACTGTCATGGCAAAGGGGTCCCTTGACCTCTGACCTCAAAATCTGATAATCACATGCAGCTGGGGCAAGTTATAGTCAAGTCAGCACACTGACACACTGACAGCTGTTGTTGCCTGTTGGGCTTGAGTTTGCCATTTTATAAATTGAGCTTATATTTTTTTATGCTAAATGCAGTACCTGTGAGGGTTTCTGGACAATATTTGTCATTGTTTTGTGTTGTTAATTGATTTCCAATAATAAATATATACATATATTTGCATAAAGCAGCATATTTGCCCACTCCCATGTTGATAAAATATTAAATACTTGACAAATCTCCCTTTAATGTACATTTTGAACCGATAAAAAATGTGTGATTAATTTGCGATTATTCACGATTAATTATGGACAATCATGCGATTAAAGTAAAAATTACAATATATCCCTTTTTTAAATGGAGTTGAGTGGAAGAATAAAGTAGTATAAAATGAAAATCCTCAATGTACTTGAATGTTTGTTTTGCACCTAAGTGTTTTAGAGGTGAGGAATAATATCATCATGTGTTTTGCGGCGTGGGTGTGCATGTGTGCGCGTGTGTGCGCGTGTGTTTGTGTGTGTGTGTGTATGTGTACAGGTGTCTCAAGTGTCAGCAGCTGACTTGCGCGTCTCCGTCTCTGCGTCAGCCCTCATGTCATGTTTTCATAACATCACTGAAGATAATATCTCCTGTTCATTGAAAGATTTTAATCTCATCTCTTGCAGAAGGCCCTCACTGTAAATACGTTGTTGCTTGGCACACGCTGTGGTGGTGGTGGCTTTTCCTGTTTCTGTGCCGTGTGAGAGGCGGAGAAGACATCCATGTTTTTGTGCGTTGTGCACAGATTATGCAAAGGCGTACTGTGATGGTGAGGTGTAGACAGGTGGCACACATACTACGCCACGTAGTGTGACACACTAAAGACTTCTGAGTGTGTACTGCACGTGTGATCGAGAGTGGTCAGTAGAAAATGGTACAAAACATTATGTTTAGGTTGAGTTAAATGAAGGCCAAGCGTCTACGTTTCTTTTCTTTTTTTTAATCTCCGTCTATAGTTCCCTGTCCTTAACTCTCCATCCCTTCCTTAATGACATCCTCCCCCTCAGCTTTTACCCATCTCCCTCTCCGTTTCAGCCCTTCTGCGTCTCTCCGTAAACAAGCAGAAGGCCAACAACTCTGTCCTCCGGCCGTCTCCCGCCATCCCGTTGCCATGGTGTACGGAGCATTGTTTGCTGGCCTCTATGTCGGGTTGCCATGGCAGGGCTTATTTGCCATATTAAATGTTTGGCAGCATTGTACAGATGCTGATGACAAACACCCAACATCCCACTTTGATCAATGAAACAGTTACTGATTAGAGGAGATGGGACGGAGCCACTGATCCATTTAACAACCTCAGTTATAGCTTTTCATGCACTGTATGGATCACATGCAGAAAAGGAAAATCAATACTACTACAGAAAGCTGGAAAAAAAACATATAAAATGTACTGTTTTTCTTATTAAATTACAAACCTGGCTTTGAAGACTAGCAGATGTTGTTTTTGTAATCGCACAATGTAGAGTAGTAGTGAAAGAGTGCATTTAAAATTGGAACTAAATCTAAAGATATTCCCTAAAATAATTTGTTTTACTAAATAAATTATAGTATAATGTCTTACTGAAGTTCTTGACATTAATCCAGTGTAAAAATATTTCACATTTTAATGCGATATGATGTGCTTTGATTATTCCTGACAATATGATGACTGGCTGAGATGTTAAAAAGAGGATATTTGTTTACATATTAGGTTGAGGTGCTTGTTAAAATGAGGCTTAATCCTCTTTGTCTCTCCCCCTTGTGGTGCAGAGTGAGACTGCATGCTGGCCTTTTAAAACAAATGTATACTGGCTGGATTTTACATGTTATATTTATACCCGTTAAAACATGAAGGTAGACCTAAAATTTGTGTCCTTTTGTCGCAGCATGAATCGACAGATTGGACTCAGATTCATCACAAATAGCAGACTTTATGTTTTCAATTGTTAGGCTGTCAAAAGTGATATATTTCAGTGCTTGGCTGACTAAAAGGAAAGTGCAAAAGTCTAATTGGACTGCGGAACAAGCCGAATTAATTGCTATTTTAACTAATCATGTCTGTATTTATACTTGAGCTGGAGGATTAGATTATTTCAGGCCCAGCAACTTAGAGTTACACAACCTGCTGCAACTTTGGCTGCACTCCGCCGTAACGTGTGAGAGCTCCTGTTTGGTTACCGACAGATAGCGTGGAAATGCTGCCGATTGACGTAGTTGGGGCCAGATAAGATCTCATAGCTCCATTGTAGACGCACCACGGCGGTTTTAGTGGTTTGCTTTTCTTCTTTTGCTTTCAGTGAAAGGCCTCAGACTGCTGTCGCTGAGGCATTGTGCATTAGCATACCTGTAGTAAGACAGTGCATCGTGTGGTGCAGGAAATCCGTAATGTAAACTGTTACTACACCGTGTGTTTGGACAACGGGCAGAATAGACTAACAGAAGCTCTGTTGCTGACCTGCAGGTGCCCTCACCGAACAGTCATAAGACAGAAAGTGGAGCAGAGGTCAAAGCCTGTGCTCCTTCTATGTAAACACATTTCATATTCTCTGTTGTGCATAAAACATACATGATGAACGATGACTGACGGTTCCTGTGTCTCTCTTGTGTTTTTCAGATGATCTTGTGGGACTGGGATCTGAAACACTGGTACAAGCCACAGTATCAGGTCAGCACTGTGTTTATTTCAGGAGTTTAGTGTGCATGGGTTCATCCAAGTAACGCACAGATAATACAGGTCTGTTCAGAGAGAGAGACAGAGAGAGAGAGAGAGAGAGAGAGAGAGTGGTATCTGTAGTCCACCAGCAGAACAACGCTGTCTATAAGTCACCTTAAGGACATTCAGTTCTTTTGTTGACATTTTTTTGGTTAGGCAAAATACACATTGTGTAAAACCTGGCATACAATGACCTTGGCATTGTTGTCATGCCACATTTTATTTTATCTTACTCAGACATTCTTTGTCTTGTTTGAACTATTTGCGTAATCGGTCAAAGAATTTAGCTCCCACAGACCTAAAATCATTATTTGTTCCTGTTAGACATACAGAGCCAAGCAGGCCAGGACATTTTCCCACATGAAACCTGCCCTGAATAAATCAACGATTACACCTGATTTGTGCTACACTGCTCTTATTAATTTATGGGATTTCAATTTAGATATTAGCACTAGGGATGTCATGATACCAGAAATTTAGTAGACAATACCAATATTAGTGAAATTCCACAATTCTCGATACCCAATTCGATACCACAGTAAAAAAACAATACAATAAGTCCCATGTACTTCAACATAAACTCCTTTATTACCATTTGCATACTGGTTTTATGATAGAGCGCATCATAACGTAACTCAACGCAACCTTCGTATGTTAGGTGTTAGCTTCGTTATTAAGCCAAGCAGGACTGTGCTGCCCACCGGCTGCTAACAGCTAACATTACTAGCAACAAAGATTAGTTCTTCACAATGCAGCATTATCATGGAAATATTCTATCATCCCCGGGATGACAGGACGCTGTGTCGAGCCCTGATCCCCGGTGTTGCACCGAAATCTGTGACCACTGAAATCTGTCACCGCAGAGGAGCCAGCAACATGAGGTCACCATTTCTGACAGCTGTCATCAGAAAATGTGACCCCCCCTGTACCTGAGTTTTGTGAATATATCTTTAAAGTAAAAATCTTAAAATAATTTTAAAAATTCAAAAGTTTAGTTTTGTGTGTTTTCTGTAACGAATTTATGACATATTACACAGGTAACAGTGGGGTCACATTTCCTGACAACAGCCGTCAGAACCGGTGACCTTATGCTAGCTCCTCTGCGATCACTGATTTCGGTGCCTGAACACCGGTACCTACGGTACTTTAGAAAAACGAGTAACGTTACCGTCACGTTTTCAAAATGTTGGCATCGGCTTGGTACCAAAGTATTGGTTCTTGTGACATCCCTAATTAGCACACCAGTAAACATTTTTTTTAAGTTGGTGGCATGAATCATTAGGTTGCCACGCTGTCTGTTGTCCATATTACAGTACACTCCAGCAGGGGGATACTAGACAACACTGTCTCAAGCCATAAACCAAAACTTGGGATCTATTTTCACATTTGAACACTTTTAACAAAACTTTCCCATAAACCTTTTGAAAACAGACTACTTTTGTCTCCAGTCTTTTGTCAATCAGACTTTATTTGTACCCACCCACAAAGCGATAAATGACTTTGTAATTAGTAAAACATTCAATAATAGCAGCATTCAATAAAAAATAAGAAGAGGAACTGAGGAAAAGCTAGCATAAATCTCATCAGTTTACATTGAGGAAACACCAGAGGAAGGATTAGAAACTCTAACTTGGTGTACCAACATATAACAATAAGCAAAACAGGCTAGAATACATGAATAGATGGATAGCTAAATAAATATAGCTAAATTGAAGGCCAGACTGAAAAGGGTAAAACAAAAAAGGTGCTGCCCTGTTCTCTAATCTGTGTTATGTATGCGTGCGTATGGCAGGGTGCGGTGAGCGGCAACGGCGTGGATCTCTCAGTCATCAACGAGGCCAGGAACCTGGTGTCAGACCTGCTGATGGACTCCTCTATGTCGCCACACACCATCTCAGCCCTGCGCAGCATCTCAAGCCTCATGGGGACGTTTTCAGGCTCGTGCCGCCCCAGGGTCAACCCCTTCACCCCCTTCCCGGGTTTCTACCCCTGCGATGAGGTGGAGGACTCCGTAGAGAGGAGCGACAGGAAAACCATCAAGGTGGGTACAAGCATTACCACTACACCAACCCTAGTAGGGATGCATAAAGAGACAAGTTATAGGCCATTCCAGTCTAAAAGGTCCCAGTACTGAAGGAGTCCAGTATCTAAGACAGACACTAAAAGTTCCTTCAGACAACATGATGCTGCACAACAGTTTCTAATACTGTGGGAAAAGATTTTACAGCTGTGGAACGTTATCAGAGCTACAGTATCCGTTATCTTGATGGTCACAAGGTAGATAACAGAATTACGCCATTCACATGCGTGATTGGACAGATGATGTGATGTGTTGCTCGATGACGTTGCGTTGTTGCAAAAGTTGAGCCGGTTTAAACATATTGACCATACGGCCCCGCGTTGTTGTTTTTCATCGTTTTCTTGCGCTGTGTTATTGTCAGTCTGAACGTGACCTAAGTTCAGAAAGGCTCGTAGCTTTTGGGTGTGATACTGTTGTGTATGTAACATGACCAGCAGCTTCAGTTTGTGTATAAAACATACATCTATTCTGAAGACTTCCTTTCCCCCCCATCAGGGTTTGAGCAGCAGAAACAGCCTCCCCACCCCTCAGCCCAGGCGGAGCTCCGCCTCCTCCTCCTCCGCACTCCCTCCTCTTGACCCCGCCTCTTTACGCTGGGAACGCAACAGTGGCAAGAGACCCCACCCTGACCTCAACTTGACCAGGTACCAACACAAACGCACTTCAACAACGTCCAGAAACACACACCGTCTCGCACACGTCATCTGGGCTCTACTCTACCCTGAATCTGCCCAGTTTTGGAGCAGATTAATGTCGACTCCTGCAGGATCTGAATAATGTGACTGTGCTCCAGCTCTGATCTTCCTCAGGTGCCTCAGCAGCACCTGTGCACAGTGAAATCAAGGGTCATTTTTTATGTTTGGTCAGCCTGAAAAAAAAGTTATGAATGGGCCTCTGTGAGTTCTAAATAAGCAAGAAATCATCTTCATTATAAAAATAGAAATAGTACACTTCACAGGAAACCAGGTCAGCTGAGTATTATACATCTGTGTTGAGAGGACCGGGGAGAAATGTAGATCACATCTGGTTGTGAATAGAGAAGCCAGACAGTTAAACGCCTATGCTTAGGTGTTACTTTTATTGGTTGTACTGCAAATATGTAATACATCTCTGATTTGATACAATAAGTGATCACGAAATTCAAGGTATTTTAGCCTTCTGAAAACATATCACTCTGTTCTCGTTAGTACTCATCACTGTCCGTAGAAATTAAGAAATACTTTACTGGATATCCATATAAAACCATCTCCAGTGGTCAGAGGAACTGTGGCAGCATTCAAAACAGCTGTGCAACACTGAGTTTTTTAAAGAAATAATTTATTTAAAAATCCAGGGTTAAAAATTTACAGCAAACATGTCTCTTCTTTTGTATGTGAAGCTGATTGTTCTTAATGTAAAAATAATGGATTAGCTGCCATATATTGACCACTCTCTGAAGTCCAGATGTCAAGTGAGAGCTTGTCGACGTGCTGCCGCGCATATTTACTATGATTTGACATTACACTGACATGAGAGAACTTCCTTTTCCTGGTTGGCAGCTTGTTTTTACAGTAAATCCAACACAAAGTGACCAAACAGCTTTTTTTTTGGCATTCACAACAGTTAAGGATCCCAAAACTTAATGGCTGCTTCTCCAACAGAGCTGTACATAAAGAAAGTATAGGTGTCATTGCAGACTGACATTGATTGTTGAGGAAGTCATTTACATATTTTGAACCGTGAACAAAAAAACAGCTGCTTGCAGGTTTGGTCTGCTGCCTTTGTTGTGGTTTGAAGATGTTTGTGTGAGACTGAGACTACACCCACACTAATACGTTTTTGTTTTGCTACGTTTATGCCTAACGTCCACACTACACCGGCGTTTTACAACCCCTAAAACGGAGACGTTTGAAAACGCTGCTGAGGCCGTTTTAGTTTGAAAACTCCACAGTTTTAGTCCGGACGGGCAGGAACTTTGGAAAGAGCTTTGAAAACTGAGAAGTTACTGCTTAACCCACAAATCCTGCATCATGGGACAGACAGACAGACCAGACCTCAGCTGAGAAATAAAGAACATTTAAATGTATGTCAATATATAATGACAAAACTGACTGTGCCTCTGAGTTTGTTTTTATAGCAGTCTGTCACCCACAAACAAGAAATTGGGCGAAATTGTGTCCCATCACTTCGTTTCATTTTGTGTTTCTGTCGACAACCAAAATGAGAAACCAAAAGCAGGAGTTGTTAACATATCATAGTGTCGTCTGTTCTCTGAGTAAAAACAAATAAACAGATCCACATTTTACACAATCAATAAATGGGTTTAAGTGGACTTTAATAATGGTACCTACTGTTTCCACGCATAGAAAGAAAATCAGGCTCTTTTAGTGACTGTAAACAAAGCCATTACACTGTGTTCAATTTATTCCAACAATAAAGTTGCTGTGGGGACACTTGGTGTGTAGTGTCTATGTGTCTCCACAGGATGGCAGTAGAGACTAGCTATGTTGGCAGATTAGCTTCTTCGAGTTTAAGATGAGCAAGTATCTTAGTTATTCCTTATCTGTGCAAACAGTATGCTTAAAGGAGTTAAAAGTTATTTTTTAGAGCCAGTGTTGAATATATGTGTTTTGTTCTCCAGCTCAGGTCTGTCTAATGGGCCCAATCCAAACCTGCTCACCATTCCCAAGCAGAGGTCTTCGTCTGTCACCCTCACCTACCACGCAGGGTCCCGGAGAGCAGGTGAGACTTCACCATAAAACTCTCTAAGACACTAAGACACTACATGTGCTCATGTTTTGACTGAATCTCCTGCCTCTCTCTTTTCCCTCTCCAGGCGCATCTCCCAGCCTGAGCCCAGTCACCTCACCAAGCCACGGTCTTCTCTCACTAGGTACGGGTTCTTCGTCGTCCCTCGTCACCCGATCGCCCGTGGAGTTCCCGGACACAGCCGACTTCCTGACAAAGCCGAGCGTCAATCTGAACCTGCACAAGCCGTTGGGCTACACCCTCAGCTCACCTGATTTCCAGCAGGGCTTCCGTAGCCCCGCCTTCTCTCTGTGCACCAGGTGAGACCTGCAGTGATGTGAAGTGTTACTGTGTCTTTTAGTGTGTTAGTGGTTCTAACAACAAGATGTACTGCAGTTGGTCATGTCTGTGATTGTCGTGTCCATTCCAGCTGTGGCCGTCAGATGCTCAAGGGAGTTTCCAGCGGTGATACGGGGGAATCCTATCAGCCATTCGCCAGTGAGGCTCAACGCAGGCGCTCAGGTACATACAACTACATTTAATGCACATTAAATAGTGTAATGGTGTGGTGGCAGACAGTCTGGACCAGTGTTGGAGATTGAAAGAAGAAGCACTTCTGTAAGCGGTTTAGGGGGTGAATGCTGCCCTCCGCTGGACTCCAAATATAATACAAGTTGGTGCACACAGACGGAGAGAATGAAGATTTCCCATTATATATCTTTTCCCTGTTATGTTCCAAGTAAGTAAATATTGGTAACACTTCATTTTACAGCTCTGCAAATTTCATGGTAATCAGGTGATAATTAGCAAGTAACCTATTTAAAAAATTCTTTGGAATTACTGCAAAATTACCCCAATATTTACCTAAAAAATGATCGAAAATTACTTTATTATAAGGATTTCTTAATAACTATATTCCGCTATTTCCCAATAGCTGGTAAAATACATTTCCAGGAAAAGAATACAAAGTTAATTGATATGCTTTATTTCCATGTCTGCTGATAAATAGATAATATTTAGCAAATAACTTCTTTGAAATTTCTTTAAAAAACTCCCTGAATCATCACATCAGCTACCAGGTTACATTTGTGCAGACAATAAGTCACACAATGGTGAGATTTGTGCCTGATCAGAAGTGTCTCTGTTAGTTTTGTTTTTTTCACCTCTGATGAAGAGCAGCGCACAGCCGCTTCTCAAGCCTAAGGGCCCTATTTTAATGATTATATGCTATTTTAGCATATAATCATTAAACAATGTTTATAATAAAGTAATTTTTGATAAGTTTGGAGGTAAATATTGGGGTAATTTGGCAGTAATTCTAAAGAAATTTCAAATAGTTTACTTGCTAATTATCACCTAATTACCATGAAATTTGCGGACCTGTAAAATGAAGTGTTACCTAAATATTTAATAAACTTCAAATTTTTATATGTAAATTTTGTAAAAATTTTGTTGAATAGATGGACTTGACAGAATGAAAATAAGCTTTGTTCCTCAGTGGTTATCTATAATCAATATGGACAGCTTTGTGGTGTGATGAGTCTTTCCTCCATCTAAATGTGTCAGAAAGTCACCACCAAGCCCACTACCATCTGTTGACAGTGGTGGTGTTAACATCGACCTATAGTGGATCGCTGCAAATATTTCGGTTTTGTTCTTGATGACAAACTGTGCTTCGAATCCCATGTTGATGCTGCCTCTAAAAAGGGTCCAGGAAAACTTTTTAACCTGAAAATAAAAGAAAGATGAGCGTATTTTTACAGAAGTGTCATTGAATCCGTTTTAACATTTCGTATTATTGCTTGGTTTTGAAATTTAAATCTGTCCAGTAAGAACAGACTTGATAGCCTTGTTAAAATGGCCAACAAGACTTCAGGGAGGCTTCAGGCGAGTGTCTTGGACATTTATAAAAGGCAGGTCCTTAAAAGGGCTAATGCTTTATTGGACTGCCAGGACCATCCACTCCTTAAGGAGTTTAAGCTCTTTCCCCTCAGGACGTCGTTTCAGGGTGAGATTCCACGTCTCCTTCATCCCAAGTGTTATTAATATGCTCAATAGCATGTAGCACTCTGGCTACCTGCCTCGCACTTCCCTTGCACACTTGCAGATACTTAGTATGAGTTTCCATTTCCCTGCTCTAGCTCTGTGATTTATTGTGTTGATGTGTCATCAATATTATCTCTTTGTATTCTGTTTATATGTGAACCTAATACTGGTTACCATCTGATTACCAGTATTAGGTTTCATTCAGTTTACAACAGTTACCTGTTTTATGCTTCAACTTCATTTTTAAAATGAGTAAAATGGGTTTTTAAAGGGACTCAATGTTAGCTATCCTTGTAACTGCGCTGAAGAGAGTAGGCACACGCGAGCGCGCATGACGTCACGACCGCTGGGACACCAGCCCGAATCCTTAACATAAAAAGCAGTCTGCAGGCTGATAGAGGAAACACAGAAAGTCGTAGAAGGTCTCATTTTTTAGATTTGGTTACAACCTGTTCCCCCATTTGCAATAAAAAACGATTTTTACGTGTAAAAAGTTACATACAGTCCCTTTAAATAAGAAAAAGACCTAATCTTTACTATATACATGTAATTATAGTATCAAAAGCCCATTTAAATACGTCAATGGTAAATCAATATATTGAATAAATAAAAACAACTATTCCATTCTGTGACTGCAATTTATTAATTTAAATGCAATTTAAAATTCAAACACATGAATGTAACGTGATAAAGCAGAGTAAAAACAAAAAGAAAAGAAAAGTTTACATACTGTATAATGGCGTTCCATTGACTGTGCTGTGTGTGCAGCAGGTGAAGGGTTGGACTTCAGCGGAGAGCCTCTGATCAGGGAGGAGAGCGTGGAGGCGGAGGCGTCTGGGGACGGGAGGCCAGACGCTGCAGGGAACCTCCTGGCAGAGGAGGAGGAGAAGAAGAGCTCGAGCACAGACCGGCAGACTCAGGAATCAGAGGTGCTTTTGTTCACTTGTTACGATATGATGGTTTTGCAGATGGAACAATTACTCCATTTGTCATGTTATTTGTATTTTTCCCTCTTATAAGTGACCGTAGTTGCATTCCAGACAAGTTTTCTCATACTTTAACTGGACTCACAATGATTAAGCATTCAGTTTTTTTGCACGTTCAGAACATTGTGTATCAATAGAAACAATATTCTTGCTAATCTCTAAATCTCTGATTGTCTCCAGAGAGAGCAGGAGTTCAGACTAGATCCTTTGCTGGAGGACCATGAGGCTCTCATGGAGAGGATGAACACCTGGAACTTCCAGATCTTTGACCTGGTGGGCCGAACAGGAGGGAAGAGCGGGAGGATACTCAGCTATGTTAGTACAACCAGTCATCTCCTGTAGATGTACAGTAGTAGTAGTAGTGTGTGTTTTAATTGATCAGTCTGTCCACTCCTGATAAATCTCTTAATAAAAGCAAACAGTCCTATTATATGGAGTCATATCAGCCTCATATATAAATGACACTCTCCACAAAAATATTTTTCAATGCACACAAAAAATAGTTTTTGTTGCATATAAATGTAAAAGATATTTAAAAAAAATAGGGTTCACAAATATATTTCTGATGCACACACACAAATATTTCTTATTTTAAATAAATGTAATAGAAATCCACAAATATATGTATTTAAGCAGTAGCTATTTGACTATTTTCTGCGTTTACCCTGTGTATGAATCATACCCCCGTGGGGACACGCTCATGTGATTGGCTGATAAGGAGGGAGACATCTGATTGGCTACAGATAATTCCCTGTTGAAAAGAATGCATTTGAGGATCGGTGAACTTCAGGGGAGTCTCATAAAACCCACACATAAATTGTGTGAAGTTTACAAATAACAAGCAGTTTGTAAATGCAGGTACAACAGTTTGTATATAAATGTAACAACATCCAAATGTGTTTTTGATGAAACTCGCAAATATTTTTAAATACATATATTTGTTGATTTCTATTACATTTATTTAAAACAAAAAATATTTGTGTGTGCATCAGAAATATATTTGTGAACCTTATTTTTTTATGTGGATTTCTCTCTTTTTTTTACATTTATTTACAACGATAACTATTTTTGTGTGCATTGAAAAATATTTTTGTGGATTTTGTGTGATCTAAGGCCATACTATTAAGTTGGATGTAATCATCATTGCAGCCTTTAGGGCCTGCTAGCAGGACTTTTAGCCTTTAGTCTACATTTAATGTAAACATGCAACACTTGAATTATAATTATTACAGATTTCAGTAAGTGCAAATTATTTACCCTTTGCTTGAAATTACATTTCAGCAGTAGTGAACTTCTTGTCTATGCATAATGATATGCACAAAGTTATTTTAAATGTTTGATATATTTTAATGTGCTGCTGGTTATCTTGTGTTGTGATTGGTGTTTCAGTAAAACTGGCTTGTGTCTCCTCAGGTGACATACACTCTTTTCCAGGATACGTGTCTGTTTGAAATTTTCAAGATCCCTACGAGGGAGTTCATGACATACTTCTGTGCCCTGGAAAGTGGCTACAGGGACATTCCCTGTGAGTATTACACTGTGTAGCGTTCAAGACATTCAAAGACTCACATTTGTTTTGTATGTGTTATCCCGGGATGTTCATGTGTATTATTGGATGAATTAAGTTACCAAGATGCAGTGTTAGTCATCCATAAATGATATAACATTTCAAAGAGTGCTGGTGTACTGTACATGGTAACATTTAAACTATTATGGTTACAGATCATAACAGGGTCCATGCTACTGATGTGCTCCACGCTGTCTGGTACCTGACCACTCGACCAATCCCTGGGTTCCAGCAGATTCACAGTGAGCATGTGACAGGAAGTGACACAGGTGACAAACAATATTTACTCCCACCCGTTTAACCCGAACAGATACCATCTGTCAGAAGCACAGGACTGTGACTATATGTTTTTGACTCCATAGTATGTCAAGCTGAACTACTTCGCGTTGGTTTTGGTTTCCCTGGAATGCTTTTTGAAGTTTCTTCGTTTACGGGATGTGGCCTTTACTCTGCAGATGGTTCGGTTTAAAACGCAGACATTCCCAGGCTCGTCTCTGCTGATGATGTTTTAGCCCCATTAGAAATTACCTGAGGCTTCTCCTCTGACGTCTAACGCCGAGGCTGCCAGAACAGCTGTCATTTGATAAGAGGGGACACAGAGGAGGGGGGGAGGAAACGGCAGTGATATGAGAAATTGAGTAGTGAATAAATGAGAATAGAACAGGGTGTGTGTGTGTGTGTGTGTGTGTGTGTGTGTCCATGTCCCTCCTTTTTGCATTCGATCCAATTTCTGCTTAGATGATAGAGATCAGTCAAAAGTAATGTTTTGCTCAATTGTGCAAAAGCCACAATTCTAACCCTGATTTTACAGTGACAGTGTAGATCTACACCTCATTTTTCCTCACTGTGACATTCATTGACATCCATCTTGTTTGTTGTCGTGTTCCAGACTCAGATAGCGGGATCTCTCCAGGCAGGATATCCTACGCCTCCTCCAAAAGCTCCTCCATTTCAGACGACAGCTACGGCTGCCTGGCGTGGAACATCCCTGCCCTGGAGCTCATGGCCCTTTATGTAGCAGCTGCAATGCACGACTATGACCACCCCGGTCGCACAAATGCCTTTCTAGTAGCCACTAATGCATCTCAGGTAACCTGCAGCTTTTATTGGTACTTGAATGTGTCATAGATTGAATTGACTATTTTAGGTCACAGGGACACATAAACACGCTCGTGTTTACAGAAACAAAGGATCAGATGTTCAAAATATGGGTTGATGCAAAATGACATTTCACCGCAACTGTTGTGTGACAGACATGAGTATACACACAAATAAGTGAACTTTAAAGCTGCAGTATGCGATATTGGTGCAAATATGATTTAAAAAAGTTATTTTTAGAAAACGGCCGCTATATCGTGACAGTAGTACATGAAACAGGTAACCTGAAAAAAATCATGTTCCTCTGTGTCCTACTGTGTCCTCCGGTGCTCCTAACGGCATCTGAAGGATTTCACTTACCGGAGGAAAACAAGGTCCGCTGCCAGCTGCAGTCTATGAGAGCCGGCTGTCAATCACTCGCGATCTCCGACCAAAAGGTCAAACTAGGCAGCGCTGATCAAATATGAATCAATATTCTGTTACTGTAATAACTATTTCTCGCCTCAAATGTTTTCAGAATCATCTTGTAGTGTACTGTTTAGCTGTAAAATGAGGAAGTTTGTGATGCAGCCGCCATTGTAAAATCTGTTGAAGGAAGCCAAGTTCTGGTCACATGACCGGAGCACAGCCAATAGGAACGCTCTCTCTCTCTCTGAAATGACTTGTGATTGGTCAAAGTCTCCCGTCACGGGCTAAATTTTTTTAAAGCCTGAAAACAGAGACATGAGGAGGAGCAGAAGTGTAGTTTTCTCTCAGACCACTTAAATTACAATATGCTGAAAGGTTATTATGGAATTTTTGCCAAATTATGCCAAAAAATTGTTGCCTACTGCCACTTTAACTTCACAGTCAACATTTTCCTTAGATGACTTTTCCTTACATACTTCATAATGCGAAGCTGATTAGGGCTGCAACTAACGATTATTTTAATTGTCGATTTCTCGATTAATCGATTAGTTGTTTGGTCTATAATATGTCAGAAAATTGTGAGAAATGTCGATCAGTGTTTCCCAAAGCCCAATATGACGTCCTCAAATGTCTTGTTTTGTCCACAACTCAAAGATATCAGTTAACTGTCATAGAGGAGTAAAGAAACCAGAAAATATTCACATTTAAGAAGCTGAAATCAGAGAATTTTGACTTTAAAAAAAAAAAAAAAAAAATGACTCAAACGATTACATTTATTATCAATATAGTTGGTGATTAATTTAATATTTAACAACTAATCAATTAATCGTTTCTAATCGGTTTCTGCTCAATTTATACAAATATGAAAGAAATGACGATCATTATTTGATGTCCCAAGATTTACACAAAGTTAAATTATGTCTACAAAGTGCATCCCAAGTGGAGATCACATATGAGATTAACTCCACACCACATGGCCGGTTAATCCCATTGTGCTCTCTCACCGTGGTCAGTCATGTAAATGAGGGGTGAAAAGGTTAACAGCGTGCCCCTATTTAAATATTGTATTTTCTCAACATGACCCATGATAACACTCCCACTGTCTGGCTTTTGTAAAAGTCCCAGGAAAGTGGGTAAAAAGAAAGGAGAGGGAACCTTGTACCTATTGATTGATGATGATGTTGACAACCCCCACGTCTGTTAAAAGGATATTTTAAGCCTTTCGTTGTATCTACTGTCCTCGTAACTACTTTTATCCTGCTTCTCTTTTCAGCTATGCTTGAGCCTGTTGCATTACTACTTTCATAACCAGATACCCTCATGTCCTGTTTATCTCATTTACTGAGTGCTCGCTATTTTTAAAGCCATTACAAATTGTGTAACACATATGCAGACGTATTATGTAAGCAAATGTATTACTGACGTTTTAGAGGGAATTGTAGGGATCTTCTTAGCGTGCCATCTTTCCCCTCTCTCACCACTTGGCTTTTCCCTCCTGTGCGGTGTAGGCGGTGCTGTACAATGACAGGTCGGTGCTGGAGAACCACCACGCTGCGTCTGCCTGGAGCCTCTACCTGTCCCAGCCCGAGTTCAACTTCCTGGTCAACCTGGATCACGTGGAGTTCAAGCGCTTTCGCTTCCTCGTCATCGAGGCTATACTGGCCACAGACCTCAAGAAGCACTTTGACTTCCTGGCTGAGTTCAATGGCAAGGTCTGAGATGAAGAAATCTTAACATATTGCTTATATGAGCAGAATAGATCATTATCTATTTATTGATGCTTTACTTTCTGGTAAAATATTGATTGAAACATTAGGGGGATGGTACGTTCAAGTTTAGTTGAGCAGTACGCAGCATAATGGATGCAGGAAAAATCAGTTGACCTGTTACAATAAGGCATCCATCCATCGTTGTTTGCTTGTTTGTTAACAGGTGAACGATGTGAACAGTCCAGGAATTGATTGGACCAATGAGAACGACAGGCTGCTGGTGTGCCAAGTGTGTATCAAGCTGGCTGACATCAACGGGCCGGCCAAAGTTCGTGACCTGCACCTCAAGTGGACAGAAGGCATCGTCAATGAGTTTTATGAGCAGGTACAGACTAGATGCTAATGCTGCGGAGTGCATTCAATTAACGCAGACCATTTCACTCTATCTTTATCTTCTGCATTTTTTACTTAAAGGTGCTCTATACGATATCCAGAGCATCAATATAGCATCAAACAACTATTTGCTATGTAAAGATATAGAGGAGTAATGTCTACCTGAGCAGAGGATGAAGACGCTCTCCCTCTGTGTGTGTTATAATCTGAGTTTCTCCGTGCTTTGTTGACGTAGCAGGGCCGGCTGCTTTTAGTGCACGTTCATGCATGTGAGCGTGCCCCACCGGCTAGTTTCCCTGTGATTGTGATGTAGTTTGTATCAAGGCTCTGAGGCGTTTCTAACCATAGTCTTTGTTTTTAATCTGCAGGGTGATGAGGAGGCTCGGTTGGGATTACCCATCAGCCCCTTCATGGACCGCTCCTCCCCGCAGCTGGCGAAGCTTCAGGAGTCCTTCATCACTCACATTGTAGGACCACTTTGTAACTCCTACGACGCCGCCGGCCTTCTTCCTGGCCACTGGATTAATGAAGGGGGATCAGATGAAGATGATGAGGAGGGGCAGGTGGACACAGACACAGATGAAGATGAGGACGAGGACGATGAGCTAGAGGACGAGCTGGCACCAAGTAAGACACCAACAGCTCAGCAATACTGTCGAGTTTAAAACGGATTGCGGTTAGCCGATCTAGATTTTCCTGAAACGTTTCTTTGTGTTTTCTTCGTTGCAGAAAGGAGGAAGAGCCGCCGCAGGTTGTTCTGCAGCATCATGCAGCACCTGACGGAGAACCACAAGGTGTGGAAGAAGACCATAGAGGAGGAGGAGAAGTGCAAAGAGCAGCAGCCCGACGGCCTCCTCCCCAGCCTGCCGGCCAGCCTGCCCACCTCCCCGTCAGATGACATCCAGGTCATCCAGGAGGAGGAGGAGGGAGAGGAGCGTCAGTAGCAGGGGGACGAAGGAAAGAACAGAGACACGTGAAGAAGAAAAAGAAGGAGAAGAGGAGAGGCAGTACAAGGACATGAGTCCCTCAACCACCTGCCTTTCACAAACAGACATGAAAAACACACACAGACAGTTGACAAATGCACATAAAACACACTTTGCTCCCTCCTTCTCTCTCTCTCTCTCTCTCACACACACACATATTGAAAGATTCACTGTGCAGACACTCAGATGCTTAAGCAGTCACATTGTTTTTTTGGAGAAACAAAAAGGCCTTACTACTGTGAGCGGATCCTTGCTGCAACGGTGGGAGCCCAACTCCTATGCACTTTCACCCCGTGGAGAAAAAAAAAAAAGCACCAGAACTGAGGAAGAGGAAAGGTGCAGAAGAAGAAGAAGAAGAAGAGTGTGGAGGGACGGGGTCCAGCATTAACTTGCCCTCCATGGTGACCTGGCTGTGATGCTGCCTTGAATGCAAAGCGCTTACACGACCTCCCTTAGGTACAAAACAGTTCCCGTCTATTTAAAAAACGAAAGGTAGAGGAGAAATAACGAAGCATCACGAAGCGATTGATACCCTTTACCAAAGCGAACAGTTCAAAACACGGAAAGACAAGAGACTGAGACTGTTTCAGCCTCAATGTCAGGTATATTTTTGAATTATATATATACATATATATATATCAAATGTGCCTGTCTGAACCTTTACTGAGTCCATATTGGCCCAGAGCCTCGGCTTGTGTAGTTCTCTCTCCTTGCTGGCGACACGAAACACTGTATCAGATTCAGTCACAGAGACATTATTGAAATGTTGACTGATTAATAGCATTATATCTGCATCATTTTTGATGCTTTTACTCATGTGTACCACCCGTCTTTTTTTTTTCCTTTAACTGTCCTTGCTTCATTTTGTTTGAGTGCGTGAATATTTTTGGCGGGAATGTGACAGAGAGAATGAGTAGGGAGAAAGAGAGCACATTTTTAATTATTATTAGTATGTAATTTGTGTGTATGTCTGTGTGTCCTTTCAGTAATGATTTCTAATCAGTGAAATGTCCTCTGGCGTTTTAACATGTTGAGATCAGGAGTGCTGTTTCAATGAATGGATTCTTCATTTTCCTTTTTTTTTTTTTTTTGATTCTAAGTATTTTTTTAAAGGTTACTCAGGATTCACGCAAAGTTGAATAATTATTTTGCAAGAATTTATGTCATTAATATGAAATACACTTTAAAAAAAGTAAGAAAATTAAAAATCTGGGTGACTGAAGTAGTTTGTAATCTCTTAATGAACAACTTGACTACAAACCAATTCCAGCGATTGATATCCTCCGTGACGGAGGAGCGTACGGCATGTGCTGTCTCTTGGCCACTCATACACTGTTTGCATAACCTTTTTACAACCTCACTGGAGAAACGCTTATCTTGATTGTTAGCGGACTGTAAACGTCTCTCCTGCAGCAACACAATTTTGCAGCTCTATAACAGCATATTAATGAATTTCTTTTTTAAATTCACTCTGTTTTTAAGCAAATAGTACAATGTCTATTCATATGTTTCAGTCAGCAGGCAAACACTGATGTTTAGACAAACTTAAAGCTCACCCAACTCTCTTTTCCCTCATTTTTTGTTTTGTTTTTTGTCGCCAAACCCATAACTCGGCCAGTGTGTAAAGAAGGGATCCAGGGTTCATTTCACTTTGGTTTTAAGAGGTTAAAAAAACTACTAGTACTCTATTTTTGTCTCTCTAAGAACTCTTGGCATTCCACTAGAATAAGACGTTTTATGAAAGGGAAGGCACAATTGTTGCCTGTAGCTCCTTTATCACCTTATTAAATCATAATAATCTCTGGAGAAAATGTTAATTAAGCAGTGTAAATCAAGATAGTACTATTTAAAGACAAAAACAATAGATACAGGTGTGCACATTTTAATACCAAACAAGTGTTTAGCCGCTGTACAAAAGAGTATGTGCATATAAATATATATTTTTTAAATAATCAAATGAATGCATCTGTTTTCTACACGCAGCTGACATGTTGTACATTGAGATCCTGTAATTACCATTGTGTTTCCAGAGTTTTTATCTACTTCTACTTACAGGTGTGGAACTGTGGGGGTTTGGTGTTTTGATTTTTCACTTCCTCTCCCTGTTCTGCATCATAACCACTCTTGTATTCTTCATTATCTCTATCACTGTCGTCTCAGTCGACCCAACTCGTGCCAAACTTTACCTGCATAACAGTAGTTTGTGGGCTGTGATACGCTGATTGGCAAAACCTCTCTGGGCTCCAGTACTGTTCATGCAAGAGAAACACCTCGAGTCAAATATTCCACCAGGCTCGGAGTGGTAGTGACACTGGCGAGAGTCAGAGCTGGACTCAGGTCAGAGCCATATACATTCTGACAACTCAGTTTTTTTCACATGGACCCATGCTGGATCGTAAAGCCTCGGTAGCTCCCGACCCGACGTGCTCCGGCTCATTAAGTTGTAAAGGTTTGTTGGCTTCTCACTGTGCAGTCTTTCAAACCACAGTGTCCTCCGATGATTGTGCCATAAACGCATCTATGAATGGTTGTTACCCTTATGTAGCATCAATATACGTACGTTTGTCTAATGTAACCATTCACCCTTATCTACATTGTGGGGGCAACTGATTTTTGTTGTTATTTATAGCTGTCATAAAACACCATCCCTAAAGTATCACAAGTTCTCATTGATTTTTATTGGTGTGAGTGTCTGTGTCCGTGTCAACTTGCAGTATACTATATATATAACACTGCCTTCTTTGAGCGTCCATGCAACCCCAAATAACCTTAAACACACCTATTGTACACCAACACAGGTGTTTTCACTTATAAACCCGATTAGAGCTCCTCTCAGGACAGTGGGTGTGTACAATCTTGGCTTGATTGTAGAGTTGCAACGATTAATGGATTAGTTGTCAACTCTTAAATTAACCGCCAACTATTTTGATAATCAATTAATCGGTTTGAGTACTTCTTTAAGAATAAAAAAGTTAAAAAAATGTGAATATTTTCTGGTTTCTTTACTCCTTTATGACAGTAAACTGAATATCTTTGAATTTTGGACAAAACAAGACATTTGAGGACGTCATCTTGGACTTTGGGAAACACTGATCGACATGTTTCACCATTTTCTGACATTTTATAGACCAAACAACTAATCGATTAATAGAGAAAATATTCAACAGATTAATCAACAATGATAATAATCGTTTGTTGCAGCCCTACTTGATTGACATCTCCTTCACTCTTGGTTGCAATTGATAGGGCGGGACAACGTTCGCCCTTGTCATTTATATTAGGGCATGACTACATCCTGCATTGCTCCACCCAACTTCAAACTGAGCAGAGGTCTAATCAGCCATAGTAATAGAAAACACCTGTGTGGGTTTGCAGAGCCTTTAAAGCTGCTTTTAGAAATATTTTTACATTAAAGTTAAGGTCAGTAATGCTGAGAAACCAGCAAGAGTAAACTAGATTTAAAAAATGATCCAACCGAAAAACCACAGTCCAGTGTTGCCAACTCTTTTCCAATGAAAGTAGCAGCACTAGCTCCAAAAGTCCGTAAATCTAGCGAGAAAGTCGACAACACTGACAGTCCGTCCCTGCAGGCCTCCCTCCAAAGACACTCCCCCAAAATTATCATTATGAAGAGTCAGGTGACGTGCAATGAGTACCCAGGCAGAGTGCGTGCGGGCAGGAAGGTAGTTTTTCGTTTTTTTTTGTCAGAGCATTTGATTTACTGATTGCTTTCGAGATGTAATGACAATTTCAACAAATATAACAAAAATGTATTTGAACAACACTACCAGTCCTACCTTTACAAAAGTATCTAATCGTCACATATGATGTGAAGGAGGTCGCTCGTGATGACGACCCCGCAGACAATTTCCACCCGACTCAGCAGTTCCCCTTGGCACTAGCACCCAGCGTCTTTCAGCTTATTGTTTCGGTTTTATGGCCTTTGATGAAAAAGTTCTAAAAACCCACTGTATACTTTATGCAAGTTTAAGGCACTTCCTCATTGGCTTCACTTTTCAGACCCGGAGGTTGACCACTGAACAAAAATCCAAATTTATGTTTTCTGTGTATGCTCAATTTGGGAATAAGCCACCGTTTGTTAACACCATAAGAAAAACAAAAGAAGAAAAAGCACACAATGTATTGCATTACCAATGCATTTCTCTGCTGTGAGCAGAACAGTGCAAAGGGGTAATAGGTAACACAGGGGTGACGCTGCTGCTTTTCACCTTTAACACAGTTTATGAAAACTACAGATTATGTTGGGTGTCTTGAAACACGGACTCACTAGGCTGTATCCTATTGAAATTATTATAAATTATTATATTTATTGAATGAGAAAATCTGGGGGGGGGGGGGGGGTCTTAATATGTGGACACACATAAGTAATAAATATGAGATCATTCCAGAGTTGGGTTTTAGGGATTTAGAAGCAGTTAAAAGAAGACAGGGCAAGTTTTAAATATCTTAAGAAAGACTTTATGAATACACAAATAACTCGTACGACCAGTATTGCAAAAAAAAGGACAAACAAACGTTAACCTCAAACATAAATGCAGTGCTTTGTTAGCACTGATAAGCACCATTTAGCAGAAACCAGTGTTGCATAGTCAGTTTCTAGAAATCCACCAGGGTTGCATTTGCCTTCTAAGAGACACATTTTCCAGAGAGCACTATCCCTGGAGGAGGGGCCACAGTTGGTCCTGGTGATGTCAATCTTGGCCCACGTCCAGCTCCAACACAGTGTTCAGAACTTTCTTGGAAAGTCCCATTTCACCCCACACGTACAAATCAGTGGTGACATCTGTCTGACCCGAAGCTGATCTAAGGAGACAGGGCTATGACCCATCATAGGTGTACTTACTATCAATCATTGACATATACCTAACCCGTCGCTGCCGCACCAAGGTTCATAGACATTTCATTTTCTGGGCGCAGAGCAACTTTGAGCTACAGAGAACTAAATCAATAGCACACAAGTGTTCCCAGAATGTCCTTTCAGCACCGAGTCTTGTCGCCTAAAGTGTTGTGCAAACATGCATATTGCTCAGTGAAAGAATTCAATAGTAATTGAATAAACTGGATCACATTTTCATATGTAGAGAGCGACTTTTGTCACTCAAAGTCCTTTGGAAAAACTGTGACGCGCTGGAACTGGACGCTACAATCCAGAGCGATACAGTTTTATGCACCTGCATCATGTGGTTGCATTGCTGTGCAAAATAGTAAAATTCCGGCTTGAACAGTCAAACAAGCTGTAATAACTTCCTGCTGGCCTACTTGTGATAAGGAGTGCCTCCAGAGCAGGGACTTTTCTGCTGCCTGCGGACAGCACAGATGGAGTAAGGCTTGGGCTGTAAGGTCATGCCCAGTTTGGGAGTCACAGTGGGAACGGTTCCTGGAGGGAACTGAAGATGAAACCTCTGCAGCAAAGTGGTGAAAAAGAGGAACATCTCCATCCTGGCCAGCTGTTCGCCCAGACAGCAACGCTTCCCTGAAAAAAAAGAAAATTCTTTCATTTAGACTCTCTCATACACACACAGGAACAACATCTGGCAAATTCACTCAAGTCCTCAGAAATACAAGAAAGACATTGGTGAACACAAACACTACATATGAGGAAAAAATGGGTTTAACTGAGGATTGTGGATGCTCGTATTCATGCTCTATGGGAATGCCCTGTGATAAAGACTATATGAGAACAGAAACCCACGCTGCCCAAGCTGCCCACCCAAACTGCAAACCTCTCGCAAGATGGTTGAGGTTAGGCGTTGACCTCAAATGGTTAAAGGTTGATATTCAGAGAATTAATATAGCATCAAACAACTATTTGCTTTGTAAAGATATAGAGGAGTAATGTCTACCTGAGCAGAGAATTAAGTCATTCTCCCTCTGTGTGTCTTGTAATCCAAGCTTCTCCGTACTTTGTTGACATAACTGGCCAGCCGTGCGTACCTTTTAGTGCATGTTCGTGCGTGCCCCAATGCGCTCATTAGGCGGTTACAGCTGATAATGTCCGTCCCGACCAACATTGTAGAAGCGTAGCACCCACCCTCTGGTTCCCCCGGGTAAAACTGTTGCCTTTGTTTTCACTGTTAGCAAGATTAGCACCGTTAGCTGCGAGCCGCCGGCTCAGTTGTCGCCATGTTAAGAGCCGAGGGAAGGCAATAGAAACGCTTCCAATCTTGCATTTAGCACTTTTAAAGTGTCAGTAGGCAGTATATTTTTGGCATCATTGGGCAAAAATTCCATAATAACCTTTCAGCATATTGTAATTCAAGTGTTCTGAGAGAAAACTAGACTTCTGCACCTCCTCATGGCTCTGTTTTCAGGCTTTAAAAAATCTAGCCTGTGACGGGAGAATTTGACCAATCACAGGTCATTTCATTGAGAAAGCGTTCCTATTGGCTGTGCTCCGGTCATGTGCGTTGGCGTTCCTTCACCAGATTTCACAATGGCGGGGCCGTCACAAACTTTCTCATTTTACAGCTAAACAGTACACTACAAGATGATTCTGAAAACATTTGAGGCGAGAAATAGGCATTATAGTAACATAATATTGAGTTATATTTGATCAGCGCTGCCTAGTTTGAATGTTTGGTCGGAGTTTGCGAGTGATTGACAGCCGGCTCTCATAGACAGCAGACGTCAGATCAGCTTTGACTGCTTGTTTTCCTCCGCTCTGTGAAATCTTGCAGATGCCGTTAGGAGCACCGGAGGACACAGAGGAACATGATTTTTTTCAGGTTACCTGTTTTATGTACTACTGTCACGATATAGCGACCGTTTTATAAAAATAACTTTTTTTTAATATTTGCTCCAATCTCGCCTACTTCAGCTTTAAGGTTAGGCATTGATCTCGAATGGTGATGGTTAGGACAGGTTGTCGGGCAGCGAGACTCACAAGAGTTTTTGCACATTTTCGCAACTTGTGGGTTACCTTCTAGACACAACCATCATAAATGTATGCTACAGCTGAAGCAAACAAATTTATCATTTCATTTCTACAGACATTTGTTTTGAATTTGGGGATTTTTTGGGATGCTATCTCTGATATGGCAAATGAGCTGTGATCAAAACGGACTATATGGAAAATTAAAATACTCTCTTGTAGAGAAAAATTAAATGTTATTGCTCTAATCTCAACAAAAAGGACATTTGTGTTTTTTTTATTTATTTATTATAATGCTTAGGTGGGTTTGGATTTTATGTAAATGTGATGTCAGTATGTATACATGACACATGCAGTTTTTTTTAATCTAATTTAAGAGGGAAGTAGATTGCACTGAGAAAAATTAAGCTAAAGACAGAATTCAGTGTCAAGACCTAATTTCCGTCGACGCACATTCATGTGTGTTGGTTGAGTTTTATGATTTTGTTGATGGCTTGGCAGCATCTGATTCTGGGGTCACCGCTGACCAGGGACATATTGTAATTACCTGCCAGTTTCACTGATCTAAGAACCTAAAGCAATCGATGACATGTAATTTATGTCTTGTAAATGACCCACAATCATTTTTATGAAGAGTGTTGGAATTTAAGAGAAATGTAAATAGACTAACCCATGGAGAATGGCACGAAGGCCTCGCGCCTCACAAAGTTGCCATTGCTGTCCAGAAACCTCTGTGGTGAGAAAGCGCCTGGATCGTTCCAGTACTTCTCGTCAAAGTGCACTGAGTAGAGGTTGGTGATCACCATGGTGCCTTTGGGAATTGTGTACCCGTTGACTTTTGCATCCTGGGAGGTGGCACGGAAAATACCAAGTGGGACAATGTTGCAGAAGCGAAGGACCTCGTGCAGAACGGCCTCCACATAGGGCATCTTCTGTTTGTCCTCCAAAGTGGGGGCCCTCCCATTGGCCAGCACGCTGTCGATCTCTCTGTGCACCCTCTCTTTGCAAGGAAAAACAGACACTATCAGGCATTTATTCATCACCTAACCATCATATTTATAGCAGCCTACAAACAAATGTTCATCAAATCTCTCTTGGGGTCAAATGTTCTACTTTTGGGATGATGCTCCCACTATAACTGACCTTGTATGTTGGGGTAGAGAGCCATGTACAGCATGGCCCAGCGCAGGGTGTTAGTCGTGGTCTCTGTGCCGGCAATAATGAGCTCGCCCACTGAATAGATGAGGTTCTCATAGGAAAAAGAGGAGCTGGCGTCCCCCGCGTTCTGCTCCAAGTCATCCAAATAGGCATCAACATAGTGGCGAGGTGCATGTGGCACCCTGCCCTGTGAGAAACGCGTTATAACCTGCAGCAAGAAGTCGTACACCTCAGCAGCATTGCGGAACAGCTTCTGGTGTTTTCCAAAGGGCAAATACTCGATCCAAGGGAAGGCGTTGTAGAGGAGGGCCCAGCCGCTCACCGCCAGCTCCACGTTCTCACTGAATAGCTCGATCATGTGCTGGAAGTTGCGGTCGTCGTAGGTGAACCGCTGTCCAAAAATGATCAGGTTGGTGATGTTGGACACAGCGTTGGTCACCAGGTGTTTGGGGTTGAAGGGCTTTCCCTTGTGTTCGTCGATGGCGTCGACAAAGAACATGCACTCCTCTGAGATCTTCCTCTCAAACGTTTTCTGGCCGCTGCCGAAGTAACGGAAAGAGTTGCAAGCCAGTTTACGATGTTCAATCCAGCCTTTGCCATACTTACAATTGAGAAGCCCTTTGGAAGGTGGAGAAAAAAAGTAAAACAGATCATTTATCATGTCAACTGCAATTATTCAGATACTGTTGCATGGGAAATAGTATGAATTGCAATCTTATAACATCAACTTACCACCCATTTTGGTCATTTTCTTGAATAAAGGCAGCGATGGGCGATCAGCAAACACCTCGCTTTGATGGTAAAGGCATTCCCTGACACAGTCATATCCAGTTAATACCACCGTCAAGATGCCTCCCAGGTCAAGACTGAAAATCTGAAAGGTACACATTGCCATATGAGCACTGTACTTTTGCTCTTTGCACACATTTCTATCCAAATACATGGAATGTGAGATTTATACCACAATGAGCCAGAAAACTGAGGATGAATTAACCCCCTGAGACCTGCGATCCCGACCGACTTTACTGTCTTTCAGAGGCTGTAACAGGTTCAGTTTCCAGAACAGAAGTGCTCGCCATAAAATCACGGAAAAATGCAATTCTTGCAGAAATTTCCAAATGTCAAAAGTTTTTGATACCAAATCGCAGCATGGCTTTTACTATGGTGTTCCTCAAGGTCTTGGTGTCTTAATGTGGTATTTTGGAGGGATTATTGATAATTTTTTATCAATTCTCGAGTGGTAAAAAATGGTTAAATTTAGCACAGAATCTGTGTAACAAATGATATCAGGGCCGGCTTAAGGCATATAGGCTACATAGTGTAAAGGCGCCACCTTCTGGGGGGCACTGACCACTCTCTAAAAAAATTATTTAATTAATTAACTATTTTTTTGAACAATGCCGGTGGGCGCTCTTCCTCATTTTCTGAATTGAGGCAGCAAATGAACAAATCAATGAATAAAGAAAGAAATACACTTTTCACCCCTGTAACTCTCGTTGTAGTGAAACTGACAAAACCCTTTTAAGCCAATAATATCAGGGACCAACTGTTATTTATATTATAATAAATACAGTTATTTATGAAAATAAAAATCTTAATTTATGTCTTAACACCATTATGATGTCTGATTTGTGTTGCATTTTTCGAGGCTAGGGGTAGGGTTCTACCCCCAAGAACCCTAATCCTAGCCCCAGAGGTGTGCGGGGGGCTCCAAATCCAAATTTCGCCTGTAGGGCACCCCAAAACCAACCCCCAAAATTGCTACAACAACTTATGAGACATAATAGAGCATGAGAATGGCCATCATATACTTCTGTCATAATGTTCTTAGACCTTATACACTTTCACAGTTTATTTCAATTAATGAATGCATGTCTGATTTATGACTAGAACAATTTCACACACAGCTTTCAGATGATGTACATCACTTCTATGTGGCATCTACTGTTGACCTGCTATCTCCCCCTAAGGACCCCCTGTATCCCCCTAAAAACAACAAAAACGGATCTATTGTGGGTTAAACTTACCTGCTATAACAGGACAGTGAGTGAATGAAACAGCCTCTGACCTCTTTATAAGGTTATCTCTCCATTTACAAAGACATCCAGCTCTGCACCTAATTATGTTTAACTTTAAAAAAGAAATCTGTGTCCTTATATGTGTTTTTGTGTGTTTTTTTTTTTTTTTAACTGTGTTGTGTCTTTAATTTTTGGGAGCCCCTGATTTGCAATTCATTCTCCTCCAAATGCAGACAGCCAAACGTTAGGGCGAGTCTCTTTTGTTCGTTTCATGACTAGCTCCAAATGTGTGTGTGTGTGTGTGTGTGTGTGCATGTGTGTGTCTTGCAAGTCTGAAACCTCTTGTATGAGGTCATGCACTGCATAGTTTGCAGAGTTAAAAAAAAAGACACTGCAGTCATAAAACGCGCTGTCCGAGTCATTACCTGTCCATGAACTTCACTCTGCTTCTTGAGGAAGACGTGCGGCTCGGTGGCCAGAGACATAATGTTCCCTATGACAGGGATAGGAGATGGACCAGGAGGAAAGCCCGGGGGTCTTCTCTGCTTGACGAGCTGGCGAACCAGCAGGAAAGCGAGGAGGGCGACAGCCAAGCAGCCCACACCGAGCAGAGCCTGCGCGCACGACACCGGCACCGGCACCGGCAGAGACTGCGATTTCATAGAAACCATCTTCTCGCTTCCACTGCTAGACAGACTACCTCTGCTGACTTCGGCTTCTCCTCAGAGGAACTGAACCAAAAAAATGTATCATCTTGCACATTTTCTATCCCCCGCCTCTAAGGCTAAGATTGGCCAGAAAAGTCAGAGTCAACTGTGGGTGAACTTTGTTCTGCTCTTGATCAATAACCCGGATCATTTTTGGTGGTTATAGGTTGAGTTTTCTGGCTGCTTTTAATGAACCTCCAGAGGGGGGCAACACGTAATAAAAGTCACAAAGTCACACTGCACTTCATCAAAATCGCCATGTAAGTTGTAAACGGTTGTCTCAAACAAACAGACCAGCGCTTTGATGACTAAATAACACTTAATACAAGCTAATTGACGTCAGACATTTATGTAAGTATGATTTTAATATATCATATTAGCCTATAGTAGGGGAGACTGGGGTGGATTGAAACAATGGGCACAGAGCCACCCATTGTTTCATGGAAACCACAGACAAAAATGCACACACACAGTCTGGAAGCAGCTTTCCCAGTAGGAAGGTTCACGAAATATGCTGCAGCACATTTCAGATTAGAAACAGGTTTTGGGAATTTTCAGTGAATGCTGCTGCTTCTTGGGTGCTCAAAAGAACAAAGATGAACAATAATATTTAAAAAAGATAATTATGTTGGAGAACTCCAGTGTGAGGTTCAACTGTTTAAGCAAAGCAAAAGCACTCACATGCATTGACAAATAAAAAAAGAAAAAAAAGGATGCTTTGTCAAAATAGGCTACATATGATTTTTAAGCAATCAATGCTATTTTTTACTGGATGGAATTAAAATGAAGTAGATTAATTGTTCTGATTAATTTATCCGTAAGTCTTTATAACGGTTCAAGACATTTTGTGTTTGTATTGCTCATTATGTATTTTGCTATATATTGCTCATTGGGGCAACTTCATGGGTTCATGATATACAGGCCACTTTATCTTAAAGCTAGGGTTGGTAATGTTCTTCAAAAAAATCTTTTGTTGTGTTTGCTGATATTCTCTTTACGTCCCGACAGCAATCAATAAATCAAATGCTCTGACGAAACAAGAGAAAAAAAATCTGGTATCTGTGGCTGTCGTAGGAGTGTAATAAACCCATCCGATCATTTCCAGGAGTTTCAGTTGGTTGCAATCTGCAACCTCACCGCTAGATGCCGCCAGATCCTACACACTGCACCTTTAAACATTGTATTATTACTTGACACCAGTTTCAACTCCTTATGTAAATGGTCCTATTGCTATTCCAGCCCAGCTTCAATTCATGCGAACAAACGTTTTTAACAAATGTGGAAACTGAGTGAAACACTTTTTTTGTCACAGAATCCCACATCAACCACAATATTACATAAGGTACTGACAAAAAATCATAACTGTTTCTTTAAAAAGCCTCATTTTGTTTGTCAAAATTGAATTCATTGACGTAAATGGAGAGTAAGCACGTTTTTTTTTTGTAACCCTGCTTTGTTTTGAAAGAAATAAACTTTGCCCTAGTAAGCTACTGCAGACTCCTTCCCCTGAACAGGTTAAAGGTTAGGTCATGCACTACGTTCAGAGGTTAAAGTTTAAGGCAGGCACCACATTCCAGACAAGCATTAGTTGTCTGAGATTTTTCAAGCTTGTTGGCTAAAACCTGAACTCATCCAGACAGCGCAGGACTGTGTCTGGATGTTCTAAAAATGGGTATCGATTTTTAAATACGTACATATATATATATATATATATATATATACACATATACAGTATACAGTATATACGTACGCACAAGACTGTAGGACAGAGGTTGCTTTTTGGCTAAACATTTTTCCTATATGGTCTGTAGATGGAAGTCAAGAATAGATAGAACTTGCAAGGGTTAACCCAGGTAAATATCATCTCATTAATGGGGTTTTAAACTATACACTATTTGCACTTTTGTAGCACCGTGTTCCCCACTTTGCTGTGTGATCAGTTCATCATGACTGGCTCCTCATTAGACGTGAAGTTGTTTATCCAGCCGTTCCTTCCTGCTGAGGCAGCTGGTATGTTTTTTTTCTTCGATGCCTCAAATGGCCTCTACAGACCTCTCCCAATCATTCAGATTTGTTAGGGCTACCTAATGAGGACATTCTTGCAAATTACTTCTTTGCTTCCTGCCAGCTCCAGAGACTCAAAAGCTATTCTGGAAGCGTTAAACACATCTGTCAAATTTAATCAAATAAACATGTTCTCACTGTTGCATTATCTTGTTAGTGGTTGGATTAATCAAAACACCAGCGACGAGAGTGTCCAGGTGGTCAACGTCGAACATATTTTGTAACGGCATGAATTCAGAAAAAACAGAGCCAGAGTTATTTAAAAGATATTTGACATAATCACGACTGCTATGACTAGGCAATTTAAAGGAAGAGTTTAAAATATGTTGTAACATTTTATCTGGAAATCAACAGAGTATAAGAGATGACAAGGATATACAGGTGTAATTTGAGGAGGAACAAGGCAGTAAATATTTAATCTGGAAGGAAAAAAATAACCACAGAAATGTTATGATTGAGAATATTTGAACCAGTTTAAACAGCCTTATAATGATATTGATATATGTTTTCTCTGGAGGACATAAACATTATCAGGTTAGGTCTGGTGTGACACTTAATTTTTACTTCTTGACCCCTTTAAATTGTATCTAATCTGGAAAAAGAAACTTAAAAAAAACCCTCTGGGGTCTGAAAAGTGTTGCCAATGCTGAAGTGCCTTAAACTTGCATTCTTTCTAATAGCTAGCAGGGGGCGACTCCTCTGGTTGTAAAAAGAAATGTGATTGTATAGAAGTCTATGAGACTTCTATACAAGTTGTACTTAGCTCCACCCTCTCTTGCCACTTCTGGTTGAAAAAAAACAAGATGGCGACAGCCAAAAACAAAGATGGCGACAGTCAAAATGCAGAACTTGAGGCCTCAAAACGGCAGTCCCCAAACCAATGGGTGGTGTCACGGTGACTACATCCGCTTCTTATATCTTTGGTTCTTATGCCCTGGGGTAGGAGTAGGCAATATGCATGTATATATACATAGTTATAGTAGTGATGTCACCAGGGGTAACTCGGTTTGGGCTTGAGACTATTTAACAGTAAACCTGAATTACAAACTGGAGTTGGGAGGTTTGACAGACCAGGAGCTGCAGCACCTCGCTGGGAAAAGGGAAACCGGGGCCCCCTGGAGCTCACATACAGTATACATATTGTCATATAGCCCATCCTGGGGTAATTGTATTCCTGCTGTCCTGATCAATGTATGGGATTTAATGCAGTTAGTTTATGTGTGGTAGAACAGCATCAGTCTTTACATTAAAAAGCCATTTGAAGAATGTTCTTCCTGTTTTGCTATACTGTGGGCCATGCTCCTTTGGGTGGGTCCTTTGACTACTGTGATTCTACAGTAAATTATTTACCATCCGGATGACTGGAAGTATCAAGTGCATGGGGAAAATCTAATTACTGACCTTCCCTGGTAATACTAATGCTGGCAAGAACCTCTTTTTTCCAACAACATAATGACAGTGGCAGGAGGGTCAAGATGTTTTGTAATCCCTCTGCAACTACTGGCCAGGTGTTTAAATGTTAGGTTAGGTGTAGTCAGCTTTCTAATGGAGAGCAGCAGGTGGACGTCACTTTGCTAATGGATACTTGACCTCATGTTTGTAATTCCATGAGCCTCAATGTTAATTTTATGTTCTTTTTGAAGGTGCAGAAACCGATCTGTAACCTGTTTTCAGGCACTTTACTTCCATTATAGATTGTCCACACAGTTGCTGTTTGTTCTCATCGTTGCAGAAGAACACTTCACACATCTATTTCATTAGACAGTTGCGTAGGAGAGGCACGAATAGATAAAGAGTTGCAAAAATCAGGCAACCTGATGAAGGTCTAGCACAGAAACATCGCAAATAAATGTATTACTGCAAGTGTGCGGGAGTCTGTTTGCAACTTTTTGTTCTCATCACTGTATTGATTTTTAACAAGTATACAAAAACGTCTAGGTATACTTGGCTTATATTGACTAGTATACAGAAAAGTCTAGGTATACTTGGATCATACTGACAAGTATACAGAAAAGTTTAAGTATACTTGGATCATACTGACAAGTATACAGAAAAGTCTAAGTATACTTGGCTTATAGGCCTACTTGTACTTAATCTTTTGATCGAGATATACTTAAGAAAAGTATAATTAAGTATTCTTGCCTTATAGGCTGACATAAAAGTATACTTGGCTTGTAGTTGTGCTTACTTCTTGATAGAGTAGCCTATTAAAGTGTGTGAGCGTATTTCTAGCTGACGTAGTAATTGCTCATAATGTCAAGACTTATTCAAGGTCCCCTTTGCGAGTGCTGATGGCCTCAGTTCAGAGGACTGATGTACATTTTACCATGCAATGATCCATTTATACGCTCAAATGTCCGCAATCCTCATGTGCTAACTTTAATATTTAATAGATAACTGTGGGATCATTCCAGCTGATTATCAACCCTCGCTGCTTATTTGAACAATGCAAGGTGTCGATATGAGAGAGCTTTGAAGGAAATTCTCTCTGGGGCTTTTTTATTCCCAGCCAAGAGCTTCTCTTTGGGAGAAGACACATTCACAGTGACTCAGCTGAGACTGTCACTGATGAGCACTGTGCTGAGCATTGAACACTGCCCTCTCTGTCATGAATGCTCTCCTGTGTCGCAATTAATTTTCCAGGCCAATTCGTGCCCAACATTAGGGAATGCGAACAGTGTGAGATAATTGCATTTTTGACAATACACTTTTCCCCTTGGAATGTAATTTCTCTGCCTCAACTCCGGTCCCTGGTCAGAGCCGGCAGTGGTGAACCGAGGCTTACATGGGAGCAGTTTGAGTGCAAAACAGTGTGGAGAGTATTTACTTTTACACCGACTAGTGTAAGGTGGCTCTTGACTTGTTAAAGGTGGCATTCGTCGTGGAGGAAGAGACATCCTTCTTATCTGACTCAGAGAGATGATTCACATCACTTCATCATTTTTGAAGAATTTGCAGTAACACTTCATTTAACAGGTCCGCAAATGTCATGGTAAGTAGGTGATAATTAGTAAGTAACGCATATGAAATTTCTTTGAAATTACCCCTATATTTACCTCAGAATTTATCGAAAATTACTGCTTTGGGAAATAGCAGAATATAATTATTAAATAATGTTGGGGTAATGGGGTAATTTTCGATAACTTTTGAGGTAAATATAGGGGTAATTTCAAAGAAATTTCAAATGCATTACTTGCTAATTATTACCTACTTACCATGAAATTTGTAGACCTATAAAATGCAGTGTTATCGAATTTGCAAACAGTAAGATTGTTTGAGCACTGACATCTAAATTCTCTGTAATATACACATGATTTTCTATCTTCACACATGTGCTCTGCTGGGTTGACTTTGCACGGGAAGCTGCAGATTAACTAAAAGATAAATGTATGAACTTCAAATTTCTTGGCAAGATACTCAAATGAGATCAAGAATCATTGTGTGTGTAGTTGGAACCTCTTGCTCTAAAGTCTTTAGTTCTCCATGTGGAGCTGTTGGAGACTAATTTAGTGCTTCTGGTCTCGAGCCTGCAGGTCTGCTCAATAGCACTAAAAGGCTCATCCACACTAATGAGTTTTCTTGTGACGCAAAAACTAACTGGGAGTCAGGGTGCGTTATGACACATCATCCAATATTGTTACATAAGGGGAATTACAGGATGGCCAGAGACCAACAGCCCAGTAATTAGCTCAGAGAAACCGGATGGATGGATGCTGCCAAATTCTGTGGGAAGGTTGAGTTTATCCATGGAGAGCTCACTGTGATGCTATTCCCATACAAGAAAGGCATTATTTTATCCAACCATATGTAAATTATGAAAAGGAGCAAGATCCAAACTGTTCTCTGGGTTAAAGCTAGAGTTGGTAATCTTCTTCAAAAACATTTTTTGATATATTTGTTGAAATTCTCATTACGTCCCGTCAGCTATCAATAAATCAAATGTTCTGATAAAAAACAAAAATCCAGTATCTGTGGCTGTCACAGGACTGTAATAAACCCATCGTATCATTACATTCAGCCTCATTGTAATGATTGAACGGCCTACCTCACTGTGTGTGTCATCAGAGTCTTCCACAAGCTGCTAGCTTGACAGTTGTGAGTACTTACAATAGCCATGTTTGTTGTTTACGTTCATAATGATAATTTCAGGGGAGTGGCTTTGGGGGGAGGCCTGAAGGGACGGACTGTTAGTGTTGCTGACTTGGCCACTTTCTCGATTGAGGGACTTTTGGAGCTAGTGCTGTTAGCTACTTTCATTGGAAAAGAGTTGGCAACACTGGGCTGGGTTTTCAGTGGGATAAATTTTAAAATGTAGAGTACTCTTGCAAGTTTCTTAATATTACCAACCCCAGCTTTAAGTCAGAAATAGAATTTGTTGCAGAGACAGAGGAAGTTAAAATCTACTTTGTACTTTGTAGGTTCAATGATGTTTAGATCAGATGACAAGTTGGAGACAAATTACTTTACTTTGGTATTTACCGACACACTTCTAAATTGTCTAGTTTGTCTAAAGTGTCTAATATGTGGCAGTATTATATTGAAACATGTTAGGGAGCAGCAGGGTGATAGATAGCATCCTGATGAACATAGGAGCCATGCTCTTGGCCTTTGACCCTGTTCCCTCGCCACACTAAAAATGCAACTTGAGTGAGTGACTGCAACGAAAAGGCATGTTTTTTTTTTTTTTTTTTTTTTTTTTTCTTTAATTTTACACATTTCTACCAGGTAATATGTAATGAAATATGATTCACTTGTGGACATTCACTGTCTTTGTAAATGTGATGAAATCCTGTGGTATTTCCATTTTCTTCACCCCCTAGCCCTGTTCATCTTACCCACTTAAAAACAAAATTGCACCACATTAAAAATCATATTGACATATTTTAATATTCTCTGACCATTATGATTATACACCCTGTAATATCAGGGGAATTACAGTAGGTGGTTCCACATGCACATACCATCTCAACAACATGAGGCACTGACTATGACGGTGAGATGGTTCCCATTTCCCCCGCTTAAAGAACTGATTCAAATACCTGGTAGCTTTTTTTGTGAATTAAACACACTGATGTCATTTGCGTACAAGCTCTTTTATTGGCTTGCTGTGAGTGACGTGGGACGTCTGATTGGCCAGCAGTTTGAGGTAAAACATTTGACTGGCCAATAGACTATGATCAAGTGCTCACTCACTTCATACAGAAACCCATGGGGAACATATATAAAACCCTGCACTGTGAGGAGTGTTCAGCACATTCACAAGTGAGACCATCATTCAATTCTTCATTACCAGAACATCTATTATCTCACGGTGAGTATAGATTCAAGACTGCATTTTTAGTTGATTGTGCAAATGATGCTGTCACTGTTAAATATCAGATGATGTGGTTTTTTGGGTAGACTGGATAGCCACCTATACTGGTGGATATTGGCTGCTAACAGAAGGGAGATGCAGCTTTGCTGGTTTGATGACGTTATACTATCTATGGTAGGCTGCAGTTAATTCCGCTAATGGACAGAGCTGCTGTTATAGTTGCTGGCAAAGCTTCCAATGTCAGTATATCACCAATAACTCTTCTATCTGCCTCTGCAAGTTCAGCGGCTCTAACAGCGAGGGAGTGTAAGAGAGAGACAGAGAGAGAGAGAGAAGATTCATATAGCTGTGAATACATTCAGTTGATGAGAAAGTCCGTACAAAAAAAAACATGTTTAGTCGCATTAAATGTTCAGATCACACAAAATCATTGTAAAAAACTTTTCCCAATAGCAATTTTTATTACCTTGTTTGTAATTGTATGTATTTTCCACAGGGAATCATGATAATGCTGAAACTCTGGACTCTCCTTGTTGCCTACGCACTGATCATTTGTCAGATGTACATCTCACAGGCAGCTCCATCCAGGTAAGAGTATTCCTAAAAGTGATGTGTTTAAGATTATTGCTGCAGAACACTTTTTCTTATTTACCATAACTAATCAAATATATTTGATTTTAAACTTCATTTCATCAAAATCCCAAAGATCAGTTCACATGCTTAAAAATGCCATGAGGTTCCTGTTAGCTTTTCAGAGGAAAAATTAAATCAGATTACATACAGTTTGAATTGTACCCCTTAATGTTGTATTAGTCTGGACAAGTTAAAACAGTTTTTAAAACAATATTGTGGCAGAACCAGCCAATCAATCAATCAATTAATCTAATGTGTATTTTCAGAACTAGTAAGGAGTCTATGTCAGATGGAATCACACTATCGAACGATGATGCCCAGCAGTTACTCAGAGCTATCAAGGAGTTCATGCAGATAAGTTCAGATGAGCAAGACCAGCAAACAGCTGATGGAAACAGGTATGGCTTTTAATAATTTTAGGTATCGTTGTAGTATAGTTAATGCTGATTATAATAAAGTTTAAGTACTTTATAGGGTGTGGTATCTATCTATCTATCTATCTATCTATCTATCTATCTATCTATCTATCTATCTATCTATCTATAACACAATTTTGTTTATAAGCCCAGCAGCTCCAACTTGTTGGTGTTTATTACTGTAATTATCAAGGTATATAGTGAAATTTATATAAATCTACTCTCTGTCATAATCCCTTACGCATGGACTATAGTTAGTCATTCATTCATCCATTCATTCAGTAATATAGTAAACGATGTGCCTGAAAGACAGTGTCCTTGGTCAGAAAACTGAAGGGAGCATGATATCAAAGAACATGAGAGAACATGCATGATAGACATTATAGAGAATGAAACAATAGCATGACAACTCAACTACAAGATGCCTTCACATGCCTGTTGGATCTGTTAGCATGCATTTGAAACATTCATTTATTAGACGCATGACAATTTAGAAAAACATCATGCATGTGATTATTGCTATTTATCTGCATGCCACGGTTACTGTAAGCCTGTTTCTGCACGTTTGTCTCCGTCTCTAACAGCTTGGATAGACCCGTGTCTAAGCGCTGCACCGGCTTAAGCACTTGTGTGCTGGGCAAACTCTCCCAGGACATTCACAAACTACAAACCTATCCCCGCACCAACGTGGGAGCAGGGACGCCTGGCAAGAAGCGAAGTCTATCTGAGCAATATGAGAACTACGGCAACTCATACAATTGAAGCTCTCACTTTTTAAGCCCATCTATTCCTCTGTCTGTCTGAGTTAAAGTTTGCTTGTTCGTCCAGTCACAACACTGCTGTTGCATGTGGATCTAATGTGTCCGACTAACGTCATAGAAGCGTCATTGCTTTCATTTTCCACTGGCAGACATTAGATTTTGACAGAGACTTGAAAACTTAGAATTAGCTACAAAAAAGGTGTCACTTAGGCAGTTCTGTACAATACAATAAAATATAGAAACAGCTAAAAACCTTTCTAATGTATGTTTCCCCTTTAATAAATTCATCTTTTACATGGAAGCTGTTTTTACTGTAATTCGTTCAAGATTGAAAACATACATTACTCATTGAATAAAATATGAGAGGAGAAAAGGGTAAGCATGGCTGCCTATAACACACACAAATTATTGGAATATTTTCTTTGACATATTTCCATTGTTGTTGATGATGCTAAACAATACTGTTCAACTGTGTGTCATGTATCATAACAAACTGTGTTCACTATCTTTTCCATTCTTGCTAGCAATGCAACAGCACAGAAGCGGGCGTGCAACACAGCCACCTGTGTGACCCACCGCTTGGCTGACTTCCTGAGTCGGTCAGGAGGATTGGGACACAGCAACTTCGTCCCCACCAACGTGGGCGCCCAGGCGTTTGGCAGACGGAAGCGACGCGGCCCCGGTTGAGCACAGGAGCAGATACATGGTATGTTGGCACTCATACTGTAGATAAAGTACAAGAGAAAAGCATTGTGTTTTGAAACCAAACTGAGAATCACACAAAGGCTTGAATTGTTTCAAACACAAAATGCACTTGTGGTTTTTGCTGTTTTAAGTCTGTTGTTTGTGCTTTTCTGTGAAACTTTTTATGTTGCCCTCTTGGCCAGCACTCCCTCGAACAAGAGATTTTACTGTAAATCTCAATGGGAATATCCTGGTAAAATAAAAAGGAATCTAAATTTGACATATTTGGTGTTATATAAGTGCTAGTTAGACTTTTACATTTTTATATATCCATCAAGAGAAATCTCTCAATATATTATTGTCAAATATATTAACAATAATATGGCCACATGCAGATATTGGTGGGTTCTCAGTACAATGTGAGCTGTGTATCCAACCCGTTCTCATTCCCAACTCGTCAAATACCGTCGTTAGGTAAGTTCCCCTTCGGCATCTGAAACCGGCTCGCGGAGGCACCCTTTAGCAACAGAACGTGACAATGTAAACCCAGCCGCGGCGTTATTCGACGGTCGGAGCAAGTGACGTAGTACTAATGGGGTGAGAGTCTGTTCAGGCCAGGAGGGGAGGTGGATGGTTCAAACAAACACAAGACTTTCAACCAGGAGACCGGTGTTTGTGTCCCGTGTGAAACTAAAAGTAATGGTGACTTATTTTGTCATGCTAGTCTTTAGTCACGTGACTTGTTGGGGCACTGACCATGCGTCGCTATTTGACGAGTTGGGAGTGAGAATGTGTTGGTGTATCAACTGAGTATCCACTAAAGCGCCATACTATATTGTCCAATTGTTTGTTGCGTTTCAACTTTACATATTTATGTAAGGTGTTCCATTATGTATGTAACAATTGGAATTATGGAATTCCTGTAATGGGTACCTAGATTTGAAATTTCCTGAAATTATATATATATATATATATATATATATTTTATATTAGCTCTCTGCTTTCAATCTATGAAATAATGCCAAATGCCACAAAAATATTTTCTGAATCTAAATCTTTTTTTCATTTCTTCTCTATCCTCTCTTTGGCTCTCTAGGACCAAGTGCCTCTTTGAGTTACAAAACTGCATCATCATCATCATCATCTACCAGCAAACACTTGGAAACATGAACATATACAGTATTCTTCACAAACATGGATCTCTTATTTTCAGACTCAGAAAGTTGTCAGTATTCATTTTTAGTCTGTGCTTAAAAACAGAGAAATAACGGCGTCATCGTCATCACTGAGAGGATATTTTCTTTTGCAAAGAGGGATGACAATGGATTTCTTGTGGCTCAAATGGTCTTCTGACATGTATCTGTGTGTCCAACTGGAAGTCTTATACTGAACGTCTGCACGACCAACAAAACCTTCAACATCTGTGGCTGTTTTGATGTAACTTACACTTCATTAGATTTCCTTATAGTGCACAATGCAGGTGTGAAAAATGTTAAATATTGTAATAATCGTGAATTGAAAGCAGGAATAAATTGTATTTTAGCTACATCAGGCGTTCATGTCTTACTGTGTTTTTGTTTGTTTGGGTGATATAAGCTGTAAACCACACTGAGTTTCCCAGCAACACTATTCATTTCAAAAAGGTTCACATGATGTGCTATGTTAAACAAGGTATAACATCAAAACATGGTATTTATGACATTCACTTTTCATGGAAATAGAGAGGACACATTGCATTCACTACACATAAATAATTGGACCATCTCGAAGCTTGATTAAAGAATATTTCTTTAATAAAAACTATTTTGTGAGTTGTAAACTGTTATTTGATATTCTTTTGTTATGACATACAATAAGAAGTAAGCATGTCACTGTCACAACACATTTATGTTTTATCTTTCAATAGCTGGCTCATTTTGCCCTCCAGTGGTTACAATGAGTTACTGCTTTTTCAAAGAATTCAATAAAATCCAGCCCAAATCATAACCTTGCCAGACACCTGTGTAAAAACCATAAAACCATTACACTCGCAATGGAAAACACATCATAAGCATACAAAGCTTCATATCTGCATTAAATAACCAAAGATAAAATGTTCGATAAATAGGCTATTGCAACCCACAAAGAGTGCAGTCAGACAACCAAATACACAAAGTCCCATGTCAATGTCAATGATGATGATGTCAAGGTTAAGTAGGACCTACTTACCTTGACTTGACTATTTCCCTTATCCCTAATGACGATGGAATACAACTCATGTCAATCAAATATTTCTCGAATTAAATGAGTCAATAATATGAGTGAGTGGACACAATGAAGTTTACTGATTTTTTTATCTGTGTTTTTGACCATAAAATGACAGCTTGTTTGGTAATATTGTTTTCACAATATTTTCAAAACCCCACCAAATGTTGACAAAAGTAGCCCAAATTTCATCTACCAACCCGACGCTATTTTTCCCACACCAATTCAATTAAAGTGGGTAGAATTGGAGCAAATATGATTTAAAAAAGTTTTTTTTATAAAACGGTCACTATATCCTGACAGTAGTGCATGAGACAGGTAATCTGAAAAAAATCATGTGCCTCTGTGTCCTCCGGTACTCCTAATGGCATCTGCAAGATTTCACAGACCGGAGGAAAACAACCAATCAGAGCCGAGCTGAAGTCTGCCGTCCAGCTGCCGTCTATGAGCAGCTGTCAATCACTCGCAAACACAAATCAAACGGTCAAACTAGGCAGCGCTGATCAAATATGAATCAATATTCTGTTACTGTAATGCCTATATCTCACCTCAAATGTGTTCAGAAACACCTTGTAGCGTACCGTTTAGCTGTAAAATGAGAAAGTTTGTGACCCGGCAGCCATGTTGAGGTCTGTTGAGGAAATACCAAGCACCGCCTACCAGCCGGAGCACAGCCAATAGGAACGCTCAATAGGAAACGCTCTCTCTGAAATGACCTGTGATTGGTCAAAGTCGCCCATCACAGGCTAGATTTTCTAAAGCCTTAAAACAGAGCCATGAGGAGGTGCAGAAGTCTAGTTTTCTCTCAGAACACTTGAATTACAATATGCTGAAAGGTTATTATGGAATGTTTGCCCAATGATGCCAAAAACGTTCCGCCTACTGAAGCTTTAATAAAAAGTAGCTCAATTGGTCGGAAACCCGCCCCAATCTGGCAACAAAGATGGAATAGGGGGCGGGGCTTCGGCTCTCTCTGTTGCACCTTCGCTAATTAACGAGAGTAAAGCCGCTTGCTGTCACCCAGCATGTCACCCAGACAGTTTGTGGCGAGGAAAACAACTCAATTGGCAAAACAGTGGTTTCGCTTAAATGCTTTTTATAGTGGCGATAAGTTAGAAATGGCTCAGCAGAAAAAATATGCGATCAAATCCCCCCCAAAATCGACGTGGATAGGCTAAGCTAGGCTAGCAAATAATCAACGGGACAACAACACCTGATGCTAAAAGCCGACGAGGACGTTAGCTTGCTGCTATCACCGTGCTGCTAACCTGGCAACTTGGGTAGGCTACAGAGAAACATAACTTGCATAACCCTGATAGTTATAGTGTTAATGAACTAACAAAGATTGCACTTTTACAGTAACAACATGACACGCGGTGTAGAGAGAAGAGAAGGTGGACAAAACTCAATAAATCACCTGACCTGAGGGACTGACGTTTCTACTTAACTTAAAGTAAGTCATTGTTTTTTTTACACATTGCATTACTATGCTGTGTACATGAACATACTGAAAATTTGCATTTTTTTTTTTTTTCTTCTTGCTGGTGTGTCTGTGTCTTTGTGGCATTTGTAGCATCTTGGCAATGTTTACAGATTAAATAATGCTTTTTGATGTTGAGGCCAATGGCTGACTGTGGAGGTCATCTGGATCTCCCAGACTACTCATATCCACACACTGCTTCTTTTCTTTTTGCACTTTCAACAGTTTCACAGCAGCACATACAGTTCCTCACACACATCAATGCTTCGCTGTCATTGCTGATGATCTCCACACAAAGTTTTTTTTTTTTTTTTTTTAGTTCAAAGTTAATTATGTTTGATAAGTTAAAGCCAGTTTATGACTATTAGGTTTTTAATGTTTAGATGTTTTATCCATTCATCAACCAGTTTGTCACACCTTGAGTCATTTATACAGCTATTGCAAGGAGGAGATGGTATCTGTCCTAATTGGCCAAAACAGTATACAAATATATGTACACTGTAAGAAGCCTCAATGTTAGCTCAACTTATTTTACAAGATTATCTTTAGAGCTTTTTATGCTTTTTTCATGCTGAATGACTTATTTCCAAGAATCTTATGAGCACATCTCTGGTAATCACAAGATTTAAAGTGGTGCTTGGTGTGATTCTTTGTGGAGAAACTCAGTTTTACAGATTTGTTGATTAAATCGGTGATTCTCAAAGTCGGGTCCCTGGCACTTTGTCAGGGGGTCCGCAAAATAATTTGCTATAAATTAGAAAATTGTGCTGTATCATTAAAAAGTGCATATCTACAGATGGGGACTATTTGCGCCATTAAAACAAGCATATTGTGTCCATTACTCCCACCCACATTAGCTTTAGGCCAATAGAAACTCTGATATGATCGTGACACACGGCAATAAGTTCATTATTTTTTTAATTGAAGTACTTACTGAAAGTCAGCTTTAAACTGGTAACTTTAAATATGTGGATTTAGTAGGACTATGTCAGTCTTGCTACTTGCTATTTTCTGAAAGCTTTTAAAATAAATTACTTGGAAAGTATAAATTCTGTCAAGTTGAGTCCGAAATGCTGAATTTGAATAATATCACCCTCTGTTTAAAGGTATATAACATTCAATAACTTTGCAGATTTCCCTGCTGTGGGACTGATAAAGGATTATCTTATCTTAACATGATTCAAATGGAAATGTTATATGAGTGTGAGTCGACTAAGAATTTCTTTGGTCGAAGACTTCGCTAGTCAGCTTACTTTGTCACAGTGGTTACTGAAATGCACTTTGTTGGTTCAACATATGAATAGTGGGTCACTGTGTGGTTTAACGGCCAACAAATTAAATATGAGTTTTTCTCTCCCTTCCTCCACACATGTTCTGTTATAGCAACAGTTAGTCTGACCTTTTCCTGCCGAGCTAAGCATATCCCCAGGAATCATTTGTTATAGGCTTAACAGCCCCCTTGAGTATTGTCACTATTTCTCTAGAGTTCCTGTGTAACAGACCCTGAACTTCACAGCTGCTAGCCTTCCTAATTGACATGCTTGTTCTATAGTTGTTTGACTCCAGTGTGTCTCTAGGGAGAATACACTGTGTTATATTAATTGTAGCAATGTATAAAGTGGACGTTAGTCTCTGTTTCTGAAAAATAAGAAGCTCTAATCAGATGTTGATAGGGATGCACCGATCAGACTTTTTCAGTCCTGATATCGATGATGATACAGGGTATTCCGATACCAGTGTTTAATTAATAAGCTGTATGCCTCACTGTGTGGAAGTGACTGGGATCATTCTGTTAAGTTATGTGTGTAAGGCAACATCAGGCTTCACTTAAACATTGTGTTCTTAACTTTGTAAAACTAAATGTAAGAAACAAATACATAGATATAAATTTACTGAATTGTTATGTATTATTAAAATAATAAATCATACACCAGCTACTTGGTAAAAAGCTTCAAAATTAACAATTCAAGTGTAAAGCTTTTTAATGCAGCAACAAATTGGTCAAGACTTATAATGTGTATAGCATATAAACCTATGATTGAATTGAATAGATTGGCCCCATTGTCACCGATACCCGATCCAGCTATTTGAGTCTGTATCGGCCCGATATCAGATATTGGTATTGTATCGGTGCATCCCTAGATGTTTACCCAAAGTAGTGTAGAGAAGTCATGTAAACTCAGTAGTATCAATGTTAGTTTAATGTGTACAGTCAACCAACATAGGATTTTTCACAACAAACTTGAAAGTTTGGACACTTTCTCTGTCACAATTGTATACATTTGTCGAGTGTTGGACGGTGTGTTTACTGATATAATCTTATAGTGTGGGTGTCTAGATATCTGGTAGCTGTGTTAATGTGTCTACAGGGCATATGATGATGAAGAGTATTTATAAACAACGACACAGTGTCGTTGACGTGATGCACAGCGAATATCATCGATACTGATCCTAGGTATCGATGGGTAGCTTGGATAGTTTCTGCTGTTTTTGCAGTCCTTCTTTTTGCCGTTTCCTTTTTTGTATTTTAGTCCCTCGGTAAACACCTAGTGTAAGCTTTTAGCAGTGATTGTCTGTGCACTCTTGTCTTGTCCACTGTAGGCTACTATACCAATGGACTTCATAACAGTAAACTACAGAAGCAAAACAACAAGTCACATTCTCATACTTGTCTGGGATTGCCAGTGCTTGATTAGAAAGTAAATACTCCAAACTTTCCATATTTCATATTTTGCTATAATATGCAGTCTAAAAGAAGTTGTAAATATTGACCGACAAACTTGATCGTGACTGCGGTGGTTGTTCAAAAGAAGGGTGTGTTTATTTGCAGCTCTCTCCCCTGAGTGTTGACAGACACAACACATACTGTATCTCAGTTGATTAGACCGATGAGAATGGGGCTACTGTTGGATGTGTGAGTAGCCATGTGCAAACTCCCAAACAGAGCTAATGAAGGAGACGAGGGCTGGTGTTAGAGTTAGTTCAGAGCCTCAGAGGAGCTGTTCGAGATCTCTCGAGTGTCTGGCGACGAGCATCTGTCACTTTCGCCTCATCACCATCTGGATGACAAACTGTGAGTCAGTTAGAGTGGCTTTATCTAACTTGTTTAGCTGCAGGAACACAGCACGATTTGTGCTTGCCGGCTGGTTGTCTGGTGCAAAACTTTTCTATACATATGGGACAATACTTTTAGCCTCCAACACATTCTTTAATTATTTTATAGGCCATGTTAAACTTTCTCTGATTATTTATATATATATATATATATATATATATATATATATATTAAACATTTTGATTTTAAGTCATTTTGATTCTGATTGTCACAAAGCAGCTCCACTGGAGGAGTTGGAGGTTAAGAGCCTTGCTCAAGGGCACCTCAGTGGTAGTAATGAGGAAGTGACAAGCTCTGCTCCTTCACTTTCTTCATCCAGATTTATTCTGCCAGTCCAGTAATCAAACCAGAATCCCTCTGGTTTCTAACCTTTTAGCCACCAAAATGCACTTTTGAAATGGCTAAACTTTGCCATTAAATGTTTCCATGTACTTTCCACTCATGTGTTATCTATTTATTCTCTCTGCAGTTACAACTGAATTGAGGTGAATGTTAAACCCCGTTGCAATGTGTGGCAGAATACGTATAAATTCTAAAATGAGGTGCATGAAAACCTACCGTCTGCTTCTCTTTGCACTGTAATGCCATCATGTGGCGAAATATGTGATAGCATGCAAAGATGTGACGGGCTTCATGTACATGAGGAATTCTTAGTGGTCAGAGAATGGAGACAGCAAGATGTAATGTGCATAAATACTTAACATCAAACAAAATATAAGGGTGGTTGAGCTGCCAGCACAGTGGAGATTAAATCTACTCTAATGCATGGGCTCAGAGGCAGATCTCTTGTAAAATAAGTTCTCAAAAAAAATGCTTTGACTCTGCAGTTTCATACAGAACAATACTAATCCAATCAAGGCATTTAGTGTTCTGATAACCTGTCTGCAAAATATTTGATTAGAAATATAAATACACACTAACATTTTGGATATTTTCAGAACATGATGTATCAGTAAATCGTAGGGAAAAAGTATTTAATCAATTTCCAGGCGAGAGCTAACTTCAAATACAGCACAGCTCGTCTACAAATCAATTAATAGGGTAAGATCACTATATATTTCTTACCTGCTTTCACATAGTTTGAGTGGAAATGGGCTAGTTTGAGATGGTCCAGTGAGAAAAAAAAATGTTTTGTGTTGTCAGTGACATAGATAACTCTACAAAGTAGAAAGAAAAAAATGTTTTCAGTGTTTGCAACAACAGCTACCAACATACTGATGACCTGCAAGTCCACTAACTCAAGGAGTGATGTTCTCATCACTGTGCTTCTGCTCTGTTGTGGTGCTGGGAATAATCTGCTTTGCTAAAAGGCTAAACAACATTCTTTATGTAATGGATCGACACTGATAATTGACGATCTACCAACACACTCATACCTAGTAGGGCTGGGCAATATATCGATATTGATATTGTGATATTATGGATACTGTAATATGGCATAAGTGTTGTCTTTTCCTGGTGTTAAAGGCTGCATTACAGTAAAGATATGTAATTATCTGAACTTACCAGACTGTTCTAGCTGTTCTATTATTTGTCTTTACCCACTTAGTCATTATATCCACATTACTGATTATTTATCAAAAATCTTATTTTGTAAATATTTTGTAAAAGCACCAATGTTCAACCCTACAACATCGTCACAATATCGATATCGAGGTATTTGGTCAAAAATATTGTGATATTTTACTTTCTCCTTATCGCAGCCCTAATACCTAGAAATATTTTGATTATAAGCCTTTTTATTACTTTATTTATTTAACCTTAATTTAACCAGGAGAGTCCCATTGAGATTAAGAATCTCTTTTCCGAGGGCGACCTGGCCGAGACGGGCAGCAGCATAAAACGTATTTGTCTCACCTCAAGGCTAATGCTGAGACAACATATGTATAAATAGCATTGAGTGGATGTTGAATGATAACATTTCTACTAAACTGTCTTCACCTGCATCAAGATTTTACAACATAAGAATATAAAAATCCATTGGCCCTACTCTACTCCAATACCAATTTGATTTCATCTTTGTTCTCTTAACCTTTTCACATTTTGTTGTGGAACACTGGTTCATCTGTCCATACAATATATGGATGACACGTTGTGCTGAATTAAAGTGTTCATTCTGTCGATTAGGGTGCTGTCTGTGTCTATGCAAATGCGGTCTTGAGGTTTGCCAAACAGACACCGATATAAGTATTCTCAGCTCCAAAAAACACATTTTGCCGACTTGAAAAGCCTTTTCAATAATACAACGCTTTCATATTATATTCATAATGCGCTACGGTGAACACTGCAACCAAGTCTGCTGGGTTTAATTTAATGTAATTTCAGGGCCTAATTTGGCTTCCTACATGTCAGTGGAAATGAAACTTTTGTATTTGATCTAGATATCCTCCATTTGGATTTTCCCAAAGACTTCCAAGATTTCAGGATGAACTGCATAGCATTAAATTCAAAGAGAAAAATAACCTCATCAGAGCTATATGTACACTCAAATTTATTTTTAGGGGCACTTGTGCCCCCAAATTTTTTAATTTCCAAAATTTAGGGGCACAGTGATTTTTTTTTTTTAAAGAAACATTTAACATTAACCATATGCATAAGAATGATGCAGGGGCAAACAGACTTAAGAATATTGAAACATAATATGTACTTGGGACCTAACAAAGGACAGGGATGCATTGTGTTTCATGAATGCACCCTTTTTCAAACAGCATAGCATCTACTAATTCTTTTTAGGCTTTGAGACTAGAGTTGGGGTTTTAGCTTTTCATCCAATCTGAATCCAGCATCCATTCTGCTTATTTAATCTGAATCCTTTCAAATCTTTTCTCTCAAAACTTTTGAAAATTACTAAAATTATAAATAACTATAAAAATCTGTTGAGACCATGGCAGCCTAATTAATGTGAACAAATTGTAGATACAATGAGAGGTAGATCTTAATTCATCCTCAAAGAAGCTTTTGTGCCAAAGATTCTCAATCAGTAATAATAAATATATATATATATAATAATATAATAATATATACATAGCAGCAGAACATAGCTAATGGTGACTTAAACAAGTATTTACACATGACTTACTGACTTTGGCACACCTTATTTTCCAAAAGCTACTTGCTCAAAATACTGAAGATCATAATTCAGAACTAAAAGTTGATACGCTTAATTTATTGCCATATGACTGATACGTATATATATATATATATATATATATATATATATATCTATATATATATATCTATATATCTATATATATATATGTGTATATATATGTATATATATATATATATATATATATGTATATATATATATGTGTATATATACGTATATATACGTATATATGTGTTACAAGCCTTACTAGTCTCTACATTTCCAGTGTAACTGTTCCTCTAATAATAACTGCTTATTATATATCCTACTGACCATCAGCCTAAGTGCAAATTAAAACCAAACGACCTTTCAAAGGACATTGTTTTAAATGCCAAGACTCCACTAAGTTCATAAAAATGTATTGCTCTATTGATTTATAAAAAGTAGTTAAAACTTCCATCTAAAATGTGTAATGTCTTTTCAGATACCCTAGATGGCAGCAAAGAGCCACACAACTCTGCTGCTCAATTAATCAATTTTCTATTTATGAAGTATATTGAAAAGCTGTTTTGCTGTTTTCTTTCTTCTGTGCCAGATTTATACAGTACATAATTAATGCAGAGGCCTTTCCTTTCCGCTTGTAAAACCGTCTAATCAAACAAATTATTCCAGCAAGAGAAAATTCACGGAATGGTTTTAAAGTGTGGCGATAACCAAATTAATTTGTGTATGAGATGAGGATAATTGATGATATCTCAGTGTCTGTGAACATATTGAACACTAAATGGCAGTTTGTTGTCTCATCCAAAATGATCAGGTTTCTCTATAAATCTGGAGCTGGTCTGTGTCTGTGAATATGTAAATATCTTCATGTGCCATGCAGTAAAAACACCAATGCTTATTTGCAGTCAGGTTGTCAATAGTCTACCTTGGTTTTTTTACACTAATTATTTTAGCTAAATCAGAATAACGTCAAGAAGTCAATTCACTGTCCTTTTTAATACTGAATTAACGCATTGTAGCAGTACTATTGATTATTGAGTTTAAGAAAATCATCATCACATCTATGAATGCTGTCGTACTTCTCATATTTGCGAGTAAGAGACCTTCCCTCTTCTGCTTAACAGCTTTCTTGACACCCCGGTTATCAAACGCAAGCAATCACAGCCCTTCTGGTCACTTTCAAAACTTCCGTCATCACTGGGGCTTATTTACCGTGTGGAATAGATATTTTCTAAAGACAACATTAAACAGACTTTGCAAGGCCTGCGTTGTGCTCCGTCAAAGATTTAGCTCCTTGCGCACCCCGTCTCTCACTCTCTCTCTCTCTCTCTCTCTCTCTCGTTCTCTCTGAAGGCCTCCTTTGTAGGCATAGGAATGCCCTGTGTGTACACTGAAATGTAAAGCAGGCCCTCTATTCAGATATGCACGCTGCTGTTGATGATGTGTTTAATTGTAAATGACAGAGGGATTTATAGAATACTATGTTTGATAAAGATGCCTATCTGATATTCTCTAAAGGAGAACATGCAGTGGTAATAATTGTTGGACTTCTCATTAGGGCAGCGTCATGGGACCTTGCTAGATAATGAAAAAGGCTGTTATGCTACAGTATAGCATTCATCTGGTCTTGTGTGTCTTCTGATCGTACATGCATATACAGTATAGAAGCTGCAGTCATCATCTTACACCACGACTAGCTATATTGCTCACAGTTGATATTAATGTATTGACCACTTTTATTCTCCGAACTGCGTGGAGAGTTTCAGTGGCTATCGAACATTTGGAAGAATCGACACTAAAAATTATTTATTTAGACCTTTAAATAGCTTGATGAATTAATATGCTGGAAAGAGTTTGATTGATGAACATGAGCCAGCATTTTGTCACCTGCGATTATAGATTTAATTTGATACTTTTCTATCAAAAAAGAATTTAAAAAAATGAAATTATGGTAGCAATGGACACTTTTAGTGAACACTTGAAGCTCTCTCCTCATTCTTCTCTTTTGGAAAAAGTTTCTGCTAAATTGACACTATTCATTTCTCAACATGATACCTGAACAGTTTAACACATACAGACCTCCCATTAATCTGTTTTACCCTAAGGCAGGCAAAACAGGAAATAAAGGTCAATATGCACTGCTGTTGTATGCATAATCCAAGAGTTAAAATCTTTGCAATTACTGGCTTGTGTTACTAATAGTTCCTCTTAGCTAGGGCCCTATGAAATCCCTTTTATTTTTTTTCCAGATTCTGTTTTATTTTTTCCCAAATTCGGTGTTTTCCGATAAAATTTTTCTGAATTCTGTGTTTTAGGGATTGAAGCAGAATTTTTCATCAGAAAAAGTGTCTAATCATGTGGTGGATGAATAAAATGTCAACAATTCATAAGAAAATATTCAAAATTGAATGAATATCAATGAATTTGATGTAATACAACGTTGCACTATTTTTTTTTTTTATCGAAATTGCTTCAGTACAGCTATAAAAAACAACATTCTGTTCTTTTGTAAAATAAAGTGCTCTAAATTTAGCTGTTAATGTGGAATTCCTCAGGTTTTTGGATGACTAACGGGTGACTCCTTCCCCAGGTCTCCCCTCAACCCGTGTCTTGCGCTCTCATTGGCTGTAGCTCCTCGTCAGGTCAAACATTTGGCCTGCTGGGCGACGCATCGGCGAGCCTCTCGGCTCTCGTCTTTGAACAGCAAGCACCGAGCCAACGCCAATTTGCCTCTGATCTGGGGCTTTTGTCTGGAAGCTCCAAAAATTGTTGGCGAGTGAAAAAGGGCTAAAGTCGTGTAGTGTGAACTACGCTAGTTATCTGAGAGGGCCTCGTGTGTGCGTGCGTGGGTGCGTGGGTGCGTGCGTGCGTGCGTGCGTGCGTGCGTGCGTGCGTGAGCGGCAACTGAGCTCGCTCTCGGTGAAACACGGACACAGAGCAGAGAAGCAGCGTGCCCGTAAATGAAACCAAAACATGGCAGCATAGTTTTTTTCTTTAGTTTTTAGTCGGCTTAAGTGCTGTGAAAAAACGTTTATAATGGCAGGGAAAACCTTGATTTTCATGAACTGCATCAACATTTTGGCAAACTCCACTTTATTCTGCGTTTTACAGCTGATTCCATTTTTATCATCAGATTCCGCGATTCCGTCCATGTTTTCCGCATCGCAGAAATCATAGGGCTCTACTCATCGCCTACTAAAACAGAACCTAGTATTTAAAGCCTGGATGGTTTTACCCACAAATTCTCTACATTAGGACTGCATTATTAATCAAATATTAATCCCGATCACGATTTTGGCTTCCCACAGTTAAATGACACGTTAGCCTGTGATCTTTACGTTAAAATGCGTGCTCCGCTCCAAGAAAACTCCGCTGCAGATCAAATCAAGCGCTTCCTAAACTAACATCCAGCCACCAGCCGGTGATCGAGAAGTTTTGGCTTCGCTTTTGCTCTCCAAGTGCACCACATTGATGCATTTCACTTTAAAATGTAGCCTATAAAATTTAGGATAAATATTCCCGTATTTTTTTTTCATATCGCAATATATATCGCAGAAAGAAAATATTGCAAATGTCAGTTTTTTCCAAGATTGTGCAGCCCTAGTTTGTACATTAGCAGGAATGTACAGTAGCACAACGTGGAAGTGAAAGCAGTGCTCTGTTTATTTAAATGTGAAAGTGCAATAAAAATATTTTGTTTGTAAAACCAATGAATAATCGTGATCTCGATATTGATCGAAATAATCGTGATTATCATTTTGGCCATAATCGTGCAGCCTTACTGTACATATAAAGCAGCCTGTGCAGTTAAGTTCCTATCATGTAGCTGTATACTGTAACATGATGGTCACCCTACACAGAGAATTTTTTCTTTTACAACTATTGTACAGGACACCATCACACATCCCACCTTTGCCCTTACATCACACAGCACAGATAGAAGCTCACACGCTGCTCATATTGTCTCCCAGCCACACTCTTAACTTCAAAGCCCTGCTCACCCTTGTGTCTCGGGAGGAATGGAGGCACCATAGCAGCCGGTCTTCGCTGCTTTGCCATGGTTAACTATGACCGCAGGCTGGAGCACCTCCCCATGCCTCTTGATACCAGAGCAGGGGTGGTGGAGGTAGAGGGGGGGGGAGTCGGAGTCCTGTAGCTCCACAGCACACTGCCTTGTGCCTTGCTGCCGTATAACCTGTCCCTGTTAAACAGAGGTGCATTATGCACCCTGTTACAAGGCTACACTTGTTGAGAACAGTGTATGTACAGTATAATGAAAAGCATAGGTAAGCTGTGTATCAAAGGGTGCTTGACCAAATTGGCTCAGTATGGATTTCTTAATGAGAATATTAAGAAAATTAAGAAAAACATATAAAGAAAAATGAGTTTGTGTGTCAGAAAAATAGATTGGAAGGCTTGAATTGTATAGCTTTGGAAGGGAACATCAGACACGTAGTCTAAAATTGATGAAAGTAAGACTTTGTTCAAGATTTTAAAATTATGTCTGTATGCGTGTGATGTGTTTGTAGGTACATTGATGCTTTTCTCAGGTCTGGAAAGTGTCCTCCCCGTTGAACTGGTTGTGTTCAGCTCAAAGGAACAATGTGGTGGATTTACTTTATTATGAACAAAGCCTTTGTCTGAGGTGCTCACATACTGAACGGGGGTCCAGAGTCCAGGAGCAGCTTTGAACTATCAGGTCAAAGACATCACAGAACCGACGCGCTGTTTCGCATTCATCTTGTACCTCACACAGGAGGCCCGTCACATTTGTCCTTTTGATTGTCCTCCATTTCTTTAAAGGTCTGGCTGGAACCATAGGTCATCTGGAGGCTTTTATGTGGAGAAAAACAAACGTTGTGTGTTCTTATTCTTGCTCTTCACTTTAGGGGAAGAACTGCACAGGGGTGGAGGCTTCCACTTGTTAGCACGGCTCGCCGCCAGACAGTAAAGAACAACAATTGAAATTGAACTCCAGATTAAAACAACCAATTACATTAAGCAAGAAAAGACATTTTAATTGAAAGACAGAAAAGGCTTTTTACATATCAATAGAAAGGTGGGCATAGATATGAAATCCACTGCCATGAAATATGCAAAGCAAGCCCACCACAGAGAATAGCTGAAAACACAGGTTCTTTTGATGTTAAGTCCTTTGGTTGTGCATGTCTTCATTCAACTAGCCTGTGGATGTTTTAACCTTCTGTAAAACTTGCTCCAGCACTGCACTCTCCCTCTCCACACCAGAGTAACGTGGATCCATGATTTTTATTTCATGAATGCTGTGTTTCTCTTTGCCAAGGTTTGAGTGCCCACCGTAGCATTTCACTATCCTGTTATGACTGTGGACAGCAGCTTCCTGTAATGAGTGCAATTCGGTTATTAATGTCTCGGGTGTTTTTGCTGGTTCTGTTTTTCCACACAATATTTTGATGGCCTCAGTTGTGTTATGTTGACTGTTGCGCCTTGGGCAAAGTTCGCTGCCTTTATTGTAGCAAAAGACAATTTGGACAAGTAATGTTCTTCAATGAAATAAGTAAATGTAAAGGCATCACAGTTGGAAAAAAATGACTTGCTCCTAGGGTGAGAATCACCAGAGGCCCCACGACACGACATTATCACGATACGATATTACGATATTACGATACTTAAAGGAACAGTATGTAACACTTAGGGGGATCTATTGACAGAAATGAAATATAATATTAAGAAGTATGTTTTCTTAAGTATATAATCACCTGAAAATAAGAGTCGTGTTTTTGTTACCTTAGAAGTAGCCCAGAACGGACAAACCAAACACTGTTAACGTTTCCTGCTTGAGCCGGAGTAAATAACGTTACTCGCTCCCATCGCCGCCGCTCTTTCTCTCTTGCTTCACCACTCACTTCCCATGTACAAACACACACACTAAGCACGCTTTTTTTCCCACCCCAACTTGCTTCTTAGGCGATTCTCTTTTGCACGCACACTCTCTCTCTCTCTCTCTCTCTCTCTCTCTCTCTCTCTCTCTCTCTCTCTCTCTCTCTCAAACAAACAAACAAAGTAACACAAATGGGACTAATAATCAATCAACTGTGGAACACGTATCCTTTGACTCCAGGCTATTATTGCTTGGGTGAGCCCATGTGTGTTGTGCAGTATTGACTGTTTCAGTTTTGATGATCCATTCTCAGATGAGAGGAAGCATGTCAGCGGCCGAGCATCACAAAGGGCAAATGAAACACAACGCTGCACATGCTAGAGCAGATAATTACGGAAAAAAAAATATCATCTTCACTCAATCTACGTTTTCTCCCTCATTTTCCTTGTGATATATAGAAGTCTCCCGTTGAAGTGTAAGGACCAGGCAGGGTCCCAGCGGTGAACTAGACACTGCTGGTCTTACAGGCTTTAGATGCTCCTGAAGAGAAGCTGAGGATTAGTTAGTATTCACTGGACATAACAAGGCCTTTGATGTAGCCAGTATTCTCTTTACTCACCCAGAGCATCAACATTTAATGAGACCTGATATCAGCCTTTTTAGGAGCTGTGAATATTTCAGATAAAAGCAAACTGTGTTCAACAATACCAAAAGACCACGAGGTGGTCAGAGGTTCATTGTCACCTGTGTGTTCTCGGTGATATACTGGAGCCTTTTGTGTAATGGGATATGTTCATTAAAACAGGCCCATTTCACTCTCTCTTAATCAGCAGACACATATGTCATGGGAGGATACTGCCTGGAGCTAAAAACTAGTGCATAATTTATAACTCCAGGTCAGGCTGTGCAATGAGTGCATATTATCTCAACAAAGATGCATTACTCTCCCATCATTCCATATTTACAATTATGTCTTGATGTGCAGCTCATTTAGCACACAATAGTGCAATAATCCTCTAGACGAGATTTCAGCACGTAAGAAACTTAAAACTGGTTGTTAGTCTATCAGCACACATTTAAATGAGATCTTAATATAAGCACCTGTCTCTTCTCAAAGTCTTCAGCATCTGTCTAACACAAGTTAAGTGTGTGTGTGTGTGTGTGTGTGTGTGTGTGTGTGTGTGTGTCTCCGTGTGCGTGTGTGCGAGAGAGACAGCGAGTGCGAGAGTCTGCAAGAAAGTGTCACAGTGAGCTGTGACACTGCAGGTGTTTAAACTGTGGTGATGTAATTGGTCACAAGGGGAATAGAAACAAGAGCTTCACAGTCCTTGATTTGATCCCTTGGTTATTGATTTCTCAGTCTGCTTCTAACAGAAATAATTGCCACATGTAATGTATTATTCAATTACAAGACACTGCTCTCAAGTTTGGGTTTGATGGTCCTTTTTGAATCACTGAGACCTATAGATAATTCAACACCGTCAGCCCATTAAGCAGCGCGAATATTAAAAGGTATGCGTTAATCCTGCCTATTTATTAGCAACTGTGACATTCACCAGTACTCAAAGTTTCCCATTTTCTGCCTTTGTATAGTTGAAGGTGAAGTGTGCTTAACTTTGGTTCAGATGCAGGCATATTCTGTTATTGTGACTCTTGTTATATAGTCAGTCAAGCTATTTTAACTGGTCTTTGAAGCCAAATCAAAATAATAGAAACCACACTGTTGGACTTTAGATGAGGTGAGAGTCTGACAAGGCCGTTCCTGTCTTTAAAGGCTATGAGATGCTAGTTGATCATTTGTAACCCAGTGAGTCAGACAAACCGACAGGACAATAACAGCAAGAAATACTTTTAACTCTCAATTTACAGTATAAAAAGACAAAACTCAATGACCACGGTCAGCAAAGGTAACAGTTAAGAGTTGGAACAGTGCTCATGATTTTAATGTCTGTTTAATGTTAGATTTTGGATAGGCACATGCAATTTAGAAGTAAAAAGTTATTCCTCCTCCTCACCAGATTTTTTTTTACTTTTTCTGTTTTTTACTCTGTTAGAGTCAAATAGAAGAAAAGAAATCTAAATTGATCCAGCAAAGGCTAAACTATCCTGACTCTCATTGTCTAGTATGCTTCACTCCCATATCTCCCATAATGCAACTTGATAATGTCCTTCCTTAGGCCTGTTCTGTCTGGAAAATGCGTACATTTGTAAAATGTCATACTATGCGTTTGTAACGGAGTGCTTTCTGTATTTGGTGTTGGGTTGTTTTTTTTCGCTACCAGCGGAAGTGCCTAAAACTTTCATTCTTTCTAATAGCCAGCAGGGGGCGACTCCTCTGGTTGCAAAAAGAAGTCTGATTGTATAGAAGTCAATGAGAAAATGATCCTACTTCTCACTTGATTTATTACCTAAGTAAACATGAGGTTATGGTCTCAATCGCTAGTTTCAAGTCTTCTTCAATACAGCATGATGTTCATTTAGTAAATTAATGTCCCATTTAGAGTCAAATAGACCATAAAGCAGGGTATGCTTTAGGGCGTGGCTACCTTGTGATTGACAGGTCGCTACCGCCGCGTTGTCCGGTCTGGGAGTTGTCCGTGTTTTCGTCTTACAACTTTAACCATTTCACAGTTTGTTTTCAGTTCATGAAAGTTAATATTAACATTTTGGTTGCCTAAAAAAGTCTTATTCAGGGTTCGGTTGTGCTTAGCTCCACCCTCTCGTGTCACTTCTGGTTGCAAAAAAAAAAAAATGGTAACGGCCAAATTGCCGAACTTGAAGCTTCAGAACAGCAGTCCACAAACCAATGGGTGACGTCAGGGTGACTACGTCCACTTCTTATATACAGTCTATGGTCACTACATGTAGCTTCGCAGTTTTGGTCTACTTCATTGAAGTCATCATATGATTATCTTTAGGTGTGTGTGTGTGTGTGTGTGTGTGTGTGTGTGTGTGCATATACACAGTTTATGAAGAAAGTGCTGCTTTTGAAATCTTCATATACACTGAGATTTTAATGTGATGTTGTTTGGGATGTTGCCACAATTTCATGATAATTGGGACAGATCCTAACTATTTGTTTCAATAGTTTTTTTGTTTTGTTTTCTTGTGGACATTAATGCAAATACTAATACTTTCTGCATAGTGTGAAAATCCCCCAAAAGACTGATATATCTAGACTACTGAAAGCTTACCTGCTTTTACAAATTGTGTCATGACTTAATAGGTGTGTGCTACATACAGTATGGACTGATTTCTATTGTGTTTACTAGATAATGTTGGATGCGTCATTCAGCTCAGAAGAAAGATCAATTCTAGTGTTAAAATCTCTATCTCTCCATTGCTGTGCAGCACTGTGTGACACAGTTTTAATGATCAGCCATCCAGCACTTGTTTACAGCTCGGCTTCCCAGTCATGTTCTGTTAATACCCACTCCTGTTAATATTTATCGTCAGTCTTAATTGGTTTGATGTCACTACACTGGTGCTGCTGTCGGCTTGCTCGTTGAACTGGCCTCGGTGTTGTTTGCAAAGTCTTTATTATTGTGACAGTCGAGCCCTGTTCATTAAAAGTCCTGTTCATTAAAGTTTCACTTTCCATTTTCATCAGTACGAAGCTGATTCTGTAAATGCGAGGGAGCTGCGGAAGAGTCAAACCCTGCAAGCGATCACAGGGGAGGTGCATAGTCTGTATAAATTATCAGGAATATGAACTCGATCGAAGATGTAAATTGCACCAATGGTTAGTTATGTGGGGAATTGCCATGCATTTCATGCAGCGATAATAAAAATGAATTTTTGAACAAAGGGATCTTAAAATAATATCTAATCTACAGAGAATACCCACATCAAACGAATAATTAAAAGCTTTGAAATTTATCTTTGTGGTCAGAAGTGCGAAGCGCTAGCCCTGTGAATATTGTACTCAATTCAAGTTTGTCAAAAGAAAAAACAAAACCAGAGTTAATTAACAGTTATTACAGGCCTTTTCAACTTAAATTTGACTTTCAAATATTAGCTCTTATATATAAACTATGCTTCTGGCATCTGCAAATTAGCTTTAGTGTATCTCCTCTAATTAGGCCTCATTGAGCCCAAGGTAACCCACACACAATAATATTAATAATTCAGCAGCATAAGATGTATTTAAAAGTAGTCATTAGAGTGCATTTTAATTGCATTGTATTCATCTGATACACATCACCTTTACAATTAGTAAAACTGTAATGTTAGGTCAGAACCATATTAAATGATGAGGTGATCATTAATATTAAATAGGGTGTATTTTAATAGCTTTCAGAGGGCTTTCAAGAAGTTCTCATTATGGAAAAAGACGACTGCTTTGTGTTCTAAAGCCCGGTTCATTTTAGGTCAGACCCATTTTACCCAAGCCCTATATTTTTAAATTAGATGGGGCTTTATCATCATCTCATTAGTTGATCACTACAATATATGACATTTCTTTGTGGTCTTTCACATTGAAACCAAACGTTACAAAAAGCTTCGCATCTCATTAGTCAATTGATAAACTTAATTTCTGTCGGTTGTCCAGTAAATAATCTCCTATAACGGCACCGCCTTGTCTTTGTAGAGCATGCCTGTGGTAAAAAAAAAAAAAAAAAAAAAAAAAGAAGTGTGGTTTAGTAAAACCTGCCCCCCAGCCCTCACACTTCTCTCTCCCCCACCCACTTGCCCTCCTATCTCCATCCTCCTGCCATCGCTCTCTGTCAACAGTGATTTTGCCTCTTGCCACTGATCAAACGCACCTGCCAAGCCCTGCTAACATTCCCGAGCATGTTCGCTAATTACCCACAAAGCCTTGCAGATTTATACTCCTAATAGGGGATTTGCCTCAAATCGGGGGCAGGGTTGTGGTGCATTACAATGGTATTTATTTACTCATTTGGGGAAGAATCTCTTGGGATAATGTGCATTATAAATGTTTTAAGGCAAATAAACTTCTAGTTTTTACATGACTATGGTACCATTCTGAATAAGTGTCTCCCTGTTGTATTGCTATTTTTCAAATGGTTAAAAAAGGTTAGAGACATTGTCATAATCATCTCTTGATTTACATCTAAGTTAAAATGCTCGTATCCTACAACAAAGGCGTGGCGTTACATCAGGGAGTTCAACAACAAAGCTTACAGTAGCACTGATTATAATCCTCTTGTTTCAGTCTAATTAGACAAAAGAGCCTTTTAACTGTGCACTTAATAGTGGAAACGATAGATTAGCTGCTTAACAAATTGCCAATTACTTTTATGTTTGAACCTCTACAGTTGGTACAATAGATGCCATTGAAGAAAAATCTCCTGAAATTACTAGAAGAGCATGCTCAAACACATTTCTAGGGATTTAAGATTCTAACATGATATTAATAAAAATTTGCTGTGCTTCATTAATGTCACATCATATCAGAATAGAAGATAATAGGCTAAGAAAAGATTTTAAAGCCCCGTACAAAGAATGTGAAGGCCGGTGACTTTGGCATCACTTGCTCAAGTTAAAATATTTTGAATATGCGCAGACTTTTGTATCTCCTCTAAAATGAGTTTTGTGTTTAGTTTGAACACACCTCAGCAAAGGCTCGGCAGACAAGGTCTACATTGTACTTTGTATAGCTGTGTCATGCACGTTGAAGTCGTTTCCATTAAGTGACCTTTTTGATTTAATTTGCATAAAAAAGTGAAAGCCTCTGCCATCCTGTCATCCTGACTTGTGTAGGGCGGTGTATTGGCAAGAATCTGGCGATACGATACGTATCATGATACAGGGGTAACGATTCAATATATTGTGATACTGTAAGCAAGGCGATATATTGCGATTTTAAAAAAAATATATTATTTATTTTAATTTAATTTAGGAAATCTGTCATAGTATAAAGAACATCAAGAAAATTGATAGTGTTTTTGAGAATTGATATAGTATCAAAAAACATAATATCGTGATATTCGATTTTTTTTATATTTTCTTACACCCCTAGAATTGTGTCAGGAATTAAATTGATAATCAATTTGTTAAAACTCCAAATGCCTAACTCAGTACATACAATGTATACTTATACATTTGAAAATATGATGTTAGATTAAGTGTCCTACATTTTCAAAGTTCTTTTAGCATGGAGACTTAATTTTCTTTGGATAGTTAAAACTCAACCATCCGTAAAAACAAGAGTCCTGCTGAAATTGCTCACTGGCCATCCTGTGAACTCTTTCTGAAAAGCTTTTGTAGAATGCCAGTCACATATAGGACGTTGAGGATGAGCCCAAAAAATGGTACTGTAATTTAAATAAATTCTACCTAATTTAAACTGAGCTAAATCAAATAGGTCACTGCATATGAAAGGCTTCTTTCTATTTGTGTTGAAGGAGTTGACGGCAGTTGAACTGGTATTTTCTATGTTAAAAATTCTGCACATTTATTTATCTTTTAGAACAAACTCAACTCTGTATCTGGCAGAGACCCAGACATTGAGGGCTTCATCTGGACCTAGTCAGTTGGTATAAGCATCAAATATCATTTTTGTCAGGAGGAAGCAATCACTAGGGAGAGTGTTTACTGCCTATCCATTTAAAAGAGAAACAAGTTTTCCTTATGACTGCTGCTTTCTGCATGGTTAGTTCCCCAGTGCTGCTCTAATGGAAGGCAACCCGCTCTGCCAGTTATCGGCAGCAGTAGCGGCGGCGTGGTGTGGTGGGGAGAAGAAGAATATGTTGTGGAAGAAGTGCTTGAATGCTCCTCAAAACAAACAAGCCAGACTTTCAGCTGGGCGAATACTTGGTCACCACACCATCATTAGTGGAGGGGACAAGGGGGGGGGGGTAGGAGGGCTACGAGATAAACCCACTTTTAAGTCGGTGTCTAGTTTCACGCTTTATCAGACATTAATGCACAGATCCACTCGCAGTTCAGCTCTATTCAGAAATGTACTCAAATTATTACAGGATATTGTGAATGACCAGTTTTGATTCATTTACACTCAATACAAAATTAGAGTAACAATATTTGGTGACTATTTTAATTTGAAATGTTCAGCACAAGCATTTGAAATATATATATATATATATATGGACATAGAAATGCTACAGTAAGGTGTGACATTAAACAAGGTTAATACGACCATGCTATGTGTTGACTATACCCATATGATCATGATGTGTCAAAACAGGAAAAACTGAGATCAACAAAGAATTCACTTTTTTTTTTTTTACTTACTTTTTATTTTTGATATGATGATATGATACTTTTGCCTTGTTTAATTACAGTATGTTTTAGTAACATTTTAAGAGTTTTAGGCATGTTCTTGATGATTATCGGGATAATATCGTGAATCGCAATTATTTTGGCCAGGATAATCATGACATGAAATTTTCATATCGTCCCATGCCTATATTTTAGTGATATGGCTTTTACACTTTTTGATTTATTTATTGGACTTTATTTCTTAACATTTGATGGCAGAGTCACAATGCATGTATCACTAGGCAAATATATTCATGTTTTTACATGCATTTCTTTTGTAGGTATTATGTATGGGAAAATATGACCTGCAGTTCCGACTATGGCCACTACGCCAACATTTCCTCATAGCCCCGTGCTTCTCCTCAGGGCTTTGCGCAAACTACAATGCAGTACAGGCATTTTCACGTATCCACGTTGGCGTTGTGGTATCAAAAGGTTGTCCTAGTGTAGAGTGAAGGCCAAAATGTGGGGGAAAAGGTGTTTTCAATGGTATCCACATAAGTGTGGACATGGCCTTACACAGTAGGATTTTGAATCCTTTAGCTAAGCGATAAATGAAGACATATATTTTCTAGACCCGTCCCACCACTCAGAGGCATGGATGGGGTTACCTCCCATCCAGCAGGTGAAAGACAGGGACACACTTCAGACAGGCTGCCAGTGCAAAGTTACCAGAATTTGAACCCCTGATCTTGCTGTTAGGAGACAGTGCTAACATCTGAACCATGAAACCAACGTTTCAATTTGGCCTGTTACAAACCCTGTAGGCGTCATTGCCGTTAATTGTTTAGCGTACCGATTTAACACAAATATGATAGAATTAAGAGCTTTGCTTCTTCACAGTACAACACAAAGTGACAGAAAAGGAATCAGGTGAGGCGTGGAACAAAGGAAAGGCCTACAGGTGGCGCCAAACCATAAAAAACAAAAAAAACAAAAAAAAAAACACAGTTTCTAACCCATCAACAATCCCTCTAATCTACTATAGCTGACAACGGCCGAAAGAAACAAAAGAGAGCCTATCAGGCCGTGCTAATCTTAACTGTCGAAAACCAAATAACAGCCACCCATAAAACCTGGTGTTCACTACAACAGTTAAACCCTATGTGCGGTGCCAAAATAATGAATATATGTACTACTAACCTAATACACTAACCCTACTTCACAGTAGGGGTGTCATGATACTCCAAATCCACGATTCGATTTGACTTTCGATTTTAAGGCCACGATTCGATTCGAAAGAGAACTGAACTCCCTTTTTATTTAGAAACAGTTTCAAAAATTAGACTACAGCAGTCTACAATATAAAAAGCTGCATCTTTTCAATATCAGTATTTGTGACCCACCTCAGTACATAATCATTACAAAAACAAAACATAAATCCTTCTGCAGTGCATTACAAGTGTGCTGTAATCTACAAAAATATGGTTTTGTTGTCATCTACTGTCGCGCTTGTTTCTCTCCTCTTTCTCCTCTGATCGCCGCTCGTCACTGAGGGGGGGGAGGTGGAGCTTTGGACAGTCTGTGCGCCGAGAGACGGCACTCGGTAGTCCCGCTAGCTCGTTGCTATCAGCTGCTCTGATTCAACAACATTGAGTTGAAAAAACGTGCATGTAGGCTGAAGAGAAAAAAATCGTTGATCTTGCTTTTGATGTCGATGGTCGAGATTTCCCATGTAGAATCAAAATCGCGACACCCGCACTTCCCAGATCCCAAAACCACTGAACTAGTGCCTCGTATGAGTTAACCTTTACACACAAATGACCTAAGCAACCTCTAAGTCACTTCTTTCTGAGTACTCTCTGTGAATGAACCACTGACATTTACTGAATTTCACTTGAAATATAATGTTTAGATTTAAATTTCACATATGGCCTCCTGTTAAGTACATTATTCACTCTGCTTTGTGTGAAAAGGGAATTTTCTCAGGATTGACCTAACTATTGCATATACCTGTTATTTAAACAAAGCAGTGGTATCAAAGTGATTGTATGTGTGACTATTAAGTAGCAATAGGCTTCTTTTTCAGTTGATATATTAATAAGCTACAACAACACAAAGAAAAAACATTATTGGCGTAATTTCCTTTTGAATGTCTTTATTCCTAAAATGGATCGATGTATTTTTTATAGTGTTGGCTTGCAACCGATAAAACAGTTGCAGCGTTAATTAATAAAATGGACTCTCCAGGAGGCAGTTTCATAAACAAAAACACACATACACACCTACCTATAAATCACGCACACACACACAGAGTGAAACACAGATTTTTTTTCAAAGGATGTTGTCAGTAGGAGAATAAGCAATGGAGACACCACACGTTTGTAACCTGCCAGGACTGATCCCCCCAGCCTGTCTTCAAAAGCAAATGAAGAGTCTTAATAAAGGCTGCCATAACATGAGATCTTTTTAAGTGAGACACCCTCCTTCCTTTACCAGTCTACCCCCTGTGGAGCAAAAAACCTCTCTTCACCAATCTCATTTCCACCAATCAATAAACTTAGTCTTCTGAAGACAACCATGCAAAGCCAAGGCTCCCTTTCTTCTCCTCATTGCAAATTAGAAACAAACATCCCGCTCGTATTTATGCCAGACCTATTAGATGCTGGTCTAAACAATATTCCAGAATAATTCCTGCTTTGGCTGCAAATTTGAATTCAACATTTTCATGGCATTTTCTTCCTTCTGTGATCAATAGTCATTCGGGTTATTACATCTAAGGTCTCAAAAGAAGGATCTTGTTTTTTTTTCATGTTACGAGGCCAGATTTTAGTCATTTTACAGTTTATCAATCATTGAAATGAAAGCAGAATTAGTTACATATTTAGTTTCTATAACCATAACAAAAGTCTAAGGTGTAGAGTGGTATAGTTGCTCGAGTTGTATGTCATGTATAAGCTGTACAAGTGTTGGACTGAGACTGTGTCAGTGAAGACCAGATGGTGGAGCCAAAAACTCAGAAGAGAATCAGTCTGATTTATAATTTGTTCCAATACTCAAGTTTCTTGCTCTGTAGTTTGTAGCGTCTCTTTGTGTGTGTGAGAGTGTGTAGGTATGTGTAGTTACATGTGAGTGCAAGTGTGTATAAAAGCATGTGTGCATGTGTGTTTACCCTAGACTAAAAACACTCACTTGAGAAACAGAGAACAGGGCTCATTTTCTAACCACCCCCATCGGCTGGTTCTGGGCTATGGATGAATAATGGCTGAATTCAACTGTGCTGAAACAGAAACACATTCCACACACTCTGCAAAGCTAATAGCCAGAGCAAAACAACCACATTTGAACATTTACAATTAAGAAAGCTCAGTGATTGAATATCCGGGTGACTGGTAAGTCACGCCTTGGAGTGAGATAAAATGCTGCTCCTGGATATTGCTGAATGCTTCACAAAACCCTAACTATGTTTTAGATGTGCCTCAACAACACTGAATGAGTCAATTTGACAGGGAGGCAACATTTTGTTTGCGATGAGAGCGCATAGGGAATATAGACATTGGCATGTCTTGAAAGAAAATCTCCATGACGGCAACACTTGGTTTAAAAATTCAGCCACTATTGCAGATAAGAAATCCTGGTAGGTAACTGATGATGTATGATCTTGTCCAGAGTTATTGGCACCATTATATACATCAAGAAATATATGAGGAAATGCTGTATATTCTTTACTTTTAAGGTTTTGAATGATATATTCTTATAATCATACAGAAATAATTATACTTATTTATGCGTCAGCCTTTAGCAGCATCTGAACAATAACACTCATGGTACATGCATTTTAGTCGGCACATACTTTTTTTCATAATGTCGCTGCTCATTCTATAATAATAATAATAATAATAATTTTCCCGATTGCGCTCATATTAAGTCTGGAGCAGTTTGGTCTAAAAGTCAGACACAAGAACTGTTAAGATATTGAGGTGCTGAGAGAGCAAAACCTTTTAAACTCACCCTGCTTCCACTGGCCATAAAGTAGACATTTTACATTAAAGGGCCAGTGCCTAACATTTAGGAGGATCTATTGGCAGAAATGGAATATAATATTAATAAGTATGTTTTCTTTAGTGTTTAATCACCTGAAAATACGAATCGTTGTGTTATACCAAACATTGGCTCTAGATAGGGCCATTCGTGTTTTCAATTTTTGCGTCGGCCACCGTAGTTCTACACGCTTGGCACACGGGAGAAGCAATCTGCAACCTCACCGCTAGATGCCGCCAAATCCAACACACTGCACCTTTAAGTCGCCCGCCTGAAAATTTCACTTGGAGGTCAAGAGGGAAAAAATCCCGGAGTAAAGCTTACCTTTAAATAAGCGTCCTCTATCCTGCAATAGAATGGAAGTACAGCACCATGTCTGGGGCTGAACGATTTTGAAAACATATCTAATTGCAATTATTTTGACTGATATTGCAATGCGATATGATTTGTGATATTAGAGGGAATGATATATAGATATTTTTTTAGATATTTTTTAGAGGTTTTATTGTCTTTTATTAGTGTAGCTTGAGAATGAGAAAGGGGGGGGAAAGAGAGGGGATGACACGCAGTAAAGGGCCACGGGTCAGAATCGAACCCCGGGCCGCCGCCAAGGACTCGAGGACTAGAGGTCGCCCCAGGAATGATAATTTTTACATCATTATTCTGATTTTCATTGAATAACATTAAAATGGTCATGGTGTGATTTTTGCAGTTATCTGTACCAAACAAAGTTGTTTTCTAAAGTCTGTAGAATATGATGTGTAGGCCAGGACATCTCTGCAGAACCACAATATTTCATTTAAAATGATATTTGGCACATTTCGCCTTTAACACATATTGCGCCTCCTGCGATTTGAAAATTGCAGAAGGCAATAATGCGATTTCAATAAAATTGATTAATTGTGCAGCCCTAACCATGTGGACTTTTATGTTAACTGACATTAGTCAGCTGTGTTGACAAAACTACAAATAAGCACACCAAATAAATGGAAAATCTTGGAGATGCAGAGGCTGGAATTCAAAATCCTGGACCAAGAGCATTACTGTATATCTGCAGGGTCCATAATCTTATAGAGAATCAAAGTGAAATTTGAGTGGAGATTGAATGGAATTTAAGTGGAAATTATACCCCAGTAATCTTTTGTATAATTAAGACCTCAAACAGTCCAAATTATTTAATTTGCAAGAAGATATAAAATTAAAACCCAAACATGACTGGCTGTAACATTTGGCAGTCCATCACAGATAACTTCTTACCCTCCCACTACAAGACATGTAGGAAATCTGTCCAGCTGCATTCTGTTAAATTCTGTTTGATAAAGTAATCCTGTGTCTCGCAGGTAAATTTGTTGTCTCGTGTATTAGTTTATTAAAAATTCCCAGCGCAGCAACAGGCTCAAAAGGATATCCAGGTCAAGCCCACGAAGGATCACAAACAATCAACTTAGCGAAGAATGTAGAGAGAAACATCTGTGGATTCATTCACCCGTGGCCTCTCAGATTGCTGTGGCCATCACGAGCCCTAATGGCTTTACCTGGCGGCCCTTCATTCACAGGACTGACATCTCATGTAGTTAGATTTGGCAGGTGTTCATTCCGCAGAGCATCGGTAGCCGACTTCTCCATTTTATCAGCCCCTGGTTAGAGAGCTGGTCAGGAAATAATTCTGCAGCAATTACCATATGTTGTGATTGTGGTTTTGGAGCAACACTACAACATCTGTGTTATACTGGCAACTGGGGCACCCTGAAAGGAACTTCCCCAGTCTACATTCCTTCCCTGCATCTACTGAACAGGTGCTCACTGCAACACTGCTCCCCTATAGAGGGGCTTTGGGCCGGGCCACATGGTTCCTCCCTGTTAAAGCTTTTATATACACGGGGCATGTTTGTAAAAGAGTAATTACTGACTTGCAGAGTGTAAGAGAATGCCACAAGCAGCACAGTCATCTCTTTGTGGGCCAAGGTTTTCAATGAAACGATAACAGCTCACACTTTTATTACTCTGACTGAAGGCTTTTTCTTAAAATATCAATCTAGAGTAGTTCATCAAGAGTATGTGATATTTGTGCAGATGTGGGTCCGAAATCAACACCTGCCAAGCACCAAGTAGATTTTTCGTTTGGCGAGTAAATCTCCGAAGGCCATCCGCCACACTGGCAGGGAAATGTTTGAACCGAAATAGTCATGTAATTAAAAAAAAAACTATGCCGAGTCTCTCCCCCGTTTTGGTATCATTTACAGGAGTCCTGCTTCTGTTTTCTGCCGTCTGTGTCGAGTTTGACACTCGCACCCACACTAAAAGTTTTTACACTCGTCTAAACAGCGCCGCGAAACTGACCGTCTCGAGCGTTCCTAGTTTCGCTGTACCGTTTACTGCACGGGACATCAGCTGCTCCGCCAAACTCTCACTTGCCGCCGTTGTGCTGCTAGCTACCCTTAGGCTAATTAGCTATTCTGTGGCGATATTTATTTACAAGGAGTAACCAAACCTTTAAAACGAAAACCCACCGACGGAAAGGAGGATGAAGCACAAACAAAAAGAGGCCTCTTCTTTTAAGTTTGTATTCAACATGTTACCTTATTCACTCAATGAAATGAACTGAAATGAATATATATGTGACACAAACAAGCAAATTATTATTTTGGCTGGTAAAAAATATGCTTGACCGCTGGATATTTTCATCGACCAGTCCCTTTGGCCCACATTGTATGTGTACAACATAACACTTTCTTTTAATGCTCATGACAAAAGGTCCAGTCACAATTTTGGATTAGTTTAGACAGGTGAATATGAAAATAATTCATATTAGCCTGAAGGTTGAAGACGCAGGCCTTTCTTCTCCTCGAGAACACACACACACACCGGTAAAGGCCACGATAAACGACGGCAAATTGGCAAATGAAAAACAGGCCGTTCGTAAATGAACCCACATATGGGGATTCCCTGGCCTAAACAATCAATTATCTCTTTAAACTTGTAACATCTATCAACATTTGTCACAAACCATACAGCAGAGCAGGTGGTAAGTTAACACACCGTCCACAGGGGAGCAGGGAGCGCAGCCAGCAGGCTCCCAGTCAGGGTGGGCTGTACTCCTGTGCTAAGTGATGTCTCCCACTACAGGGCTGTGCTGGTCTGTCAAACAACCACTCAGACCCCTCAATGTACATGTCATTACAGTGCAGCACAGAATGGCAACTGTCACAGAACCTGGCCATCTATTTCAGACCGACTCAATGCTGGAGGTGTTTAGAAAAGCCTCCAAATCAAAGGTGCTGTTCTCTTCGTCCACACCCTCCTTCAACAGCGAATAGAAAAGCAAGTTGCGGGTGGCTGATGCAGTAAATCAAAGAACTTTACAAGGCAGGACCTGAACATGGACCTATTTCATTTTTCAGTGTTAGTCTCTGATTTATTACACATGACATGAACACATGAGGGGGCGTTTAAGTCAATCATTCCAGCAATGTCACCCCACTAATTCATCAGAGCTTGCGCAATTAATATTTTAATCAACTGAATTCATACAACAGCCTCCATAAAACAGTCAAATCCTGCTTTGCCTTCCACATATGTCAGTGACAGTCATTGGGAAGCTAAATGAAATTACAGGGCTTCCATAATGAAGCATTTTAATAGCTAAGTAAGCAAATTAGGGCTGCAACTAACGATTATTTTCATTGAGAATTAATCTGTTGATTATTTTCTTTATTGATTAGTTGTTATAAAATGTCATAAAATGGTGAAAAATGTCAATCAGTGTTTCCCAAAGCCCAAGATGACGTCCTCAAATGTCTTGCTTTGTCCACAACTCAAAGATATTCAGTTTACTGTCATAAAGGAGTAAAGAAACCAGAAAATATTCACATTTAAGAAGCTGGAATCAGAGAATTTAGACTTTTTCTTTTCTTAAAAAATGACTCAAACCGATTAATTGATTATCAAAATAGTTGGCGATTAATTTAATAGTTGACAACTAATCGATTAATTGATTAGTCATTGCAGCTTTAAAGCAAATGTAAAATAGTCAAAACTGTAGTTGATTTGGATGATGAAGTCAAAGTTTTCCAGAGATATTGTGTATCTGTTTCCCTCTTGTTGCGACTGGATCATTCACTGTAGATCCTCACTCACACAAGATAATACTGGATGCGCACAAAGAGACAGAGACAAAAAATGAAATCAGCCAGAAAGTATGAAGTGAAACACTGCCAAGATGACAATCTGTTTTCGAGAAGTGTGTAATTAGGAGACCAACACATTTTAACATCAATAGAACAGCACTTGGCTCTTTAGAGGAAGGAAACGGAAAGAATTAAACACTTAGAGCATGACCACAGCATCGTGTTTGAATAAATGGGAAGAATAAGTCAATTAAAAAGGAGCCATTTCAGTTCATAAAGGATGGGGTAAACACTGGGTTAGCTGCAGAAGAATAATCAGAATCACATTTTATTCAGCTATAAATTTGTCAAGGGAATGCAGAGAAGACAAAGACCTAGAAATTATCTCAGACTAGTTCAAGAATAATTAAACTTTCATGGTTTGTGAAATAATTGAATTATCCATAGAGATGCGGTCTTTATAGCTAGATTTTCTTTACCACAATGGCATTCATTATAAACACATGGAGTCATGCTCAGGCTTTCTCATTCTTTTCAAAATGTGTTCATGTTTCTGCTCTCAATTCAACTTGTATAGATAAATGAAGTGCTCCTGCACATTTACGCTACTTTAGCACAGATATATCAGGAACCGCTGGCTGTTAGATCATTTTAAGTACAGTCCTTCAAGAATGTGTCTACAGCATCTAATTTCCCTGATATGGAAAATGAGATTCTTGTTGCTTTATGAACCTGTCACTAATGCTTGTTGAAAAAATATTCTGAAAGCAGACTAAATGTCAGTGAAAATGTAGCATCTGTGTGAAATAAATGCATTAATTGAATCTCATATGATAATTATCTATTTTTTTTTTTTTAAAGATTTTTTTGTTGTGTTTTTTTTTTTTTTCTTCTATATTGTAAGCAAACATTAGCTTTTCAGCTCTTCCTCCTGGCAAGCAATACTGTCATATGCCAAATTCCCTTTACGGTGACAAAGGGAAGTATAAAAAAAACCAACTGAGCATAGACAAGCTGGAAAATGTTCCCATTCATATTCAATATTTAAATTCCTATCCGTGTGTCTGTGTATATGCATGAGTGCTCGGTGATCGCGGCGTGCCGATTGCGGCTTGAAGTACTGCAGATTGCTGGCTTTGACATTTTCCCATTGTGCATGGTGGTGCAGCAGGCAATAATTGAATATCAGGTGCATAAGCTGCTCTTTAATTTGACATGTGTGCTTGAGGCAATAAACACATGTGGTGCAGTGGGGGCTGCATAATTGCAGAGGAATAAAATATCATATCAAGAGTGAGAGGATCATTGTATCAGGTACCCGAAGACAGCTCGTTTGATCATTACGCCAAGGCTAAAGAGGTTGGCTAATTAGTTGTCATTAAAACTCACCCTCTAATCAGGGCTCGCTCTTGCATAAAAAATGTCCCCGATCACATGATACGCGAACAATGCCCTTAACCCTTTCAGGCCGGTCTCAGTGCTTGCAGCTATTAGCAATGGGAAACACTGGTACAGATATACTTTGTTCTTCTGTATTTTTAAGTTGGGATGAGATGAGCTTGTGTTGTTGTTGTCGTACGTGATGTGGTTGCGTACCAGCGCTTATAAGAGAATGCCTGATCTAAAATCTTTGAAGTGAGCTGTGAGAGAAATGGTTATACTTTCCCCAGATCCTAAAATCATCAGCTCAACGGTGACCTATGCTGATGCACGTAGCAGAATAGAGAAGAAGACAGAGAAGAAGTAAATCAGTGAACGGAGATAAAGAAGACACGGACGCATTATATCAGTATAAGTGGGGATGACTTCTTCAGACAACACCCTGGTGAGCGGACCCCACGATGTCTCAGAAACCATGGGTGCCTCTTGCCATGACTTTCAAAGATGGCAGAAAGTGCTCCAGTGAGAGACCCATGCATTATTAGCTGACAAGCCCGTATAAATAATAAGGCACATAATGCCAAGTGTGAGTGCTTGTGTCTCCACAAGGACGCTCAACAGGTGCACCTCTCGTCGCCGCGTTTCCATTTTGTTCAACAAAGAGCCTGCCTGCGCGAATGACTTCTGTCTGAAAGCTTTGCCTGATCATTCTTTTATGTGCCACTTCCCAGAACGCACAACATTCACAGGACCTCATGATAATAGGCTCGTCGGGACACAGAGAAAAGGAGCGAGACGCTTGTCAGAGTGGATACATTCGTGGCTGACCCGGGGGAGATGGCTCGGTGCACGACACATCAGTTACAGGACACCGAGAGACCCTCTCCTCTCCCCCCGACCCCCTCCGTGCAGGCTAATGGTTGTCAAGTTAGCGAGGGCCTGCGCTCTTGTCTGGGCCTGGCCTGTTGTCATGTGAAATCCATTAGAGGTCGCAAGCACACAGGATGGGCGGTCGATTGATAAGGCAGGAGGAGAAGTGAGGCAGAAGCAGGGGAAGAAAAGAAGCTTTTTATCTCCCGACTGTACTGTACTCTCCTTAAGGACTTGTTAAAGCAAACTGAAGTAGAGTGGAAAATTGAGGGAGATGTCTTACATTATTATTGTACTTCTGAGCCATAGGTTGTAAGTTTTCATTCTGAAATGATAAGAAATTGAAAATAGTCTCTTACGTAATCCAAAACATGTCAAATTGAAGCTCTCTTCCTGTCCTCAAAGATACAAGAAATAAGGTTGTGTTTGGTAAAATCACCTCAAAATGGTCACAGATTGATATTACTTCCCAAAACCACCAATGAAAGTACTTCAACTTACAATTCCTTGCGCATTACTATGATCGCCAACGGCTTCCTAAATACTACTATTCTCAAGCACAGTTTTCCTTTAATTTGCTGATAATCTGTTCATCATTTAACTTGTTTACTCTTTTTCCATTTGTTTTTAATTCATTGCCTATGTCTTCCAAAATTTCAAAATTCTTCCAAATCTTATTTCTCAAGCCTTGACGCTGCTACAAACTGTGGAAGATGCGTTGGCTTCAGTGACAGCACACTGAGTCATACTGTGGGTTTCTTAATTAGATTAATTCACAGGCAATTTAGTGGGGAGCCACTGGATAGTTGAGAACCAATCCATGTGCTATTTATTTCCTGCTCATTTTTTTCGTTCATTATACTTTTGCGTGAGTGACGCTGTGAACACCCATCTCTCTGTCAGATCAGTCAAAACAGCAGCATCATTTTCTCTTTTCTTTTCAGCTCTGAACACATTTAGTAGTTTTTTTTTGTTGAAAGTATGAAATATGTCATTAATAATCAATCTTGCATTCTATTTTTCATGTTTCCCTTTATATATGAGCGATAATTAGTATCTGTCACTGTCACACAAATGCGTAAGGCGGTACAATGCTTCATATTTACACTTATAATGGGTATTGATTAAGTTTATCTTTTGTATTTACCTCTAATTTTGTAATAATATGGTGGCAAGACATACTGTACAGTACATAATACAGCATAATGCCTCAATTTAAGCTTCGTATTCAGTTTATATATAGATAATGTTTTCAGCCCTTTGGGCCCAAAGGTTTGCAATATAGTTTTTCTAATATTTGGTGTTGGTTAGGTAATTCTTCTACAGAAGGCCTTTATGCTGTTTAGTCTAAAAGTGGTACTCTGGAAGTTATGGCTAACCTTCAGAGATGCTTTTGAAGAGTGAGATGATTATGATTCTCAGTGTTTGTATTTGTTGTGGCACAGAGAGAAACCCATTGAAAAATAATCCATATTCTTACTGATTTTGGGAGTGTGCTAATGTATTAGCACCTTAAGTCCGAGAAATTAAGATCACATTCGCCCGTTTGTACAGATCGCCAAAGCACTAGTTAACCAGCTACTGTAGCATTAAGCTAGTGAGTGTCACCAAAAGGACTTGCGTGAATCACCGTTAAATTGTTCAATTGTTTTTAAACTCCGTTATTTCAAATACCAAATGATTACAAATTGTGATGCTTAGTTAAAAGAAAAACTGAAAAAATATATGAAACCTAATTGTTTTGATGAGTCATAATGATTCCATTTTTTTTTCTTTTTTACTTTAATTGTTTTAAAGGCCCAATCTTTGTATCCTATAAATTTGAGCTAATTTTACACGCATAATTTGTAGAGGTGCCCCCTCTTAGTCGATCAGTTGACTAATCGGTCGTTTTGGTCTTAGTCGACTAAGATTTCTTTGGTCAGTTAGTCATTTTTAAGCTTTTATTCATGCTGAATGATTTATTTCCAAGAAACTTATGAGCACATCTCTGGTAAACACAAGATTTAAAGTTGTGCTTTTGTGTGATTCTTTGTGGAGAAACTCAGTTTTACAGATCCTACGATTAAATCAACTAATCAATTAGTTATTCGACTACGAATTTCTTTGGTCGCGGTGGTTCTTATAGATGAAAAATCTGCATTTTTCATGTATGTCTGATCATACACCTATTCATTATTGAAAATGTAGGCCTGTTTCTTTTTAACCAATGTGTTTACATACATTACTCATGTAGACAAACCCTTATCAGATCCTGAAAACATGAATAGCTGGTTAGTTGTTGTCGTAAGTAGTTGTTTCAAATTGTTTACATTTGGGTGACGGGCTAGTGTTTGTGTGGAGATTTGTGTGCATCAGTGTGTGAGAACTGAGCTGTGTACAGTAAATGTGCATAATATATAATTAATGGTTTCTACATGCTTCAATAAGTCATTTTGTTTGTCGATGTCCATGTTTGGTTACATATGTGAGTGAAGATAGTTGTTTCAGAGTATTGTCTGAAAAGCTTTCATGGGGTCTTTTTGAAGGATGCTATAGCTGAGCTGCCGATGATAATTAGAGCGCTATGACCTTCTCATTAGAGCCAGCAGGCTGCTCGTTCTCTCCAGCCCTCCCTTCTGCCACCATGCAGGCCTGCCACAGGACAATCAGTATATCAAAGCAAAAATATTTATTAAAGCCCAAATTACAAAAACACACAGCACAACCTTTGAATTACAGACCCTAATATATGCAGAGTCAAACGAATCGCCTTGCTTAACCCCCCTGAAACCCTTCCCATCCTGCTCGCTTGTATCTTAAATTTTTCATTACAAATTTCCAGGGCTTCAAAGTAGCATCTCGGAGCTAATCCGTTTCTTCTCCTCAGACAAAGACCTGTTTCAAATTGTCCCTTTGTTTGGACCTGCTTTCTTCCCTGTCTTTTACATCTAAATGTCAAAAACACAGTGGCACTCATCTGGTGAGGCTGGCAGGAGAGAATAAGAGGGGAGAATATGGCACAGGGTGTTTAAAAGCCCTTTAATTAATCCTCCCCATTGATTTTGTTTTATCTCTGGTGTGCTGTAGTCATTAGCGTCTTGATGTTCTCCAAGAAAACATTTAACACTTAAGACTTCTGAGAGTACATTCACAAGTTTAATGGTAGAATAATGGCCTTGGTGTGTGTGTGTGTGAATTAAATAAAAGTAAAGCAAGACAGGTTTTTTTTTTTTCAAGCAGCTAGACCCAGAACAGAAGATTGGGGTAAATAGTAGGGCACAACAATTGTGAGATTCTGGGTCGTTACCGATGTCTAAAATAATAATTTGACTGATAGCCGATACCGATACCAATATTTTTGTTTATTTTGCTTTTGCTGTTATTTATTCCCCTTTTGTGCCAGGGAAACAAACCTCTTCGTAATAAAAAAATAATTGAGCTGTTTTAAAGTCATTCAGCATTTAATTACACTGTCTTTGAATGAGCACAAATTCAATCATACAAATTTAACAACCTTTAATATAACTTTCTTTCATATGAAAAATATTCATTTTTTTTATTAATTAAAGTGGCAGTAGGCAGTATATTTTTGGAATCATTGGGCAAAAATTCCATAATAACCTTTCAGCATATTGTAATTCAAGTGTTCTGAGAGATAACTAGACTTCTGCTCCTCCTCATGGCTCTGTTTTCAGGCTTTAAAAAATCACAGGTCATTTCATTGAGAGAGCGTTCCTATTGGCTGTGCTCCGGTCATGTGACCGGTACTTGGCGTTCCTTCAAGAGATTTCCAACATGGCTGCTAGGTCACAAACTTCTCATTTTACAGCTAAACAGTACACTACAAGATGATTCTGAAAACATTTGAGGTGAGAAATAGGCTTTAACGTAACATGATATTGATTCATATTTGACCAGCGCTGCCTAGTTTGACCGTTTGGTCTACATCCTGGTAAATTTTACTAGGAGTTAGCTCACTGTTATACTGTAAGACAAATTGAAATGTACTTCAATACCCTTAAACCATACGCATTTAACAAACCGTCAGTGGTAGAATACATAGCATTTATTGCTTTATCATTTTTTCACCTTGTTCAGAAGTCCCTATTTAAATACTGATAATAACAGTGTCTATGTTGTGTTGATAATTGGAAAGCTGTGAAAAGTGCCAATGTAAATGGTAATTACAGTATAACACGATAAAAAAACATTTTCCAGCTTAATGCATCCTCTTTATTGTGGATACATATGTTGATTGGAAATGACATGAGGTTAAAATCACTTATTGAATCTAATCAGGGCAGAACTGATTGTCATTATGGAAAAGAGGAGATTTTGTGGGTTGTTTTGGACACTGTGTTAGTTGATGGTATGAGCGTGTAATCTTAGGTCCTATGAAGCAGTGGTAGTGTGACAGACACATGCCAGAGCTGACACACAACATACTGTACGAGAGCGAGGACTCGGTGTAGCTGTGCCACCCAAACCAAGTCATTAGGCTCCTCGCCACCTGCACAGTTTCCTCCTACGTAAAGAGCTGTATAAATTAATCACACACAGCCTTATGCACTTTGATGCAATTTATAATGCACATTAATGAGGGCTGACAGCTGTAACTAAAAGGCAGAATGATCACTTACAATTCAAATAGAAATCACAGTGCAATAACAAAAGTCATTTGCATGACTTTTTTTTTTTTTCCTGTCATGCTCTATTTTCATCTTTATCCAGCTTTGATTCCTGCTGTTTTATCAGAGGCCCAATGCATGTGAAAAGACTAAATGATCTGCAAATTGATGCAACACTTAGGCTGTGTCTCACTCCAGAGGATGAGCTCTAATTGTACATTGTGTGAAGGTATGGCATTTATTGATAAAAAAGGCTTTTTTTCCACACCTCATTTCAATCTCAATGTCTTATCAGTCGCCTTTGTTAAGTCACTGCTTGTTGATGGGCATTCATAGGTTATGCAGTTACTAATTACATTCCTTTTTTTCCCATATGTTTCTTCACAGGGGCAACTTGTTTTTTGTTGTGCTATATGCCCCATGCAAAATCAAAGTGGAAATAAATTTACAACCAAACATTGTGCTCACATGAAAACATCACGAGGAAACCATTTGAGCTGACCTTCAGAGGTGCTAATTAAATTTTGGGCGTGTGGCGATGGTATAACTGATTTCATTCTTCATTATGGCCTGTAATGACATTTCTCAGCTGTCAGAAGCATTGCAGGGGGCTCGCTTGTGAGGTTTGGGATGAATTAACCATTATACCATCATAGAGACAGCATCACCATAAAGGAGGGGTGGAGAAAAGCTCAGTGTTGATCATTCAGAGACCAAAGCTGAGTGTTTACTGCAAAAACACATTTAACAAAAAATGGATACAACCCTGCTTTTTGCCATTCAGCGGCTTCTAACAAGAGGGCATATGTGACCTTCCTGACTGCAGAGCAAACCCATATGTCTCTGCTCCAATAAATGGCTTTAACGGGATCCTAAAGAGTTAATTAAGATGTCTGTATGTGTAGGTCAGCTGCAGTGCAGAATCTGGAGTGGAAGATATACAGTAAGACTACAAAGAGCTCAGCTGGATCTGTGAGGCCATGCACAGAGAAGAAGGATGTCCCTGGCTCTGATTTACACACACAGACTTGTTGTAAAAAGCAGTGGCATTTTAAATACCAGTTCATTTGCACACAGTAAGCACAGCTATGTTGGACTGGTCAGTCCCCACTCGTCACCTGGTCATTAGAAGCTGAACGGCAGTACAGTCTAATAATTTAAGTGCTAAGAGAAGTGAAGTGTCACCAGGAACCTTGAATATGTGTTGTACATTTGTCAGGATGTCTGGTGATATAGGATGAGATATAGTGCAATACAATGGAGCACAGACAACAGATAATGTTATTTACATTAACAGAATATCTGTCTAAATGAATGTGATATTGGCTTATACTGTATTAAACATATCTATTAAAGGGATAGTTTGGGTGTTTTGAAGTGGGGTTGTATGAGGTACGTATCCATAGTCAGTGTATTACCTACAGTAGATGACGGTCGGCACGCCCCCAGTTTGGAGTAACAGACAGGAGTTACCACATGGGATCAAAGCAATGTACTGCTGTGGACAGAGTGGGCAGCAAAACATACTTTAGCCACCTAAAAGGCTCACCTAAAAAAAAAAAAATCAATATCAGTTTAAGTGTACGCTATATTTAGAATATTTTCCAACAGGGAACTGAACTGAAAGTGAAACGTATCTATACTGTTTTTGTCAACTGAGCCTGCTGGCTTTGGAGAGACCATAGATAAGTTTCACTTTCAGTTCAGTTCCTTGTCAGACAGGAGAAGGAAAGGGTTGTCTGTCTGTCCGGAAAGGTGAAGCGGTGAAAATATTCTAAATATAGTGTACACTAGGCTTGGGCGGTATGTTAACGTCCACAGCACTGTATTGCTTTGCTCTCGTGTCAATACTCCTGTCTGTTTCTCTAAACTGGGGTTGTGCCAACCGTCATCTACTGTAGGTACAGTAATACAATGACTATGGATAAGTACCTCATACAACCCCACTTAAATACAACCAAACTATCCCATTAATATATATGTTTAAATACAGTATAAGCCAATATCACATTTATTTAGACAGTCCAATGATTGTCCAATAATTTAGAGTAGCTAATTTCTAAATGATGCAACTTTATTTATATGTACGTGTAGCTGCATTATTTCCAATGTATCTAAGGTTTATTGTAGGCATTCATATTCTCTGACTAGATGTGCAAAAAAAAAGATATGTACATCTCAACTTAAAGTAAATGAATCAAAATTATCTGACACCAAAATGAATGCAAAAAATTAATTGTAACAAGTCCACAATGTCGTCTTACATTAAATGACCTAACAATAAGGGAAGACAAAGATGAAAACTGTAAAATAGGAATAGAAATTGTCCGGCTTTTTTCATGTCATCATCCTGTTTTTTGAGCGACTTTTATTTCACTGTTGTATTTCACAACAGATAAGATCTGAAGGGCCACTCATCTGCAGGGAGAGTGGAGGATAAGATGTGGGCTGAGAAAAGGAAGGGTGACTGACACGGTTAAATGGTTCATTCCCTGGAGGGTGGATGTAGATCTTGTTATTTCCATTTCCCGCCACTCCTCTCTATCGGTCTGTCTGTTGGTCTGTCTTCTTTTTGATTATACAGAGGATCTGATCCCACAATGTCCAGTGAAATGCGGCCTGCCACAGTTCTCTCTGACAGACAGGATTTTTAGTTAAAAGGCCGAGTTCACAAGACTCATCCATTAGATCTTGTGGTAGCCAAGGAAAACAGACTAGCTGACATCAAACTTCAAACCACATTGATTTAGATGGAAATTGTTCTGATGGTAAGGGACATTCTTGCAGATGAACAGTATTTTTCCCCAGTTTGAGAGGAAGTAACACCCTCTGATATTGAGCATTATCTCACTTAAAGTTAAACATAAACTAAAATGTCTGCTGAGTACTTAGGATCATAATATATTTGCAAGTGGTTCCTATATTCCTCCATACAGTATATTCATGTAGTAGGATATTTAGTTTTCTACTTTCTATGCATATGTTTGCATCTGTTATCACACACTGGGTTGCTTTTTGAGTATGAAACCAGAGGAAAGAAGTTCCCCGCCAGGACTAAAAGCAGGACATTTTATTTTGTTTAACTGCTTTACTTTTGACAAAAGTTTAACTTCTTTAAACTGGTTCAAATGGAGACTGCACTGGTAGTGAGGAGCAACTCCAATGCCAAGCTTAACCAGCGGCAGCAACAGTTGAATTTGCAGCAAGATGAAAACTTAAATTTCCTAACATTGTAAACGTTTCATTGTGTAAAGTCTTAACCAGTGGCCTACCTCCGGGTCTGAAATATGACGCCAATGCGAAAGTGCCTTAAACTTGCATTCTTTCTAATAGCCAGCAGGAGGCGACACCTCTGGTTGCAGAAAGAAGTCTGATTGTATAGAAGTCTATGAGAAAAGACCCTACTTCTCACTTGATTTATTACCTCAGTAAACATTGTAAACATGAGTTTATGGTCTCAATCGCTAGTTTCAAGTCTTCTTCAATACAGAATAATGTTCATTTAGTAAATTATTGTCCCATTTAGAGTCAAATAGACCAGAAAGCAGGGTATGCTTTAGGGCGTGGCTACCTTTTGATTGACAGGTCGTTACCATGGCGTTGTCCGGTCTGGGAGTTGTCTGTGTTTTCGTCTTACAACTTTAACCCTTTCACAGTGTGTTTTCAGTTCATGAAAGAAACATTTTGGCGTTTGTTTGGTTGTAATTAACTCCACCCTCTCGTGTCACTTCTGTCTGCAAAAAAACAACAACATGGCGACGGCCAAAAACCAAGATGGCGACGGCCAAAACCCAAGATGGCGACGGCCAAAATGCCTAACTCGAGGCATCAAAATGGCAGTCCAAAAACCAATGGGTGACGTCACTGTGACTTCGTCCACTTCATATTTACAGTCTATGGTGTTAACCTTGGAGTACCTTCCCTGGACAGCTTACCTGACGGGTTGCCTCAATTTTATTCTGTCATTTTACTTATTTGTGTAAGGTTGTTTATAATGCTAAATATATGCAAGCTAATCTAGAGCTATTCTTTGCTAATGCTCAATTAGCTCAATTGCTGCTTTTCTATTACATTTTGAATAATGGTCTTTCAGATTAAATTGCATACCAAGAGCATTCTTACAGCAGTACGTCTGCATGGATGGATCTGCTCATGTACCCTACCATGCCGTTAGTGGAAACGGAATGGATGGAAATTCATTGAGAATGGGGGTGGGTTTCTGGGTCATGGGGACCTCATGTCCTCCTTAATACTAATCCGTATGAGGCCAACCAAGTGAACCACCAGTGTCTTTGTTAAATATTCATCCCCTGTCAATAATTAAATGCTCATTATTTGAACCTGAAGAGTGCTGTGATTCCAAATTTAATGTGCCTCTAATGCATGGGGCGATAAGGCACGCCTAATAGCTAGGCTGCATGATGAAAGGTGGATGCGTACAGCCATACCCATTCTTTCTCAGTTGAACAGGTAAAAAGAATCCGTGTTTCAAATGAAAAATTTACAACCGTTGTCCAGACTTTTTTGAAGAACATCTGAGGTTTTGTATTCTATGACTGTACACGATTTTGAACAAATGTCAGAGAAAAGAAGCTTGTTATCTCAGGCCCTTTAAATTGAATCCTCTCTGAAAGCAAGAGACTTTTCAGGAGATCTGTTCCTGGGTTTGCCACAGCACAATCAACCACCCACACAGGAAATAATGACACATGAGCCAATTTAGGTGATAAGATACAGGCAGGGCATGAATACACAAATATACAATAAATATGCAAACAACAAGATCTTTTACCCAAGGGCTAGGGGCTCACATGATAATACAAGTATTGTCCTGCAGCTATGTAGCACACTCAACCAGTAGTGCTATCAATTAACTCCAGGAGGAAGTCAGCGCATCAACAATCTTTCTTAAAACTTTAAAGAATTTTTAAATACATAATCATTTCCTTCTTTGATGTCAGGCATTTTTCATTGTTTGTTGTTATTATGATCTGCATTATGAACAACTGAGAATTACCCCAGCTGTTTTTACAAATGTCTGTGTGTGTGTGCGTGTGTGTGTGTGTGTGTATGTGCGCTCGTGTGTGTTCTCGTATGGCTCAAGGACCTGTCTGTGATGTAAACACAGGGAGGGTAAACACACAGGCAGCTTGTAGTCTCCATTGTTATTATCCTGTTTGTATAATTAGCCTTATAAATTGCTCACATCAAAGGCGCTGTCCCTTGAAATACTTCCCTGCCTCTGTTCAAGTAAAGGAGAATGGAGTGGGGAGGGGCAGCTGTGGTCCCCCTCCCATTGAGACATATTGAGCTTCTGCTGGGCATTCGAGGATGAAACAGTGAAACATAGCCAAAAGTGTAGCGCTGTCTGGTGTTAATCCCGTATTCTTCCCTGGGCCTGTCTTTGTGAGGCTATTTTCTGGAGATACGTTGTTAAACTGCCAGAATATAAAGGAAATCACAATATGGTCTACTGCAATTTTCAAATAACATTATTTGTTAAAATCGCAATATTTGTTAAAGGCGAAATGTGTGTCAAAATACCATTTTAAATTAAATATTTTGGTGCTGCAGAGATGTCCTAACCTACATATCATATTCTACAGACTTAAGAAGACATCTTTGTCTGGTACAGAACCACGCATAAAAAAAACACCACACCATAGAATACCCTCTTATATTGCAAATCATATCGCAATTGGATTATCAGTCAAAATAATTGCAATTAGATATTTTTTCAAAATCGTGCAGCCCTTCTAGAAATCAACGTTGTAAGGCAAAAGTGTTTTGTTCCGAGCAGCCATACTTGACACTGTTGGACAGTCTCTTCTCGAAGGCATTCATGGTGTTGCACTTGATTGTGCACACAAGACGTTACGGAGGTAGCTGTGTGGAGAAAGAAATAAGTGAAGTAATGTCTACCTGAGCAGAGAATGAAGTGACTCTCCCTCTGTGTGTGTTGTAATCCGAGCTTCTCCGTGCTTTGTTGACATAGCCGACTCTGCACTGCGCTTATACGGCGGACGCCGTTGTCACGTGAGCACAACGCCAACCCTCCAGTTCCCCTCCAGATTAACACTGTTAAATCTCTCAGCATTGTTGCCGTTGTTTGCATCGTTAGCGCGGTTAGCGCCGTTAGCGCCGTTAGCTGCTGGCTCAGCCGTTACCATGTTGACAGCTGTGTGGAGGCAATAGAAATGCTCTGAATTTTCTAATTCAGCACCTTTTTAAAAATCCTGCATGCTCTCTCACCTTTGCACAGCTGGCCGATCGTTGCGTGGGTGTGATTGTTGGATTGTCAGTTTGGGGAAAATTACAAAAAATGTTGGACGCAGCCCCTCAATTCCAATGTTGGAAAGGTGTTAGGAGAAGTGTTTTCCGACACTGTTCGCCAATCCGACAAACACTTGAGTTGAAGCATAATGTCATGTCAGTAGCTATTGTGTGTACAAATGAACACTTCAAAAGCTGATTATACTTGAATGTTGTGTTGAAAAACCACTGTTTGAAAGTCTCTCTAAACTAGGCAAGTCACCACAGATCAGCCCAGGAAGGAACATTTCTCCTGTCACCTTCTACCCTTTCCTCATGGTGACAACATTGTGAATATTGCAGTGGCTGGAGATTAATTCCTCCCTCTTGGTTAAAACATATCTACAGTACATCTAATGACCTTTTTGACCTGTAGTAAGTGTACGGATGGGAAAGTGCTGGAGTACAGTATGTGCTGATTCTGCTGCACTCTGAGACGCTGGCGTGAACAATAATGTCTTGGCAGCTGGAAGTGATGAGAGACAGAAAGTGTCAGAGGGGGTTTGCACAAATTTGATTGACAGAACCGAAGCTGCCTCTGCCATCAATTTAATGGTAATTATTATTTAATGTATATTACTTAAAAGCATATGCAAAATTAAGATTTAGTCACAAAAACACATTTTATATGGTATTTAAAGAATAATATGCATAATATATTGCTTGTTAATATTTATGGCAAAGAAGTTCAAGCATTTCTTGTCTTGAGCCAGTCCTCTGCTGAAAGCGTTGACTCTCATGATCTCAATTAATAACTAAGAAAGTAAGAAAAGGAAGAAGCAGCACAAAACTGGAAGCTTTTTACACAGAGGAGAAAAACCTGCCAAGGGGAATTTATCTCAGATTCAGAATCACTTATGTGTAAGAACAAGAGACTGGCCTCCTTCAGGGCATGATCTAAGAAAGCACACTGGAAAAGAAAGATTTTTTCATTATAGATTTGAAAAAAGATATTATTTGTTAAATATTTTGAATGCAATCTATCAAAAGCTAATCCTTTGAATAGAAAGTCTGCATTTGCATTTGTGTGAAACAGATTTTTCTTTTCAAGCAGCAAAGAAACTTGAATAGTATAGGTCAAAGGATAGTGAATAAAACGCACAGTACCAAAGAGTTTCTTAGACTTCATTTATTCTGTCCAGTTTAAAGTGCAAGGTAAAACATGTGGGGCCTTGCAGTGCAGTGATTACCTAATGATTATGTAGGGTGATCAGATGAGAATGGGTGAAATTCGGGACAGAGTAGTTGGCCACGGTGGATGTGGCCTATTATATTCAGTGTCAACGACCAGTAGTGATAATAATAGTAATGTTCTTTCCAGCAGACTTTGCAAAATGCTTTGTTTGGATCTCGTAAGGCAGCACGGGTATTTCTGTCCTGGTACCTGCAGTAACGTTTTTGGTTTTCGAATGGATGTTCACCACGTCCCTGGACACCGGGCTCCATGTCAACAATGGATGGTTTAATTTCCCTCCGTAAATGTTTTAATTGTGAGTTGTTCTGATACCGATACCAGTATCTGAAATGCGTTCGATACTGCCCAAAATTCAGGATCGGGTATCGGCGAGTATCATCAATCAATACTCATTTTCTGCAGTATTGATACACGGGTACGGTACCAGCTACGCTTTCTGCTCTCTCTTCTCTCTGACGGCGAGTGGACACACACATCGCTGCAGCATAGTCCTGCCTCCACTCACTCACTCACTCACTCACTCACTCACTCACTCACTCACTCACTCACTCACAGTGCTGTCTTGTTGTCGCTCGTCTCTGCTCCAGTTGAATGTAATAATTTGCGGGTTTTGTTACAGTTATTCCGCCCTCCCTGAACGTTGTTTTTTTTTGTTTAGTTTGGCAGCATAATGCTGAAGTAACTCCTAAAATAGCTAGCATAACTGATACAACCATGTAGCAAATAACTAACGGAAATTAGCATTGCGATCGTGATATTATTATTATTATATATTATAAAACAACGTGAGCTCATTCTTACAGGAATATATTTCCTATGCTCTGTGGAAATTAACTAATAGCTGCTAGCTTGATCTGCTACTCTAATGCTTCGACACACTCCACACTGACTGACTACAGCAACCTGACAGGGTCAAAACTCAAACTCAACACTAGGTGGAGACATTGTGTACCAGGAGAGGACAGCACAATGATGTTAGCTCATGAAAGATGTCACGATACTGGAATTTCTAATTTCAATACGATACCTTGAAAAACATTGATATTCAATACCATTTTCGATACCACGGACAAAACATTGAATGCATAACATTTGTATTAAAAGACAAATACAACAAGGCTATAACATGACAGCAAAGACTTTTCTCTTCTTGGCTAGTAGCAGAGAACAGAACTAATTGCAGGTAATTTGTCACGTGATATATATATTTTTTTTATCACGCTGATATCGGATCGGTACACGGCATCGGTTGATACCACAAGTTCAGGTATTGGAATCGGTATCGGGAAGGAAAAAATGGTATCGAACATCTCTAAATTCAACAATGTCATAGCTATGCGTCGCGGCTACGCGTAGTTGTTTATGGATTCATGGCACTACTGTTCACAGCTAAAAAAAACTACAACAGCCATAATTCATGTACGCTACGGACATAACAGTGCCCGTCTATGGGCAGCACCAAAACGATGCTTCACAAGGTATTCAGTATTTAATGTTTTATTAGGCTAAAGCTAATCAAAACTCGGTTTAATCAAATTTTCGAGACAAACGGGACAGGATTCGGGATTCGGAACAATCGTAGTTCGGGACTGTCACGATCGTTTTCTGGACGTCTGGTCACCCTACTACACATACTATAATAAGTGCAGAATCTGGATATGGCCAACAAAGGGCACCACTTGGCCATCACTAGTTTGGTTTATCAAAAAAAAATCTGGGATGCACAAAACTAAATGAAAATGAGTTTCATTTTAAGGAGCTTCAAAAACTGTGCAAACCCGCGAGTTACACAGAAATGAGTTATTCCTAACCTGAGAGAAAGCACTCAATCAAGTGCAACATGTCAAAATATGTCATGATTGTTTTTCTTTGATAATAATGAAAGTAATAGTAATGAAGGTTGGTATCTACCTCTGTTCCTACTCACAAACATGGCCTCTTTGTGTTGAATTAGATTTTTGGAGACTCCCAGTGGTAGCAGCAAAAAGGCATGGCAGACAGAAATGCACGGCCCCAACCCCCCCACCACCAACACAGATCTGGCACGGTGACAGAGAGCAGAAATGGGGCAAGAGTTACAGGTACATGCGTCTCATTTTCCTAAAAACAACAATGTAATCACACATAAAATCTATACATAAAATTTAACAAAGTCAATGTGTCACCCTCGTCTCTGTATTAGCTGTGCTGCAAAAAATGGCCCCAACAGGACTAGACAATAAAAATCAACCGGCTACTAGCTTGCAAATATGTTTCTGCTCTCTGTCTATTATCTCTTTGTTCTGTTACTGCCAAGATTAGGATTCTGGAGAGCGTGATTGACACTTAGACGAGGGCTTGACGGTCTGTCATCACTCACACTGAAACCCAGTGTTAATATAATTAAATTATAAATGAGTGCATGAATATTATATCGGCATGGGAGAGCTATCAGGGAATTCAGTGTTGCTTTTCCAAACATCAACAATTCTCCCATTTTAGTCACCTCTGTTCATCTTCATCCACTGCTAAAACACAGTGTAAGGGAATTCCAGCATATCTGAGTAATGTGAGTCTACCTCTACGTCCTCATATAGCCCCGTCCAGGAGAGGAGGTCACTGTGGGGGCCGCAAGGACCAAGGAGAAAACCAGTTTAGAAGAGGACAAGGATTAAGGTTAAAAGATAAAATAAATCTGCTTAGTTTATTTTCTGGCAACCCCCTGAGGGAGAGAGACCATGAACTGACAGGCCCTATGTAATTCTTGACAGAGGAAAACTTTGTATACAGACAGTCTCAGCAACATGTTATTAAAAAGGGGAGCATGGCCGTGGAAAATAAATAAATAAAGAAAAAATACTGATTAAATTTTAAGCAGCTGGCGGGCCGATAGTTTGCCCGAGGCATATTTGTCAGTTTCAAAGGGTGTTTTTATTAATTTTGTATTTTGCATTTTGTTAGTGGAAAGAGCTAACTCCACCGGGAGCGCCACAAGCTATAGCCAGCAGAGCCTATAGCAGGGAGAAAGGAGACGCAGAGCATGCCAAGCAGATCCTGCACACTTAGAGAATCAGCTCTAGATCACCAGCATAACCCAAAGACCCCCCATCCTCTACCCAAACAGCACACACAAAACACAGACATGTTCACATATAAGTAATGTATACACATACAAATATCTATACTGTGTTCTTCTTTTAACAGTTAGCTGTTTGCGTTAAATAAAAATTGTTCACCTATTCTATAGAATGACCTCTTTTGAACTGTTAGCACCACACTGCAGTAGCAATGCTGCGGCTTTATTTCCCTGTTTTTTATATGAATCATCAACCAGTGAGGATGCTGACATTTTGCCTGGGACCTGTAGGCTTTAGCCTCAGTCTTTTTTTTTGCATCTTTGCATTGCTGAGTTAGCACGATTACATGTATGAAGCTCAGGGCCACCACTGACCTTTTAGGGGCCCTAGGCAGATATTTCATTTGAGTCGTTTTATTAGTAACTCCTAACCCATTGGAAAGTCAGTTACTTTTCACCACTTATCAGTTTCTCTCTTTCTTCATTATATGGGCTACATGAATAAACATGCCGGATCATGCCTAATTCAATGCTCATTACATGGCACTTTGATAAAAACGTGTGATTTTAGGCCATAGAAATGAACGGGACATGACACAGTAGCCTATGCATGGATATTTACATTTTGACATAAAGCAGAGTTAGCTGAACACTTTGATGTGTGATAAATGCACTTTTGTTAAATTGTTCAACATAAGCACAGTGTAGACGGACAGACTTTCCTTCCCTCTGTCGGCTCAGTGACAGGGTGCTACTCCTTCGTTTTGCTGGACAGTGACCTCTGATAGAGCAGCCCGCAGCTGATTGTCAAAATGTATTTGTTTTGGCATCTTAATGAATAATTGCAATAATTAAATATTAATTTTTATTTGTCATCTGTCCGTTTTGCTCACTTGTCTGCGGCGTGGTGTCTGGCAGAGCAAGGTAACCCAGACGCTCAGCCCCGTCCTTCATCTCCTCATGGGTGATCCTGAGGCCAGATGGGATATACAGTATAATCCCTCTGGTGTTTTTTCCGGGTCTACCTTGAGGTCTCTTCCCAGTTGGACGTGCCTGGAGTATTCCCACAGGGAGGCCATTTTAGCATTCGTCTTTTATGTTGACACTGCTGGGCAGAAGATACCATGTTGTATTGTTTTATATTTACCTTTACCTCGATATTAGTTGTAGTATTCAATTAAATTCTTGTATATGACAGTACCAAGATAAAATATTTTAAAAACAGAAATTTAAATACATGCCAATGAAAACACAACTTGGAAAATGAAAAAAATGCTGAGCAAATGTTAATTTCTACCACATGCAAATGGTCAGGAAGAATCATTGTAGTATGAATGGAATAATGAAAAATATATAAGAGAAACTTGGAATTTCACAAACTCCAGGCAGACGGTATCAAACAGCATTGAACACTGAGCAGCAAAGGCTGCCCTCAGGCTATAATTTGCAGAAGTTTTACGTGCTGCTGGCTGATTCCGAATGCAAGTGTGAAGACAAAGCTTAGTGTTTGTGTGTGTGTGTGCGCGTGTGTATACATACATATGTGCACAATTCACAACATTACACTTGGCAATTTTATAGAAAATTGCCAGCATTTGGGTCAGGTAAGCCTCCCAAACCCACCAACAGCTTTAATCATCTTAAAAAAAAGAAATAGCCGTTGAGGCATTTGATGGCTATTAGCAATGTGTGTTGCATCTTCAAAATCACCTTTCATTTCAAAAATACTCATAAAGCATTTGTGTCAAATCAGTCAGACAGAGCAGTTTGAAGTAGATGCTACTTTGTTGTGTAAAGGTGAAGGAGTTAATTAGGTGATGGGAAGGTGACTGATGCTATGTATACAGAACATACGACCGGGAGAGAAGCCAAGTGGGCTGCTAATCATGCCCTCCACCCCCTTACTCCTGCATTCATCTCCAACCATATGCTTTTGAAGTCAATGCTGTCAGCAGCTCTGTGACATGCACTCAGTTTTATTGGATTTCATGGAGAAAGTATGCTTTGTTTATCAGGGTTGATTTTGAATAAATCTCAAATAAAACACTAAATTACATTTAAGTGATGTGTTCAAAGAAGCTCACTGTAAATAGGATGAAGATAAAGGCTTCTTTGCTTCTTTTTCTGGTAAATGAACGCATGTCCTATACAGTAATGGAGACTGCATGTTAATTTGAGCACGTGAGAATGAGAGAATGTGACACTAATACAAAAAAATGAATAAATTAAATAAATATCACTGGGTGTTTTACACTGAAAGTTAAATCAGTAATTAGGAGTTTATAACATAATATCGATGTGGTGTTTCTCAGAAGTCATGATGGTTGACTACTTACCTTTTAGAAGCAATCACACAACAAAAAAGCCTAAAATTTGGTACCAGTATTTGATCCCCAACAGACTTTATTTTACAACTCTCGTGACAGCTCATGGCAAAACGGCACACACTTTTGTAATTACAGAGACTAGAGTTAATAGTGAAATATGAATGCAACAATGTAGGACTGGACAGCAATACACATAAAATAGTAAAACAATTTAAAGGAAAGAAAATGCTGGGGACATAGTATCTCATTAGTACAATCGTTTACACGCCTATGTGTTAAGGTTTGAGTGTTGTCAATATTCCTGAATATGAAAGAGAAATCCTTGTAGGACACGTTAACAGGTCGATAGTGCATTTTTACAAAGCTGAAACAATGTAGGCATCTAACTGTAATATTTGTATTCCCCTCATGTAAACTTAGGCCCATTGCTCATGTTTATTTAATAGATAATAACATTTAGAATCTCACTCTGTGCATTAGACCAGTAGCTGTTGGTCGAACCCAGATCATCAACCTACAGTATATTATCGGATTCAGCCAGCTGCAATAACCAGATATAACTAACCGAAACAAAAACTGAAAATAAGGTTTTGCGTTTTGCTTGCTTAAAAGATTACTAAAATTGCATTCAGTAGGATTTTGTTTTGTTTACATACAGCAATAATGTTTGTACTGCAAAAACTAGAAAAGAAGCAACTGTATGTTTATGCCTTTGCAGAATGGGATACATTTTTAAATAATAATAATAATTTTCCCCCCGAATAATTCAGTTTCACTTCATTATCCACAAAGAATTTTTTTTTTTTTTTTTTTGTAACGCAACTATCCCCATTATTAGATTTATTAGAGCCGAAGTCCCGCCCCTTCCGGTGGACCCTATGCGACCTTATTTTAAGAATTTTTAAAAATATGAACGGTAGTCAACGGAGAGAGATAAATATTTTTATTTTTTTACACTACTAGATTTATTCAAAACACCTCCAGCAAAATATCACAGCATGTTGCTTATCATTGCTACAGGAGGACGGAGCGGTCACAGCCGGTGTGCGTGGCGCAGCGGCGCTAGGTAGAACCCTGCGACTCCCGCAGCAAGAGCTCTACCGGAGAGAGGACAGACACACAGCCACCCGACGGTAAAGATCACGGTAAGCGCGCTACACATATTGATCGTCATCTTTTCTTGAAAAATGTCCGGTGTAATCGGTAACAACTTCCTCACCATCACATCCCTAGTGCTATGCACAATACACTGTTGACTTAATCAGAGCAATAACCCAAACATGGCCATCCTTGAGGAAGATGCTAGAATTGAGTCACTGAACGAAATTGGCATAACGCGCAGGCGTCAACACTTAAGCTATCTACTACCATCGCTGTAACGTTAGCTTGCATTAGCATGTAGCTAACCTCGACAGTTGACGTTAACTTATAGCTATCCTTAGTAGCTAGGCTCCCTACATGCTTGCTAATAACTTAGTTGAAGAGTTGTGTATCCGAGATTGACAGCGTTGTGTTAAGAACATAGATGGACTAACTTATCAGGGTTACCTTGAATACATCAGTTTTGGATAAATTTGTGTGGAGGTGTTCCTGATACTAGCCATTCGTGAACGCCTGATCGATTCTATTCAGGAATCTTCTTCTTCTTCTCTGTGTTTCTCTGCAGAACATTTGCGATAGACCCTTCTCGCAATAGCAGAACTAACAGGTACAGAAGGGGTAGAGCAAGGAAAATTGTCCACTACTTAATCGATTGCGGATAGCGTCGTTCTCTCGGACGTAAGAAAAATAATAAATGTATAATGAATTATAATGTAGATTATTGCTGTGATATGCCTAATGTAACTTGTTGGTAGCCTGTATAAATAGTATAGCCAAGAATGAAAAGAAAAATCACATTTGGCATTATATTTATTCACTACAACGTTGCGTTTTAACAGGATTCAAATAACCGTCTGTTAAATCGTGTTGAAGCCAGTGCAGTATGCCCGTTTTGACCTTTGCGCATTATGCCAGTTTCCTTCGGTAAAGTCATTCTAGCATCTCACGTTTGACCAAAGCAACCAGTGGTCCACTTCCTACTAACACAAACCCAAACGTCCAATAAGCAATAATGTGGTTGTTGATGCAAGTGTCATGATTATGATGGTTGTCTGTTTTTTCATTGTTTAATTTTTGTTTCATTCTACTTTTACACAATTTTCCTCTTACTGGATGTTCTTCCACCTCTTTAGTGATAAACATATATAAACTCTAACATTCAATTTATGATAGCACACAGATATAACTCAACACCTCATTGTTTGCGCAAACACTGCTTCATAAAGTAATAGCTACTGGTCGCTTGCAGAAATGACTTAATTGATCACAGGCTGTGATCCAAATCAAAGCAATTAGGATCAAACCTCAAAAACTATTATGAATTAATGAAGAAGCCATTAATGCATTATTAATGACAAAAGAATTACAGGCTTGACACGTGTGTGTGTGTGTGTTTTTGATGGATGGATGTGCAGAAGAATGAATTGAGCTCAACCATAAGTGGTAATTTCCTTCTTATAATCTTCTTTCATAACAACTGGCTTCAGAACAGAATGAAAATGAATAAATGGACAATTAGGTGAAGGATACCATTAAAATTAAAAAAAGCTTGTGGAAATATGTTGCTCTCAAACAATCATTTAAATGTTTTACAGTGCACTCATAAGAGATCCATGAAACACTTAAACCCTGTATAAATGGGAAATCACCTTTTTTTTTTAAAAGTAGATTTATTGCAGATTCTTATATTTAACAGAGTTTTTGCAACATTAATTCACATAAGATTCTTTAATTTAACAGTTTGGATTGTATTTGTATGTAACTATATTGTAATCTTGATTAAAAATTCCCTCTCTAAAATACGCCAATTTACTATTCCGACTAAACAACCCGGTCTTACGGAAGGCGTATAAATAGCTTGACATTACACGTGTGTCATGAAGATGCATTTTAGCCGTTTCAGGTATCATTTGTCCACTGCTTTTTGCATGTCATACCGCAGTTAGGTTTAGGCAACAAATCCACTTTGTGTTGTTTAGGAAAAACGTCATGGTTGGGCTTGAAATAAGTACGCAAACCAAGTAAAATACGTACGAAAACAACGTAACATAATTACAGAAAACACGTCACAAACGTCACTAAAAAACATGTGACAAACGTAATTTACAAAACAAAACACCGGTCTTGAACATGGGTCTCCTGGTGAAAAGTCCTGTGTTTGTTGGACCCATCCGCCTCCCCTCCCACACGCCATAAGCGGTCTTTCTACCTTTTTATTCTACGTCACTAGCTCTGAGTGTAGCATATTTACGCGGATGCGTTTACATTGGACTCAGCACAGACTACATGGTGTACAAATGACAAGCCAAAAGCAAGAAAGGCGTTATCGCATTATCGTGGCATTCATATGCCTTTTCATGTGAACATGCTGGATTATACCTGTAATGAATATGTAGGGTTTTGTATGTAGATCGACTGGAAAATACAATTCTCATAAGATGCAAACACATTTTCAACATGTAAACTTTTAAAATCTTGTGCAATTTTAAGTAATGTCTGCAGTATCTCCCCAAACTCAGAACCCTAACTGCATGGCGTAGTTTCTGTTGTTGAGTTGTCGACTCTAGAAGTAAACTGTTGTGAAATAAAAGACCACACTGACCTTCCAGTTAGTGATGGCTCGTGCTTGCAGGATCCCTGGTGAAAATAAGGCAGATTCTGAACATGCAATAAAGAGGTACAAGACCTTGTTTCTCCACTGTGTCTCCTTAAAGCCCTTTCACTGTCTGCCGAGCTCCCCTGCCACCTCTCGTTCTCAGACATGAAATAATCCACAGATGAATTGCAGCGTTCAGCTGGAAATACAACATAACAGCATTACTGTACAGTACGAGTAGCCTGATGGCAACCTACTGCAGTACCGATGTTGTTGGAAGGCTTGCACTAAGCCGAGCAATTTATTTGATATAATAGCTGCCTGTTCTCTTATTTAGACAACAATAAGCCGAGGAGAAAAATCATACAAAAGCTGATGCTGCAGCACTATCAAAGTTAATGTGATACTCTACATTTTTTCACTTTAGCCCCTCCACAACCTCATACACATTAAATTCACAAATGCCTTTTGAGTTCCTTATTTTTATCATTTATTTCCAAGCCGAGGCTTATTTAAATGTTGTTGTTTTTTCTGCTCGCCTCTGCTTCGGCGGATGGGGGGAATTCTTTACTTAATTCCATTAACTTTGTATTGCTGCTCAATCTTTGGTGCCCTGAGCGTCAGTGCTGTGGCTTGGCTGTCTTTTAGCAGTTCTGCTTCAGCGCTCTTGGATAGAACATGACAGTTACATTAATGTCTCCATGTAAATTGCTGTCTACATGTAGGAAACAAGCAAAAGGGAAAAAAAGAAAACATGGAGCATTCATTGCCCCATGACAGGAGGAATTACAACAACATTCATTGTGTGTGGAGCCCCAAATGGCCCAGTCTATTATAGTGTACAGCAGTTTCACTGAGAATCCAACCAGGAAGATGGACAGCATAAAAAAGGCAATGACAGAAAACACTCACACAGTGCTTTTTAACTAAACAGTAGAAACATAAAGGAAACGGGGGTCAGGGCTCCTGTTTCATCAATTTTTGTGCGGAAGTACTGTAACATGGCATTAAAGCAAAGGTACCCTTTGGATTTTTTGTCGACTAGCTGTGATGTAGAGCAATGTTTGGGTGAGTGGGTCGCCGAATTGTTTGCATATGTCGAACCAGCATGCACACTACAGGTATGTGGGTGGTTTAGTAGTTATTTCTCCTGATAGTAGAAGTCCATACCTTTATCACGTCTCACATTTAACATGTCAGACTCGTGTTTTTGTCTCTTTTGTGGATTCTCACGGCTATGAAATTGAAAGAAAAAAAGTCATCGTCAAACAAAATAAAACGCGATGGTTTCGATCCAAGGCCAGTGATAAAATGGCCATGGCTCTGTTGACTGCTCTTCCTGGCTTCTGCTGAGGTGCAGTGAAGGAAACCAGAATATTTTCCATTGTTTAATGTGGGGTCGTTTGGCTGACCTCATTCTGCGCTGGTGATAAGGGCAGCAGAGCGACGAACCGTGGTGGAGGCAGCAGGAGCAGAAAGCTAGTACATTGAATGGAGAAATCAAAAAGTTAATGTGAAAACATGTACGGTAGATTATGATGATGCCAATATATGTCAGATTTTTTTAAAAGTCTGACCTGCCGATTTTCTCTCTAAGAACTATAATTGACAGCAAGGCGCCAGGCTTTTTTCACCACCATCCCGAAAAATAATTTCAACTGTCCCTAAGTCAGTGTAAACCATCAAAAAATCGAGATGTTATCCTTTTACTCTGTTATTGTCATCTATAGTGGTCATTTGCATAAAGGCGCACAATTCAAATGATTAGGAAGTAAATTATATATTAAATTGTATTTTTATTTAATATTTGCTTTAATTAAACAAATTCTTGCCATTAGTTAGTAGTTCTAATTATATATTATAAGCTGCTTTGAGCTAGTGTTAGGAAATTAAAAAAGGTCATAATTCCCTCTCTAATATCTATTCTACATTACTGTGAAAACATCTCCTTCAAACAACAGTGTTTATTCAAGTTTCTCGCCAAAAACTAAAATTTACAAGATTACATTTGAACATGTCATGATAGCGTTAAAATGTACTTTCACCCAATAGCCATTTTTTTGTGAGGTGTTCTCAATACTATAGAAAAGGAACCAGAGGCCGAGTGTCCAGGATTTCGGTATTCATTCCTTATGCCACATCAGATGTTTATGTTATGATATAAATTTCGTTTGACCTACTTAAGAGGAACACAAAATCAAATTTCCATGTCTACGCAATGCTTCACTCATGGTGTTCTGGTTGATCTGAGGACATTGCTTATCCTTACCACCACCGGCCAGTTCAAATTACAGACGCATATTAAAGAGCCATTATAGAGAAAGCAATCACTACATTTGGTTCACTTTAACTGCAACAGCTATGTGAATGCAGAATATTGCTGTTCTGTCCAGTTGTTATTAATATTTACATGTTGAGAAAACAGCGTTTTTTTGATTAAATCACTTAATGGTAAAAAAAAAGAAGAGTCAATAAACTTTTAAACTAAAGGATAGTTACTGTATCTACTACGACAGAGCTACTTGTACAAACTGTACAGTGTTGTTGTGATCTACGAGATCTAGACAAAGTAAAAGAACACAGCGTGTGTGATCTCAGGCTATACAGAGAAACACCGACGGAGAGCTTTTCTGAAGTGAGGTGGGCATTCTCGACTTGAAAGAACATCTAACACAAAAGTTGTGCTGCCGAGATGACAACACCATGTCCTGAAGACACGTCCAAAGATGAGTGTCTCTGCCTTGCCTCTGTTCTACTGGCACATTTTTTCTGGCTTCTCTGACTTCACAGTGAGCCACATACTGTTGTGCAGCCAGAGTACCTAGCAGCCACCCTCACTCTGTGTATCCCACTCGCTTTCTTTACTCTTAAGAAAAGAGAGTGGACAAGAAGCATGTGCTGTCTTACAGATGAGTATTACATCTAAGGAACCATCATTGTGAATTTCAATTGTTTGTGTTGTACCACTTCGTTATTCCGTGGAAAAAAATGCTGGAGATTAGGGATGTCAGGGCGAGGACAACGGTTTTACCGATTACAACGGACATTTTACAAGAAAAGATGACGATCAATAAATGTAGAGCGGTTACTTTGATCTTTAGCGTTGGATGGCTGCGTGTCTGGCCTCTCTTGGTCGAGCTTCGAGGTTTTCACCCGGCGCTGTTGCGCCGCGCACACCGGCTGTGAACACACTGACACCAAATCCTTCGTCATCGTCTTGTCTGTCAACTCTTTCATGCCGTGTGTGTGAAATCTGTCTCCTGCCGTACAGAGCACTTTCAGTTTGTAGCGACCGTTGTCCAAATTTGCTGCGAAAATTAGCTAAATGGGTTTTATTTCTATAAAAAAAGCAAAACGGCGGTGGGCAAGTTATGTAATCGGTGTACGCCCAAACACCGTGCAACACCGGTGACACCGACTACCGCGGCAAGCCTACTGGAGAAAACCACTGTTAATTTATGGATCCGTGAATGAAGACATTTTTGCAAAGCTATAATTTATAAAACTAAGTCACTTGATGTGGTACTGTAGACATATCTTATCAATGAAGTTTCAGAGATTTGTGTCAAACTGTTTAAGTTACTGGTACTCCTAGGTCTGGGCTTGAAATATAACATTTTCCGTACAGGAGAGGTGACAAGAGTAAGAGATATTTCTATTATTATGCAATTGCTACAGCTTTCCTACAGGGACCCTAACAATATTCCTTTTACGCTGCACTATCCATCATGATAATGAATGGCGGTAACTTATCCCGGGACATAAATCTGGCAAGCCCCAACAGCCCCGTGACACAGCATTTAATTACAACGCATGTCTAATTGAAACACCCCCGGAAAATAGTGGGATGTCTCTCTGGCTGTAGCAGGGTTAAAAAAACTTAATTAATTATGAGGCACCTCCCTCCCTCTTTATTCTGAGCCACTGGCGTCCCTGCCTCAGTGAGCTGATGACATTTTCAGCCTCCCTTTCATCCTTCAGAGAAATGAATGACGTGGCAAGAGCGTTATCAAATGAGCTGTAGAGCCAGCCAGTGAATATGTCATCGAGTGTGACTGCTCCCTGAGTGAATTGTGATTTATCTGTATGGCTCCCTCGTCATGTTAACTGACTTGCTACCCGGCACCCCGCACCCCCACCCTGTGGTTGACAGGCTCAGTCGATCATTTTGGGGGATCTCTAGGTGAGGTGCCGGCTAATGTAGTCTGGGACCCTCCTGAAGAACAGCACCCCTACGTTTGACCCCAGTTGCCCCTCACTACAGGGGACTGTTTCCATTCATTGCTTTCACATCCCTAATCAATAGTATATGGCACTCCCACTCTTAGATACAGGGCGGATGTTCTCTTCAGTATGCATTTGTGAGTGGGGAGAGCTAAACAATACAACACGAGCTGCAACGATTAGTGTAGTAATCCATTAGTCGATCTACAGAAAAATTATCGGCAACTATTTTGATAATCGATAAATCGTTAAAGTAATTTTTCATGCAAAAATGTCAGAAAATGCGGTTTTCAGCCTCTCAAATATGGAGATAACTTGTTATTAAATATTAAAATTAATATCTTTGGGTTTCAGACTGACAAAACAAGACATTTAAAGACATCACCTTGGACTTTGAGAAACTGGGATGGACATTATTCAGTATTTTCGGACATTTTATTGACCAAACGATTAATCTGCAGATTAATTGATTATGAAAATAATCGTTAGTTGCAGCCGCACATAGTTTGTCATTAGATTTTGGTAAATGAAGACGCCTCTAAACTAATAACAACAAACTATTGAATTAATAAAAATGGCAAATTCAAATTATCTCTGTGAAAGCTTTGTTTCATCCACAGAACTATTACACAACTAACCCATGCACATACTTAAATAACTTTCACACCAACTTTCTTTATTGACCCCATGAGTTAAGAGTGGAGGAAAGAGAAACAGGGAAACAAGAAGAAGTAATGGGCAGTGAAATATGACATAAACAAATCAATGTTTTTGGAGCATTTTAGTTTGAAAGAGGCTGGGAAGCTGCATTAGCCACTTGGCTGCACTAGCGACTAGCACAGCCACATACCTAAGTGATAGCGAGCTAGAAGGATCACTATCTATCAGTGGCATTCCGGTTTAAAAAAGCATGATGCAAATGCATGAAAGCAAATGGCAAATGGCCGTAGAACAGCAGTCTTGAAACAGAAGTCTTGAACCACATCCTTGTAAGTTCTGTTTTTGCAGTTACAATAATGAATGTTATGTAATCTTATATATACAGTATATATCTATTTTTTTTTTTTTAAATAAGAAAACCGGAAATTGTTAAAGAGGAGCTGTTATGCTTATTTTCAGGTGCATACTTATATTTTGGGTTTCTACTGGAACATGTTTTCATGCTTTAATTTTCCAAAAATGTTTTATTTTTCTCACACCGGCTGTGCTGCGGCACCTCTTTTCACCCTCTGTCTCAAACGCTCCGTTTGAGCTCCTACATGCACAAAAAATGTATATAACACACTAAAAGAAAGGGAAAAAGCACAAAGGCGTAATAGGTCCCCTTTAATAAGCTTAAATTGTATCTATTTAATGTCCATCACATGTACCCAGAATGATAGGTACAGCCCCCTGCTCCTGACATTATCCTGAATAAAGCTTTTGTCAAAAATAAGAATTTTAAAACTCACAGAAACTTTTGAGAAACTTGCATCAAGGACAGCTTGGAGTTGTTGACAAGGCATTTCTTGATCTTCTTGTACAAAAAAAAGATGCGCTTTAAAGTTGTTTATGTCAGAATCAAGTTCGTGTAACTAAGTAATGTATTCATCAGCCTTCCAAAATGCTCCCAGTGCCTCTGTTTGGCAGAGACAGCACTTACATGTACATCAAGCAAAGGGTGGAGGGTTGTTGGGGTAACACCAGGACAAGCGAAGGGACCTTGGAAAACTTAACTAAAAAAGGTGATGCAACTTCCCAAATAATAATTTAACCAGTTCCATACATTTGTCATCCACAATCACGCCCATGCCCTGCCCCACCTGAGCTTGATAAGTGAACGCCTGAACCTTAAGTACAGTGTTGAAAGGCTGCCAGCAGACACTCAAAAGCCAAATCAAAAGCTTCACTGTAGAATCAAAAGAGTTCGGTCTTTCTCTGCATAAACATGAGAGCAATGGAGGTGGTGGGCTGCGTTGAATCTGAGCCAGTTTTGACTGGTTTCTGCAACTCTGTGTTGTCGTATATCCTTTCGCCTTTGCTGTCAAATTCAAATGTCATTTTAAGCCAAGTAAAATTACTGCTATGCACTTTATCCTTCACATGAAATAGGACATATTGTTGCAATATTTTTTGCTAAAAACTTCATTGTACTTCACAATGTTAAACTCCTTAAATGGCTTGCTCTCCAGAATATTTTTCTGAGATTGGCCAAAGAAAGAAAATGTATTTTCTAGTATGGCATGGTGCTAAAGAAGAAGACCGTGTGAACATGACATGCCATTGGAAGTATCAGAATAATTAATGATTATTCACAAATTATACATTTACTTGGGATATTTGCATCTTTAAAACAATAGTGGAAACATTTCATAATTATCATCTAAGGAGTGACAAGACAAGTGTCATTATTACCCTATTTCAAGTTATTGATGATAAGGAAGAAAGAAGCTTGAAAACTGTTTCTCTAATTGTAAAAAGAAAAGACTCACTATATATTGTAGTTATAAGTGCATAGCACACTTATAAACCTTCACCTTACCTGGTCAGGTAAAGATTAGTAAATACTATGTTCTGTCACTTTTTAATTGTAATAAAATATAGGGGTGTAAGAAAATATCATAAATATTGAGTATTGCGATATTATGTTTTGTGATACTGTATCGATTCTCAATAACTCTACTGATTTTTAATTAATAGTTTTCATGCAAAGATTAACTCGGTCAGTACTTTATTGCAAAGATATGCGTCCTCTCACTGTATGTGCCCTACTCAAATTAGTGCTGTGATGTTGGATATTAAGGGGACTGTGATAAATGCAGATCCCTATCTGTGATCTCTTTATACTATGACAGTTTTACTAAAATTAGATTTTAAAAAATCGCAATGTATCACCTTGCTCACAGTAACGCAATATTGAATCGTAACCCCTGTATCATAATACATATTGTGTTGCCAGATTCTTGCCAAAACACAGCCCCAATAAAAGATATATTCCACTCCCAATCTGCAGTCCAATTTTTAAACCAAATACAGTTCAGTCCAGTTTCACAGGGGAGTTAATATCATACTGACAGGGAGACAATGTCCTCTTTATTGCATCACGTCATTGTCTCTCAGTGACGGTGTCCTCTCCTGTCCTAGTAGGGCTGCACAATTAATCAAATATTAATCGTGATCGCAATTTTGGCTTCCCACAATTAAATGATCATGACCGACTGCGATACTGACGTTTATAAGGCGTGCTCCGCTCATAGAAAACTCAGCTGCATATCAAATCAAACCCCTCCTACACTAGCAGCCAGCCACCAGGGTGCGATCGACATGTTTTGGCTTCACTTTTGGGGTGCTGTCATGCAGCTGCACGTTCCCTTTTCCTCTGTCCTGAAAGTTGCGGCTACAGTCCAGTATAGATGGTAGTAGTAGTAGTAGTAGTAGTAGTAGTAGTAGTAGTAGTAGTAGTAGTAGTAGTAGTAGTAGTAGTAGTAGTAGTAGTATATTACTCGTTTTGCAAAACAAAAGTGCACTGAATTCAGGTGAAGAAAAGCGGTATTTTAAGTCTTATTTTGATACAAAGATTTGTTAATTAGTAGGAGCACAATGTGAAAGTGAAAGCGAAAGCAGTGCTCTGTTCATTTAATTTTGGGTAAAAAAATGTTTTTGCTTCAAGGGGATGCATTGTGAATTTTGATGCAATGATTTGTACATTAGCAGAAATGTAGCACAACATGGAAGCGAAACTGTTTATTTAATTGTGAAAGTGCAGAAAAAATATTTTGTCTCTAAAATCTAACAATAATCGTGATATATAATCGGGATCTCAATATTGATCAAAATAATCGTGATTATCATTTTGGCCAGAATCATGCAGCCCTATGTCCTAGTGTGCTTTCTGTAAGCCTGTAAACCTTTTATCTTTCAGACATGTTGGATGAAAGAGAAGGATAAGTACAGAGCATACAGCATGGGACACTAACATCTTATTAGAATAATGGCCATCAGGAGAACGTCGTCCCTGCGTTGCTGTTCACAGTAGTATACAGACTTTCGTATTAGCTCCAGCTCTGTCGCCGGTAAGTGTCATGCAAAGAGACAGGTCATTTACATTTTTGATAAAATGATCCTGCATTTTTTATTTGTCTTTGAAATTAAAGACTTCTTTAATCATTGTGGATGGAGGGGGACTTAGCCGACGTACTCATGTGTTTCTGATTGCATTAGAACTGATGTGGCGTGGCATGATGGATATTTAATAGTTGTGCTGTCCCTCTGTATCATGTCAGGAGTCTGACACACACAGATGCTCTGGAGCTCTCCAGCCCATACAGAATTGCTTTAATTATTAGGCCTATCATCTTAGCTTTGAGATGAGAGGAGGGGTGAGCGGAGCGGAGGAGAGGAAGAGGAGACGTATAGACGAGTGAAACAAGGCCATGCGAGACGAGTCAAAGGTTGTTGTCAAAGGTTCTAAATTGGTTTATCAGACGTTTGTGCATGGTGATGTGGTGTCAAACTGACATGCCATATCCTGTTTGTCTGCAGTACTTTCTTCTCCACAGGCCCCGTATGGGGCCTAATTGCTGTGTGTATCTACAGAGGCCGCGAAGAGCCCACGGCAGCCCTGTAGTGCCCCAGGCAGTGTGCTGATCAGACCTCTCCCTCTGCTGCGCTAAACTGTCATCTTCCACAGCTATGTGTTTTTATATTGCAGCATAAAACTGATTTTACTTGATTAAAAAGATCAAATGTTGGCCATGCCAATATGAGTAACTCAAAAAGAAACGCCACAATTGCGTCACCAGTACGACAGAAGCATCCATCAGTGCACGGGCGCTGGCACGTCCATTCTTGATAATCCAGAGCTATAATGAAGGAACATAAAACGGCCATACAAATTTTCCTAGAATACTTTTTATGGAAATAAAGAGGACAGATGAGAGCAGAGGCCAGAGAGTGATTATGTGAGAGAGAACAGCCACTCTTATGCTGGCACCTTCAGCGTGCGGGCCATCTGCATAGAGGGCCTGGAAATGAGGATGACAATGCTAATCACTGCCATGGAGGCCTGACTGGTGTGGATGAATGGCCATCCCAGGCTCTGAACACACTGAGTAGCGCTCATCACACAATGTTTTTGTCTGGGCATGCCAGGTCCACAAGCCTCCACCAACCCCGCCCTTTTCCTGTACACACTCCATCACTCAGTGGCAACATGTGTATGGCTTCCTGTCAATTCAGGAAGTCTTGGTTCATGTCCCAGCCACATTAATGGACTAGGCAGAGGATACTTAGTAATTTCCTATTTCCCTATTGAAGCAATTGTTGTTGGCTATTCTCATTCATCGTTGCCCCCCAAAAACTGGATCATTATCTGTTTCTTGTTTCTGTATTGGTTGTTTCTTTCTTTCTCGTACTCAATCCTTCATCCTAGAAATCTAGCATTTGCATCTTTTAAAGGTGTTTTCTTTTGGTCAGTGATTTAAAAAACAGCAAGCTAGGAGTTATTATGAATGTATGTTTTGTAATGAAGTCTTAACATTTGTCATAAAAAGGGGCTCTGATGTACCGTAGCCTCGGGTCAAATCAAATAATCAAAGCAAGTGAAATTGTCTCGAGGATAAGATCAATCTAGTGACATGTATTTTCATGACCGATCAATCAAAAGGCTAAATCAGATACACAGGATTTTCAGTTCGAGAAAATGTGTGGTTAATTCCTTTATCCTTAGAAAATGAGAAGAATATATTGAGAATGACACATTTACATGAGCAAATAAAAGGCTGTGCCAAGACGGTCTTTGGGCACAGGGAGGGAAGGCCCATATTCTCAACTTTTCATCCTGATGGTTTCCAGCTGTAGTGTGGGCTTGCTTTTGCGGGTGTCCCCATAAGTGAATGTGAAGTGGACCAGCTGCCTGGCAGCCGGCTTCTCTTTGCCCCCAGCTTTTGGTAACCAGTAAACCCCTGTGTCCTTGTTGCACTGTAAGGTCTTTTTGAGGTAATCTCACAGCCCGCTGTTTGGCTCCACTAGCTCGTGTACAACAATATACAACGCTGACCAGAAATTACGGGGAATGATAACAAACAGCGACATGTAAAAATCTCATATTATTTTAATCTTTTAGAAGTTAAGAATTAAAATCAACAGCGGTAACAGATGTAATTCCTAAAACACCAATATAGGTTATCTATCATGATCATGTTGGTTTATTTTTTCAGAGTATTGCAGTCATGATTCTGTTTTTGCAAACATGAACTAACATGTCTTAATGTTATCCGGATAAGCATTAATTGGTTTAGTTGATGGCTTACTCGAGGGAGAGTGGAAGTGAAGTTTCAGCATTTCCTTACTGAAGACAGGGTGATTACAGATATGTTCCAACGCTGCATGCACACAGACAAAAACCAAGAGGTGATTAATCCATGAAATTCAAAACCATGTCTTCATTAAAATAGAAGCTCTGTGCTTTTTTGCGCCTTAAAAGAACAGAGAAATAACTGTCAATATTGAAAAAGCAATATGTTTTCAACTACTTCTTACGAATTTTTAAATGCGGAGTGACAGAAAACGGATTTATTAAAAACGGAGTACTCGAAAGTAGCCGACTAGGCTGCTGAAGAAGTAAAGAAGATATCGGCCGATTAATCGGCTATCTGCTTTATCCTGCTGCCACTATCGGTCGACCTCTATCTTTTGTGATGCTGCATCGATTCTCAAAAACACAATTTTTAATTAATAGTTTACATGCAAAGATTCGTGACAGACAGTGTTGGATGTTACAAGGTCTGTGATAAATGCAAATGCAGATCCCACTGTTCTGATTGCATAATAAGGTAAGCTCTTTTTTAAACTCAGATTTTATGCATATGGTGGTGTGTTCTTTATACTATGACAGTTCTCCTAAAATTAGATTTAAAAAATCGCAATATATCGCCTTGCTTACAGTATCACAATATATTTAATCGTACCCTACACAAGATATCTTTACAACTACTGTTTAGATCGCCATAAAATATTGTATATATGGATATTTTGTGGTATCCAGAGGATGAGTCTCAATAGTTTGGTAGTGGCCTGATTTTTTTTCTACAATCAGAGGACAAACATTTTGGTTCAGGGCAAAGTTTAACATCAAATTATTTATTAAAAAAAAATTACAGTCAAATTTATGGTCTCCAAAGTGTGACTCCAGATATTTTGGTGAAATTGTGACTCTTTCTTTCTCACCACCATCAGACCAAAGTTTCCGCTTGCAGACATTAAAGTCTAATATGACATTTGACAAAATGCTATGACATTCATTCTTCATTCCATTTATTCCAACATGACATTTTAAGCCCCACAACTGCTCTTTGCATAGCAACATTTATAAAATATTAAACTAATGTTTAAACAACATCAATGAAGTAATTATCCAAACTTTCTAAAAGTTTAGTTTTAACCTGGAGACCTCTTTCAGACTGAGAAGACAGGCTTTTTACTGCATGTCTTGTTGCAGCGGGTATGCACTGCTGCAGTTCAACTTTCATGTGGGTCCTGTCGGAAAGCACTTCATTCTAATGTGCTGTGGTTTTTTAAAATCCAATCCCAAGTAAGAAATAAAAGCCCAGACAACTGCATTACTGTCCAACCTGTCAGCTTTGTTAAATATACGCTCCATCCTGCCTGCCAGAGCCTTAAAAGCTGAGCTGGCAGAGCGCAGGACTGGAAGTGACAAAAGCAGATAACTGCAGCTGCGATTTTAGGAAAGGAGAATGGACACTTAAATGCATTTTTATACGTTTACAAGGAGTTCATTCTGTTCTCCATGAATCAATAATAAGCAGCATGCAGGAGACCTAAGATACAATTCCTCACTCCGAAGTACCTCCCTTGTCACTACAATGAGAATTAAAGTCAACATGCTGTCAGGTGTAATGACATTCATGTTTCCCCTTAGCTCCAGTAAGCCTGTCTCATGGGGCAGAACAAACCAAAGTAGCCTGGAAATAAAATATTTCCTTTTGCAAAATCGTACACGACTTCGTTGAAAATGAAAAAAAAAGGCTATACAAATGTCCTGAGTGTGTTGTAAAAACTAACACATGGCTAACATTATAATAGGTAGAACAATGTTGCCCATTTTAGTTCTCATTAGCCTGCATTTCTTTTTGCACTGTTAAGATTTCACTGTCATTACAGTGACATTTAATTAGATCATACAACAACTTGGCACACTAGCTGTGTTTCCATTCAATTGTCAAGCGAATTTTAAGCGAACTTTTGAAACGACGCAAAAAAAGAAATGCGAATTAGCCCCGTCTCCATCAACAGGTTTGGTGCGAATAAACTCGGCCAGAAGTTGGCGCTACAGGCTACACATGGCTGTAATCCGCCAGTAAACAGAGTAGAAGTTGTGGAGGTTGCAAACCGGACACAAAACAATTCGGCTTAGCCATCTAATCATCTACGAGAGAGAGAGAGAGAGAGAGAGAGAGAGAGAGAGAGAGAGAGAGAGAGAGAGAGAGAGAGAGAGAGAGAGAGAGAGAGAGAGAGAGAGAGAGAGAGAGAGAGAGAGAGAGAGAGAGAGAGAGAGAGAGAGAGAGAGAGAGAGAGAGAGAGAGAGAGAGAGAGAGAGAGAGAGAGAGAGAGAGAGAGAGAGAGAGAGAGATGTTTCATGCTGTTCGGAGACGAAGACAAGCATTTGCAAACGGCTGATCAGTCGTGTGAGTTAAATGTTCGCTACGTCAGAATTTATTCGGCAAAGGCGTTTCCATGAACCATTTAGCTGATCAACTTTTGTTCGATAAAGGCAAAAACCACCTCAAGGCAGCGTAAAAACCTTTTTTCCAGGAAGTTTTATCTAATTTTCCGTTTCCATACAGCTTTTCTGATGCGATACTTCAAAATGCACATAAAAATATGTGAACGGAAACATGGCTACGGAGTTGGCTGTGCCGTTGGTATATCCCTCTATCACACTCATAATTCATTACCATCAACAAGCCTTATCTTTCACAAAGGATATAGTCACTTTTAAGTGCATCTGACAAGTCCAGCTGTTACTCAGATTGGCTCTCAGCAGATCGCGGTTCCATGCTTCAGTTGGAAGGCTCAAGTCCCTCAGCATTGCGTTTGGATATTGAGATGTTTCATGCAATTATGAAAACCTCATTGCTCACATAAAACATCCATATATTCAATCACAGTCTGTCTTTAGGTTATGTTGCACTACATCAATGTAGTCAGGAGACATTTTTTCTTATTCAATGAGTTGTTTGATCAAAAAAAGAATAGTCACGAATAATATCTAAGCCCAGGCATCCACAGGGGATGAAGGAGACTTCTTATCTGAGCCACACTGGGACGCATAAATAAATGAGTAAATTGGCTCCAACTGTATAATTGGGATACAATGATATTCCCTTATCCAACCAATTCTCTGTAGAATTCATATAATCCATACTCGTGGATATGAACTTGTTTTGAGCCATAGAATAAATAGACACATTGAATAAATATGCGGAAAAGAAAATCTATATATGTAAGTGCTTATCTTAAAATCAAAGGTAGATTTATAAATATACAACTGTTAAATCAGCTTGAGACGGAGTTACTTGACATAGGCCGACAAGGCTAATGCTCTCAGACACGAAACACAGAAACAAGACAAATGATTGCGTATATTCAGTCCATGCAAACAGATAAGATGATTGTGACTTTAAAGAATGATATTTTCATTAGTGGCGTCCTGTCAATAAGCACTCAACTTGAGAAATCAATCTTTACACTGCCACTCTGTTTGCTCACTTCAACATCGTGGTGCAATTATCCTTTTTGACATTTTTGGCAATAGACTATGTAGTATTAAAAAAAAAAATCTACTGACACCTTATACTGTTGTGAAGTCGTGGAACGAGAGAGAGAAATTGTGGCTAATTCCACTCCACTGGATGCCCACCACTTCACTCCGCAGTGGTATGGCTGGCCTTGGGAGGGAAAGATTGGCATGACACATGGTGTTGCTCACTGGCAGTTGAAACCTAGCCACTTGGCTTACATTGGCCCATTTACAGTGGTGTTGATCAATATGCATTGTAAGCAAATTTCCACTTTCGGCCGTAAATGCCAAACCGTATATAAGAAGTGGACGTAGGCACTGTGGCGTCATCCATTGGTTTTTAGACTGCCATTTTAAAGTCTCGAATTCAGCTTTTTGGGCGTCGCCATCTTGTTTTTTTGCAACCAGAAGTGACACGAGAGGGTGGAGTTAAGTACAACCAAACGCTGAATAAGATATTTTTAGGCGACCAAAAAGGTTACAATTAACTTTCATTATCTGAAAACACACCATGAAAGGGTTAAAGTTGTAAGACGAAAACACGGACAACTCCCAGACCGGGCAACACCGTGATAGCAACCTGTCAATCACAAAGTAGCCACGCCCTAAAGCATACCCTGCTTTATGGTCTATTTGACTCTAAATCGGACCATAATTTACTAAATGAACATCATGCTGTATTGAAGAAGACTTGAAACTAGCGATTGAGACCATAAACTCATGTTTACAATGTTTACTGATCAAGTGAGAAGTAGGGTCATTTTCTCATAGATTCTATACAATCAGACTTCTTTTTGCAACCAGAGGAGTCGCCCCCTGCTGGCTATTAGAAAGAATACAAGTTTAGGGCACTTCAGCATTGGCTTCACTTTTCAGAACCGGAGTTGCCGCTTGTGGCAAATTAACAAAAGTGTGGAATTATGTGAGCCTGTACCAGACTTTTACTGTATGACTCTCTCTGAATTGTTTGGGTACCTTGTTTCAATCAAATAAAAAAGGCAATAGAAAACATTTTAGTTAATGTGGTGGTGATGAAGGCAAAGCATGAATCACTAAATCATTGGAAATGAAAAGTTTACCGGTATTAATTTATCTCTTTTGTTGCATGTATCATTGTAGTTCAAATGAAAATTAGTAGTATTTTTACAGTAATTCATCTAGAACTGCAACTAACGATTATTTTCATTGTTGATTAATCTGCCGATTATTTTCTCAATTATTCAATTAGTTGTTTGGCCTATGAAATTGTGAAAAATTTTGATCAGTGTTTCCCAAAGCCCAAGATGATGTCCACAAATGTCTTGTTTTGTCCATAAATCAAATATATAAATTTTACTGTCATAGAGGAGTAAAGAAACCGAGATATTCACATTTAAGAAGCTGGAATCAGAGAATTTTGATTCTTTTTTTCTTAAAAAATTACTCAAACCGATTAATTGATTGTTGGCGATTTAATTTAATAGTTTACAACTAATCGATCAATCGTTACAGCTCTAAATTCATCAATGTATCATATACTTTATATCACACAAAATGGAATTATATGTGTATTATAATTGTAGAGGTTTCCTAATATTTTCCATAATCATTAAAGCAAAATACCAGTTAAAAGTTAAATTGAGTCTAAAGTGAAACCGTTGACTCTACAGTTAATATTTTTTATATCCTTTCTTTTTCACATGTTGATCATACACTTAAATTGCTCCATGTGAATTGACTCCAGTGCAGCAGCACAAAAAGCCTGAGCGAGATGGTACAGCCACAATATGCTTGAAAGATGAGGAACTCACCCCTTTCCAGCCATTTATTGCAAACCTTTTCTACAAAGTGCTCCAAACGGAGCCATTACACGACTGAGGTGAAAATATTTGCTTTTATCACCCATCTATTTGAACACTGGCCACATCCCCAGCCAGCAAAATGCTCAGTGTGTAGCAATCACAGTCTTGCTTTGCATGTCATCATTTCCAAACAATTTACCAGCTGCAATTAACTGACTCCAGTTGTCATCACAGTGCTTTGTGAACTCTTTAGCAGAGGAGTTAATTTATTAAAGAGACTAAAATAAAAGTCTGCAGTAAACAGTGCATATGTACACACGGTCCATATATGTATCACTGATGATTGCACACACCAATTGAAAATAAAAATGACCTCCGCCTGACAAATTAGAAATAAACCTGTTTGACAGGCCCCGTTTGGTTAGAACAAATGTGAGACATGAAAAATTGTTTGACACACTTTCATAAAAGCAAGTGGCGGCAGCCCATCCTTTAGCATGTGGTAATGGCCTCTCGTTGTTAGATTCAATGGAAAAAGCTATTCATACTGTTACGTGATTGAAAAGAAAATTGAATCCTTTTGATGTTATAAATGTGTCTATTACCGCATTTGCACACAAAATTTCTATGGAAATTATAGAGAAAGGAGTGATTCTCTGGAGGAAATGTTTGGGAATGACATATTGAATTCTATTCCTGCCTGAATATCAATATAGTGTATGCGTTCAAGAACAACTTGAAAACTATATGATTTTTCACTGGGCTGAAAGCCTAAAATTACTATACTATACAGTGTATATATGAGAAAAGGTTAATGGTTAGATATTTCTTATGTTCTAATGAACAGCCTCTTCAGTTTACTGCTAAAGTTACGAGCAACTTTCTCTCTCTTATACCTGATGAGTTATATCTGCAGCTACTGTTGGAGTTCATAAAAGGTTCAAAGGTGGGATGGGTCAACTCGACATTTAGTACATGAAAAATGATTTTAAAAGGAAATTATCCTTAAGGGTGAAAGGATATAAGGGAAGCATTTTCTTTTTTTCTGAAATAGAGTTAAATAGAGCCATTAGAAGGGTTATTCAGAGAATATCAGTCAGTTACATAGAGCCTTGTGCCGAAGCCTTTTACAGATGTATTTTTTTTCTTTGTAAGGCTACATAACAATTTATCTACCAAGGGTAGGTTCACCGAATATGCACTTGGCAACTGTATCGCGCAAAGGGAGGTTCCCTGTACAACCGCAGTCTGCATACTGCTGACCACTGAGCAGCTCTCCTACAGCAGTCGAGCAGTGCCTTGCTCAAGAGCCTCCCAATGGTTTGGACTGAGGTGACCAGTGAGTGTTATTCATGTACTTCCTCACAATGATATTTTCCTCTGGGTCTGGAAATTGAACAGGTTCACTTCCGATATCAGTTTAACAGATCGGTTTTGGATTTTAAAGTCGACTGAGGCCTGGCAGGTATTATGTTAAAAAGTAGTCTAAGGCTGCAACTAATGATTGATTTCATTGATAAATCTGTTGATTGTTTTCCTGATTAACTGATTGATAATTTTTTCTATATCATGTCAGAAAGTAGGTAAAAATGCCCATGATTATTTTTAGGGATGCATCGATCTTTAATTAATAAGCTGTATGCCTCACTGTGTGGAAGTGACTGGGATCATTCTGTTATGTGTAAGGCAACATCAGGCTTGACTTAAACATTGTTTTCCTAATTTCGTAAAACAAAATGTAACAAATAAATACATAGATATAAATTTACTGAATTGTTATTTATTATGAAAATAATAAATCGTACTCCATTAACTTGGTAAAACACCTTCAAAATGAACAGGAATTACAATTCAAGTGTAAACCTCTTAATGCAGCAACAAATTGGTCAAAACTTGAACAGGAATTAAAATTCCAATATATAATGTATATAGTACTGTATATAAACATAGAATTGAATTGACTTGATCGGCCCCGTCGTCACCAATACCCTGATCCAGCTATTTGAGTCAGTATCAGCCCAATATCTGATATCAGTATCGGTGCATCCCTAATAATTTTCCATTGCCCTAGGTAGGTGACATATTGAAACTGCTTGTTTTATTCGACCAACGGTCCAAAACTCAAGGATTTTCAATCTCTATATGACAAAGTTGATCGTAAATACTCACATTTAACTAGATGGAACCATGAATGTTTGGCTTTTTTGCTTGAAAAATCAATTTATTGATCATCAAAATGGTTGTTGATTGATTTCACAATTAATCAACTAATTGTTTCAGCTGTCAAACAGTGAGGAAAGAAATACTGACACAAAAATACTGTAATGAAAGCCAAGAATACTATACAACATTTGTCATGGTTGATTAAGTTAAAAAATGATGGAGAATATAGCGTCGGCTTATAAGTGACATATTTATTTATTTATTTATTTATTCTCACTTTTGTCACATTTTTATATTCCTATGTCATTTTGATTATAGTCCATAGACCATCGTCTAATGTTGATGTCTCATGTATGTCTTCATCTGTTTCAACTTGTACTGTATGTACAAAAACCTCTAATTAGCACAGCGTTTCAAAAATTGCTAAAATAATAAATTATTTACAAAAAGGGGGAAAAATATTTTTGACTCATGAATTAACCATCGCAGTTAGGAAAAAACATTTTGATAGGAACATTAGGTGAGCGAGCGTCACTCAACACACGGTGAGAGAATGCTGATTTCTTCTTCTAGGTTTGCATTACGATTGTGCACATTATAAATCCCCTCATACGTGGAACACTGGAATAAAATAGTCAACAGTCAAGAGGGTCACCAAAGTTCTTAGCTTTTAGATTCTTCCGATAGCAGATAGAGATTAGAGAAATATTGGATTCCTTTCTGAATGAGTATTTAAATTCAAACAATCAGACATTAATCTACAATGTTAACATCTTGCAAAGTAAGAAGGCTATTAATGATAAGCGACTGATGCTAAAGAACACAATGCTATTCATTTTACTCTCTTTACTGTTAATAACCTTCAATCTTTGATTCAATTCATGTCAAAACTTTTTTTGAGTGTTTTTAATAGTGTGTTTAAAGTCATATGTGTCACATGTGGCAAAACTACTGACAAAACATCCAAGAAACTAAACCGGAATCTGTATTCAAGGTAGTACACCTCCATAATTTAACCCGTCGTTGAACACAAGCTGTTTTCTGATCACTACACCACAACATTATTCAATTGCCTTAATGAGTGCATTTAAAGACTTTTCAGCTATGCTCATATTTGATGTTTCGGGCCTGTTGTAAAACATTTTGAAGTCTCAGCAAATGGTTGTAATAGCTTCCTTTCAAAATGGTGATAATGATTATGGATGTATTCAAATGAAATTAAATCTCAAAGACTGTGATGCAAGTCACTGTGACGAACTCAAGCGCATCAATCATTTTCCTGAAGCTTACAGGAACACTGTCGATTCACTCGGAGGTACTTTTGATGTCAGACACAAAGGAATAATAATTGCTTTAATTCAAAGGTACACTTTATACTTACAATTTCAATCAAATTTCAATCTAGGATCAAAAGGATATGTTTGCATTATGCTCTGGAGCAATCCCATCCCTGAGCTTGAGGACAGATTTTCCCAGAATGTTTAGTAAATAGAAAAAGCAGATGGCAGTTCGTTTTTCTGCACTCATTACATTAAAAAGATGCACAAAGTTTCCACCCCACAGCACATAAAAACCAAAACATCATGATTAAAAACGAGTATGTTATATGAGAGGTGGCGAATATAGGCTCTGATTACTAATTTCAAATTGCTAAATATGCACCAATTTCGGTCATTTGCTAAAGCATTTGATCAAAAGTGGTGTGACGCCAAAAGAAAACCTTTCAAGGCTGGACAGAAGTAGGCACTGCATTCCATGCGTACGGCATAAAAGCTGTCACTTCTTCTACGTTATCGCAGGGATGGTGAGGAAGTCGAGCAAAGTGGTGAATTTAGTTGTTAACGTGATGGATGCGACCTGAGGACAACGGGATATTAATTTGCATGTGATTAGCAAGACTGTGATTGAGTGGGTACAGAAGTGGCGTGCTGTGGTGTGTTGTTGCCGTGTCATGCGGTTGTCATCCGGTGCGTGCGTGCGTGCGTGTGTGTGTGTGTGTGTGAGAGAGAGAGAGAGAGAGAGGGTGTATGTGTGTGTATTTGAGTGTAAAACAAGCTCAGTGGCTGCAGGTGTGAAAGTAGCCCAGGCTGTGAACTCCACACACTCCCTCATCCTCTCGCACTTCCTCTCCCTCTCATTGCTTTTTCTTTTTCTCTGATTTGGTTTTACACTGCTGCACTCTACTCATTTGCATCTGCTCCTGACACCCTTGTACGAGTCACAAGCAGCCCCTCCAATACACACATGCCCTCTTTCTCTCCCTCACACACACACACACACACACACACACACACATTAAAACTATCATCATCATTCACAACTTGTCCTGTCTTTGGAGTGTGATGACCATGAAACTCATGGTGGTTTGAGAGGTTTCTGTCGGAATTTAGATATATAAGTTATTTAAGCTATGTAAGGATTTCTAATAGAATTATCAGTTATGTGTAAAAAAAAAAAAAAAAAATGTTTCTATTAGGGCTGTCAAAGTTAACACGATAATAACGCATTAACACAAATTCGTTTTAACACCACTACTTTCTTTAACGCATTAATGCTATCGATCTTTTGGAAGTTGTCACGGGCTCAGTTTTGAAGCTAGAGTGAATATGTTAGATGCATCATATGAAACTAGAAGACCTAAGGAATCTATTGGTACCAACCATGTCATACTAGCTTGTCGCAAAGGAGGCTAAATAACGCTCCAAAACTTATGCTAAATGTTGGCAAATTTTTAGGAAAAACTGGCATGGCCAATTTCAACTGCAAGATATGTGAATTAAAATGGATTCTATGGGTACCCACGAGTCTCCCCTTTACAGACATGCCCACTTATGATAATCACATGCAGTTTGGGGCAAGTCATAGTCAAGTCAGCACACTGACACACTGACAGCTGTTGTTGCCTGTTGGGCTGCAGTTTGCCATGTTATGATTTGAGCATATTCTTTTATGCTAAATGCAGTACCTGTGAGGGTTTCTGGACACTATTTGTCATTGTTTTGTGTTGTTAATCGATTTCCTGTAATATATATATACATCCATTTGCATAAAGCAGCATATTTGTCCACTCACATGTTGATAAGAGTATTAAATACTTGACAAATTTGTGATTAATCGCGATTAAATATTTGAATCATTTGACAGCCCTAGTTTCTATACAACTGTGAATAGGCTCTGTGTTTTGTGGTATAAATACCATAAGCACGTATAAGAGCTTGTGGCCTTCCTTTGTCTTTCATTTCATCTGTTTTGTGGTGTGTGTATGTTTGTGTGAGAGTGTGTGTTGGGGGTTGGGATTCAGAAACATATGTTTTGTATTTATACGGCAAAGATTCAAGCACGGATGCACAAAGGAACCGATAATCAAATGTTTAATCCAATTAATTTATCCAAGCAGCAGAATGAGCTGAATATATCAGGTCATGGAGCTGTGCTGTTAAGAGCGCTGCGATGAAGTTCAATTAAGACACAATATAATAATTATAAACTGACTCAAGAGACAAGGCAGGGTTCATTCTTCTGAGAAACAGCCTGTTCTGTTAATCACAACTTATTCGATAAGTAGGCACAGAGATTTGCCCACTGGCTTTTGTACGGTAAATGCACCAGTTCCTTTTTAAAAGGTTTTTCAATGCCACAAGACATTCACTTCTGCACAGTAAATTGAGATAAAACAGAGGCAAACAAGTCTAACATATTAGTTCAATATATTATAAAGCCTGCTTACGGATTCTCATGTGCTTCTTATGTAGCCTTGTAGACACAGATAGTTCATGATACAATAGCAGATTAAATGAATCTTGGCAAGAAATTTGTAGCATACTTAAAGGATTGAGATGTTGCAACATTAAGTGTTACTGAATAAAACACATAAATGTGCTACTAAGGTTTTTTAATTTTTATTTTAATATACAGTAATGTAATGGCACTAAGAAACTATAGGCTGCAGGTCTTCTGAAACATTTTGTACGGTTTAAGAACAGTGCAGAACAATCCTAAGCATTTGCAAGTCACAGGTCAGGCTAATTATGTCTTCTCATGAAAAATAAGCCTGACCCTGTACAACTCATACAATCACACATTGATTTTCTAAAGAGAGCGTGTTTAATAAATTTAGCTACAGTAGCAGGACCAGGTGGTCAATCATTGTCCCATTCTCAAAGCCCTTGATGAGCACTGAGAAAGATCACAGAAATAATACATCATTGTTCTGTCTAATTACAGCATGTCACAGACAAGAGCGGATTTGCATTTTAAACAAGCACTTGTTCTGATTGAGGAACAATTGCTATATATTTCATTAAATTGTGAGCCATGCAGAGGGCAGCACACTCCTTCCAAACATGCGTTACAGCTAGAGGAGATGAAACCCACAAAAGTATCCCGTTTTACTCAAACACGTTCCATCGGCAATTCAAGATATTCTTTAAAATATGTTTGTTTGTTTTCATTTCTTTTACACTTATGCATACTTTAGTGATATTTTTCCTCCCACCAACGATTAATTTAATCTCGCAGCCTTCTTCAAGGTCTTTTTTTTCTATCCCCCCACTCCCAGTTCAAGCAGAAATGAGAGAGGGTCTGAGGAGAAAGGGAGAGGAAGAAGAACTAAAACAAGATGCGAGAATCAAATACGCTTTAACAGTTTTTGACTGCTTTTGCACTATTTTCTTAGAGTGGATTTGAAGCGGGGCTGGGCTGCTTCCTGAATATCTTACAGCCTCCTCAGTGTCTTTATCTACAATTCCACTTATTTACAGATCACTGGAGGAACATCTGCTCCAACACTTGCCCCAAATCTAAGAAGTGATGTTTTGCAATATACCATTTAATTTTTAATGCTGAAATTCAGTTCTCCTTCAAAACAGAAGAACTTTCATAGATAAGCTCCTTTTGATGACAACTAAACAACATCCAATAGCCTGGAAATAAACTGGAATTCAAGGGATAAACAAAACTGCGGCAAACAAACAACTACAGTAATGGTAAACACTGCAAAAGTTGACAATATCACGGCAAGCATAAAAGTAGCGGCACGATTTTTATCTTTGTTATAAACAAGTCTGAATGCGGCTAATCAATGTGTCAGAGAATGCACAACAAATAACTTCAGAAGAAAAGTGACTAACAAGGAGAGGTCATGAATGATCCAATAGTATCCGAATTCAGCCAAAAACTTAAACTTCAACACATACAAGTGAAGACTCAAAACACCTGCTTCACAAAGCGGTTTAGCGCGAGCCATCTTGTACAATTACTCTGAAGTAGATAGCCGCCATTGTTGCTGATCCATTCTGTTTCGCTGACAGGCACGGGCAAGTTGTGATGCACCTGCATCTGTTCTTCTGTACAGCAATACAGGCTGGCCTCAAGCCAACACTTCCCACTTCAGCTACCGCCAAATGCTACACATATTTGATTTGCAATACAGCATAATAGGCCATCAGCTTAATTATTACTGAGGAGTTATCATCCTAAACCTTTCTGCACAGAATTGCAGGACGAGAAAGAATGGCTCATAATACCGACATTTGCATGTGGCTCAACCACAATGTAGTTTTGCTGCTACTCATTGCGAACATACTGAGGTTTTTTGTGTTTTTTTATTTTATTTTTATACACATTTTATTTGTGAATGCAAGCGAGGAAAGAGACTGGAAGGAGCACAACAGTTTACAGTTTCACAGACATTTACACATTATGATATCTGGATCAGCCACACTGGGACTTCTCTCCAGGCATACACTGCAATATGCTGCACTGAATATTGCTACTATAATAATAATTACTATTATTTAAATATACATACTCAAATCTGTGATACAATAAGAAGTTATTCTTAAACAAATAATGCTTAACCCAAGGGAAAGTTTCACACAGAACTTCTTAGGTGCTCAATGTACTCTCAAAATAAAATGGATGTATAATAGATAGGGAAATAACATAGTGAGAGAGGTTATAAAACCAAGAGAAACCTCACAGACACATAAAAAGACACTGAGCCAGCATTTAATAATAATGTTGCCACATTTAATATAGTCAAAACATTATTGTGTGTATAGTGCGCCTGATCAGCTCAGCTTCTCTTATTGAGAAAACGTGACACAGTAGACGTACTGTAGGGCAAGACGTTGGTTCGTTATTGTCGTTTAATCGAAGGAGTCAGTGCAATTACTGTTTTACAGAATTCACTTGTCCAAATTATTGATTCTATGCAAATTATAGTTTAAAAAAAGCAAAAACAAGTTATTGAGGTTTTTGTTTTATGTGTATGAAGAGTTATGTTTTATTTAATGCAACATTAGTTGGTAGATTTTATGTAATTTTACATATATGTTCTATAATATGATATATATCAATATCAAGAAAATATTTCTAATAATATGATAATTATGTAATACATGTTGGAAACAATTCAGATTCAGATTACTTTATTGTCCCTTAGATTTGCATAAAATGGAAATTTGTCTTTGGCACTGGCATATAGGACAACATACACAATACACAACAATACCCAACATTCACACAGAACAATACAGAGCAATTATTCATCTTAAAGTGGCAGTAATAATAAAAGTGCTGAGCAGATTGTTCTTCCACTGGCATGTAGTCCATTAAAGCAGCTTAGAAATAAACTAGACTCTTTATGTGAAATCATTAAGAAAAATGTTGTAAACATTAACAACGTACTTGTTACTGATTTATTATATTAATTGTTATATTAATTACTGCAGATCCATGTTGCTTTTAACACACCTTTGCAAGAAATCAAACTCAAAAATGTGCATGGTATAGTAACCTACTTTTCAGACAGTTTACCAGTCAGATCTAATGTTATTGTATGGCGTGAGTCAGGAGTTACACCCTGGCCAAACTGAAACAGTGAATAACGTCCTTACACACTGCAGTCTGCCAAGCATGTATGGGACTGTTTGTATTGGATGCAAGTCATGGAACTGATTTCATAACAACACACGGTCTGTGCTCTGCACAGTGCACTGTTTCTTCTGCTTAATGTGAGCATCATGCTCAGTTTGACTACAATATAAAAAATGTTTAACCACTCTGCAGTATTTAGACCCAGAATGTTTTTAGACTGCAATATGTCGGCACCAAATACAATTATACACGTTCAACAGCTGTTTTATGTTGAAATCGTACCATGAACCTTATCACTGCTGTTCAGAAGTATTTTTGGAGTTGTTAGTACTCTGGTTAGGCTGCTTGTGACACAAAATGCAAGGTTCACAAATACTATCACTGAACATGTGGTCTCTTTTTCAGATTTTATTTTTTATTTTTTTCTCCTGTCATTTAAAACCTCTCTAACCGCCATCTTTACTGCTGTCAATTACTGACTGATATTTCTGCCACCGTTGGTTGTAGAAAGGGTGAAATCTGTCCGCTGGGGAATTTTCAGCTTTGAATAGGTGACAGTTTTGTTCATGTCAGCAAACAACGCAGTAATCTTCCAAAGAGATGGGCTTTGTATTTGTGCATGTTCCCGTGCAACTGAGCATTTCAGATCCCAGAGATCTCTCCATCTGCGTCTGCCTTGTGAGATCTAAGCACAGAGAACAAGTCAGCCCCTTCCCACTGTACCTGCCCCGGCCTGGCCTTCGCACTTGTTTTAGTTGGCACAGCTCATACAGTATATCCATCATAGTTATGCTGCTCTCTGACAGTATTTATGTAGAGGAAAACTTGGTCAGAATAAAGTTAAAAGAAAACAGAAAGATTTAATCTGATGGAGGGTTAGTTCAACAAAATATAGTTAAGTAATGATTTACAGATTATCCTTACAGTTATGGGATTTCTAGCAGTATCTCATATTTTAACGAGCATTTTTGGTGATGTTTACTTCACACACCATGATGTAGGGGTTGGTAATATGTAGGGCTGGGACGATACACCTATCTCCCCATTCGATACTATCACGATACTTGGGTGCCAATTCGATATGTATTGCAACTGACTTCAGTCAGTGCAATATAAAAGTTACACAAATTTGTATTCAAGAGTATACCAAAAGAAAAAAGATGATGTTTCCTACAGGATTTGCTCATCTTTCATTTCAAAAAGCTGACAAAACAATAAACTAGTGTGCAAATGTCTGGTTATCATGAAACCAGAGTTCTTCCTCATGTTGGGTTGGTTGGGATGCTTCCTACTGCTCAACTTCACTCTCCTCTTCCATGTCTGCCCAAATCCCGTTAACTTTGAGGCAGCTGGATTCGCAAGATAACGAGATCACGCGTGAATCTCAAGATCACGCGATAATTGTTATCGCGGTGGAAACGGTGTTGCCATATCTATTCAACGTTATATACCTTCATATCGGCCAACCCTACCGTGATTTTGTTGGTTGTTTGTTGAGCAGTGATCCCAGATGTGCTTCTCAGAATCAGTTGTTTCTCTAGCGTACTTCAAGAAAAAGATCTTGTCAAACACCCATAAAGAAACTTACTGTGTACATCGGAGTTTTGTTTATCTTTTGTAATATATTATAATTTTGACCATACACTACTTACTCTGATACACTGATTTATTCACCCTCTATATGTCTTACATGCCACAGACATGAAACATTGGTGGTTGATTGCTGCAACAGGGTTGAGTTATGGTACCGTCTACACATAGCTAAAAATATATATTTTAAGATTAATGACTGTGACATTTTACTATAAACTACTGCACAGTTATTTACTCGCCTGTAAAGTCGTCAATGCTACATCTGAACGTTTGAGTGAGATCAACAAAATATGACATTGTGACACTGCAGTAGTAATTCAGCCACAGTGTTACACTTAAACACACTGTGCTTGTTGCAGAAAATGGTCCGCGTTTGCCACAGACTATGTTCTGATAATAGAGCACACATTTACTGTAGCACTTTGACCATTTGAGAGAAAACAAAAGTGCCGTTTAAAAGCCGTTTCTCACCAGTGCGATGCAAAAATGCGGTGCAGGAATATGGATAATCCGCATTTGAATTTTCCGCTATGACAACTATGCACACCGGGTCTGGTGCGAATTATCTGTGTTGTCGTGTTCCATTTTCGTCAATGAGGCCCAATGAGTTTCCTCCTAAATAGAGCCGTGTCCACTCCACACAACAAAAACCTATCCAGGCAGAGAATATCTAAGGGGCTGTAAACATGCCGCGTCTTTTGCACGCTCAAATCCGTTGTTGTCCATGTAGATGCGTGGCAGGTGCGCAATCATTCCCAAGCAGCCATTTTTGGGGCTACGATGGCTGTGCCTCGAGATAAATAGTTCAACTTTTGTAACGCTGCAGCGCTCACCACATGCCATGTGACGAGATACAACCAATCACGGCCGGCAGATGTCTTTTCTTTCTTCCGTAAATATCAGTCTGTGGTTAATATATGGAGGAGAAGGTAATCATTTCAGTGCAGGGCTACCCAGAGCTTTACCATCTGTCCCACGGCTTCACCCTTTCTGTCAAACGACGTCACAACATCCGGTTGAAAGGTCAGCCAAATTGACACAGAAAAATCGAGTGTAAAGCTACTGAGAGGGATTTATGGTGCTGGAAATTGATTTATCTTTGTTTTGATTGTGTTAAGTTTAGTCAGTGAGGCTTCCTGCTAAATTGCCGCAACTTTATCGTCATTGCAGCACGCAGGTTTTGGTTACTTAGTAACGCCAGGAGCGCAACCTCCCAAGCACATTTGAAAGAAGAAAAAAAAAAAAAAGCGTCCCAGCTGGCGTTTTCCATGCGGTTTTAGACGCAGCATGTGTACGGCCCCAAACTTTTGTAGAAGTAGAAACATTCAGACTGAGAAACTTGCATCCACTCAGAGAAATCACAGTAACCCCTTCACACAGAGCACCAAACACACGTACTTGCATATAAACATACAGTGCTTTGTAAAGGCTGCCTCTCTCTCCAGTTTCTCAATGAATACACATCAGCAGTGTTGCCCGCTCTTTGGCTGTGAGTGATGTCATTGTCAACTACCTCATGTTGCTTTGACAGCTCCTAATCACACCTCCTGTGTTGTGGGGACTAGCCATTCAACATTGCAACAACACTGCTTCTCCTATCTGTCAATCACTGTCAGTGGGTGATACTTTCCCTGGGGTGTGGTTGTCCATCAGGACGGGGATGGTCACCGTGTTCACATGTGGCCCATCACCCTTTTTTAGATTGATACCATACAAACCTTACTGGCCCTTCAGTCTCTCTTTTTCTCCTCACTTCAGTTCAGCTCAATCGCACATCAAGAACAGGCTGCTGGCCTTGTATTGACAATGCAACATGATTCAAACAAAAACCCCAAGTCTTTCTACTTTCACTTTTTTCAGAAAGGGGGATCAATATATTGTGCTGCCGAAGTTGCTCCCACAAAGGCAAGAATATGTAAACTTTTGTTTTACACCCTCTGTCTTTGGCAAAAAAAACTTCAAATAGAGGATACATCAAACAGAGAACCAGAACACTTTGATCTCACTCTGAATGCAATGAAGTTACGTTGCATTAAAATTTAAGAACTGGACTTGAAAATAGAATACTGTAGAGAAACCTGTATAGTAAAGAGACCTGTGTATTGAAAAGAATATTGTACAGTGTTTTTGGAGAGGGCAAGCTGCAATAAAACCCATGTATCTTTAGATGATAAACTGACTATATTACTGTAGGGTTGCAACTAACAATTGTTTTCATCGTCGATTAATCTGTCGATTACTTTCACAATAAATCGATTAGTTGTTTGGTTTTTTTAAAATAATCTGAAAAATGGAGATAGTGTTTCCTAAAGCCCAGGATGACGTCCTCAAATGTCTTGTTTTGTCCACAACTCAAAGGTATTCAGTTTACTGTCATAGAGGAGTAAAGAAACCAGAAAATATTCACATTTAAGAAGCTGGAATCAGAGAATTTTGACTCTTTTTGTTTTTTTCTTAAAAAAAATACTCAAAGCAATTAATCAATTAACAAAATATTTGGCCATTAATTAAATAATGGACAACTCATTGATTAATCAATTAATTGTTGCAGCTCTAGAATATATTTGACTGACAAACCTTAATAATTGTGTATTTTCTAAAAAGTCCTCATTCACTTCAAGTGTAGATGACATCAAAAAGAACAGAGGTTGGACCTTTTTACATGAAAACATCCACAGAAGCGATCGAAGCAACGATGTTCTTACCTCCGCTGTTTGCAGCAGGCATCAATATGTGCTGACAAATGACCATGGCAGGCAAGACAGTATAATTTACCACTGATTAAACAGCAGGGCTCTTAACAGAGAGCCAAGGTTCATACAGTTAACACAACTCATCTTTATGCAAGCATATTTTATGACCTTACACGGGTGGCATGCCCCAGCTGCAAACACAAGTAAATACAGCTCCTTGTTCTGTCAAAGTGATATAGCATATGTTGCAATGATCAAAACAACGCACAACAAGGAAATCTGCAGGGAAGTGAAGATGCTAAAGATAATATAAGACTAGGCTTTATTTATTTTGGAGTGTAAGTCAATCATCAGAAAGCTGAAACATAAACAATGTGGGAAAGAGCTATAACAAAAATGAAATACCTGTCAAAAAATAACACAATTACCTAACCTAATTTCATAACGTATACATTTTACACTTAACATATGATGATAAAGGTGATAATGTGTAATAGAAACATCACATTTTTCAGCTTTTTTTGTGTTTTAACATAATCTGGATCAATATTTTACTGCATTTTGATAGGTTACTGTTTTTTAAAAATAACTATTTTATTCCTCTGTAATCCTAATTTGTAAATTAGGGGTGTAACAATATATCGATCTAAACCGGTATATCAATTCAATGATCATCAATGCAAAATGAAAAGATCAATACATATTTTTATCTTTCAGGTAGGCCTTTATTTTGAAATTCTGATAAGAAAACAACATTTGCACTTAAACATGAGAAATGTGGCACTTTATAGTGAACAACAGGAGGTCTATTTTTATTCTTTTTATTAAAAAGAATAGATTGTGTTTGCTTTAAATGTCTGGAAGACCCTATTAATAGAATTGTCAAATCATAATTTAGTTGCTTTTTGTGAGGTCATATAAATGCAACTGATTGTGTTAAATGGGCATATGTTATAGTCTCATATCGTTCGCAGGCCCCTGAATTAAATCATATCGTGGCAGACTTTGTAATATCGGCAAATATCGTATCATTGTCGAAAGGATCCAATGATATCGTATCGTGATAACATTTGTGATTTACTCCCCTTTTGTAAGTGTGATTTTTTTTTTTTTTCTACAAAGGTATTTTTGATATATAAACCAATTGCTCTTATAATAAATAAATAAATAAATAGGTAAATTAAAACTAGTGTTGCACTGCCCTACGTACCACAGCTAAGGTGAAAGGCAGGACAGGCAGGCTAACTGTATGAAGTTTACATTTACAGCTGTTAACATATTTGAAAATGATTAAGTTTGGAGGTGGGTCTATATTTGGGGTGGGGATCTTTTCCATTAGGGGGTGATTAAATAATGATAAGCTTGTGAATATTTACTGTGATATTACAGTGAATGTAGCGTGTGACCCACTTTAGACTTTCACATCTGAAAAGGATAAACCCTTTGATAATTCTTTGACTGCAGACACTATTTGACAGTCAGTTTTGGGTAATGAAATATGCTTCTCCCCTGTTTTCCCCCTCCTATGTTGGTTCTGTTGCTTGTGTTAGGCCACGAGATGTGCAGTCTGAAGGTAGATGTGACTGAGTGATGTGTCATATAATCTCTTGGACACATCTAGAGGACGTTATTCCAGCAGAGGATATGGGGGCTGCCTCATGAAACATTTATCTGGGAAGAGTAGCGCAGCGATGGCAGAGAGATGGAGTGACAGAATGGAATGAGGTAGAAACGGGAGAATAACAAGGAAAGTGTTTGTATGTGCGTCTGTCCGTGTTCCTGTCGCTCAGTCATCTCGTGTCGGGTAAAGGTTGAAGTACTAGGAAAACCATATGTATTTTTGCCACCGCAAACCTAATTTACATTGAAAATGAACAATCCTATAACCCGTAGACAAGTATATACATCAACAGATGATACAAACATACACACATCTCACACACACACAGTTTTAAAACATGCTCTGAGAGCTTAGAGAGGCTTTGAGTGTGATAACTCCTAACAAAAACCCTGAGGCTGAGCTCTCACACAAAGCTTATAATCTGGCCAAGTGTTCCAGTGGTCGAGACTGAGCAGCAAATGGAGCCCTGGACATATTCTGTTCATAACAGTCACTTATTTAATTCTCATTCTGTAAGAGGAGATCTTTAAATGTGGTCTAATGCAATACACTAAGAGTTTCTCAAACGCTGTCATAGATTGTAGGCCTATTAAGATGTAAAAACTAAAATCCTGTTAATTTACGTTCTATACATGTAAACTGGGTTTATGCTCGCTGTAGTGTCCCCGGCGCGAGGATGCGCGAGCCAAAAATGACATAATCACGTATTGTGCGTAAAGCGCAGGGCTCCGCAAACTGTCGCAGCGCTTGGTCGTGCACCTCTGAATTTTTGTAACAAGGCTCCCTCTGTGCATGCGGGGCTTTTTCAGACATGACTGCCACAATAAGGCAAAAGTAAAAATATAAGGAATTAGAGAGACGGACAATTTGTTTTTAAATGCTTTAAAAAGCAGGAGATCTCTATTTTGCAAGCTGAATCGAATTTATGGTGTTTTTCCTGTAACACTCGTTGACTTCTTGCTTTTTCCCAGAATATTTTGTGTGTATACCCCCTGGCGTTTTGGAGAATACTGCAACAAACAGCGCGTTGAGCATAATGGCCATAAAAGCCTGCGCAACGGTGCCTCGTGCAAGTATAAACAAAGCTTAACTTGATGTTAAATAGACATTTATGGCTCCTGCTGACCTCTGCCAGAAACTTAGAAATAGCAGTCACATCAACAAGTGACTGATGCAGCTTAAGCCAAGTTCACACTACACAACTTTAAAAGTCGTCAGATCACAGTACTGTTCACACTACACAACTTGCTGTCTTGTTATTTGGAGTTTTGAAGTCGTTGTGGTTTTCACACTACACGACTGACCGGCCACAGGGGGTTACACACTGCAAGATCTGCAACACAAACAGGCGACCCCTCCTCCCCCAGGTTTCCCCTCAACCTATCATTGGCTGTAGCTCGTGGCCGGAGTCCCCGAAAGGTCCAGATATTTAGCATGCTAGATATCTGGAATGTGTCCACGAGGCATCGGCGAGCGTCAGAGAGCCTCGTGTCTTTGAACAGTTCACACATGGCGCTTGAGCGCCGATGTGCTAGCGGCGAGCCAACGCCGATGTGCCTTTGATATGGAGCTTTTGTCGGGGAGCTCCAAAAACTGTCGTGGACCGGAAAATCAGGGCTAAAGTCGTGTAGTGTGAACACTGTAGGCATTACAGAGTAAGATATTTCAGCTGGCAGAGTACCTGTTAAGTCATTTACACTGATGAACAACAGTATGAATACCCCCTGGGAAACAACTTTGATGATTCATTAACTTTAATCAGGAAAAAAATACCAAATATTTGCCGGTTCCAACTTCTCAAATGTTAGAATTCGCTGTTTTTCTCTGGTCTGATCATTGTAAATTGAATATCTTCGGATTTTAGACTGTTAGTTAAATAGTTAAATAGTAAGCAACTTGAAGATGTCAGCTTTGGCTCTCAAAACCTGTGATGGGCATTTTTTTTTTTTTTAGTTAGTTGCATCTCTACTTATTTCACCTGATAAAGGTTGAATTAATTTTAACTTGATGTTGTTAGTACTTGTCCAGTGTAGACCAGGACCTTGAAATAAACGACTGTGGGCAAAGGACCATGGGAAAGATTGCTCATGCTCCCAGCAGCTCTTGGTTGAGCTGGCCTGCTGTGGCGCTTCAGCCCCGGATCTTCAGATGCTGACAGACACCAGAGCCTAGTGGGAGCCTGGTGGAGTGGCCTCTCTCAGAGGGAGGAGAGCTGCTCCCACCCAGTCAAGGTCATGCTGGCCTCTTGTCATTATCCTCTGAACAGACAGGGGAAAAGCATTCCTATCCAGCGGCCATTAGTGCCAGGCAGAGACCAATTACCACCAGGCAAAGGGCAAACAGTAAGCGGACATGAATGAAGCCAGACGGGTCAAAGCGGTCATACGTAGCAAAGGTCAGTGTTGTCATAATTTCAGACAAGTTAAAGTTGTAAATAGCTCCCCAGATAAATACATGAGCAAGAAGGGTTAAATTAAGTACACATTTCCTGAGTGCAATAAATGCTGTCCATTAGGGGTCTTTGCTGGTGTAGAAGAGCATTATTGCCATTATCTGAATTGTCTCTCTCTAATCTCTTTACCAAAATCATTTGCAGCAGCAATTTATCATCCACTAACGAGTTGTAGATCAATAGGGGCTTTTATTATCTAGATGAGTTTTATATTCTCCTTGAATTCACAACAAAGTCATAGGTTATCTCAAGTAAACATTGTGAATTTGCCAGAAATATCCTTTACCCTGCATACGTGACACCACCAGCCACCGTCAGGCCTTCCCCAGAGTCTGTTGAGATACAGGAAGTTCTGCAGAGCGTCTGTACAGTATGTACTTTCTGTATGTAGCAGTCACAGCGCTCAAAAGGTTTCCTATGTCATGTACGAGTGCACTTGTAGTTTTCTTGCAGCTTTGAAAAATAAAGCACGTACTGTTTGACATGCAGCCCATAGGGTCACTGAGGCAGCAAATATACTTTTTTTTTTTGTTTGTTTTTTTAATACACGAGGATCCTTCCTTCTGGCTGTGGAGAGCCACAGAGAAATTATAGTGCTTATCCCTACACCTTCTTCTCTTAACTATCCTGAAGTGAGAAAAAAAAAAATGTGTAACACATTCACATCCACAGGAAAGACTCCAGTTTACCTCCCGCTGTTTCACACGTCTACTCCTGTCGACAGTGACATGTTGTCACTGACAGGTTGTTGAGTTTGCAGGGTATTCCCATGCAGGTCTTTGTTACTGTTAAGCCACATTGGAAAAAAAGGGGCAAGATACAGAAAACTGTGTGTATTCACAAAAGCAGCATGTACTCTTTGCCTCAAATTTATAAAGTTGTGCAAAGTTCTGTTAAATGAATCAATCATTGTGACTCTCACAGTTATCCATAAATGGCCGTAGACACGCTCTTAATCAACTGTTTGCATATGTTTATTCCTCCGTGTAGACCTGTCAATGGAAAGCACAATTAGTTTTGCATTGGCAGAAACACCAGAGTTAAACCATTAAAGACAGTTCTGGTTATTTTAAGTCCCCATAGTGTCATCATCCGCAGTAATATCTATATCGTCACACTCCTCAAACACAAGAAAGGACATCACTACTATTTTTTAATTTATAGCACTCTTATAAAACTGTTACAAAGCGCGTCACAATAAAGGATAAAATGGAGAATAATGACTTGTTGCATTTATGTTAAATCTCTTGAAGTTATTTAGGCTGCTAAAAGCCAGGAGCAAATATCCATTGAATTCACAAAAGTAGAGCAAGCACTTACAAATGTTCTTCTTGCATTTTCCTTTATATTTGATCAGTTCCAACAGTTCAATTTGAACTGCTTCAATTGGACTGTTATTAAGTTAATTAAAAGAAAAATGTAATTTAAATGAATTTGTGTGCGCTTGCCCTACTAATTTGTAAAATGGACAGAAAATAAAGAAGGAAATAAATGATGTCTAATGCAAAACACCAAAAATAAATAAATAATAATAAATAAATAAAATTGCTCACAAATGGAAATATTTAAAATTTAGTTGATAAATGCAATTTTATTTATTTAGCCCATTATCACAAATCACAAATTTGCCTCAAGGGGCTTTGCAATCTGTACAGCATACAACACCCTCTGTCCTCTGACCTTCGCTTTGGATGGGGAAAAATTCACCCAAAAAACCTTTAATGGGGAAAAATTGGAACAAACCTCAAGAAGAACAACTGTTAACAGCGTGTACACAAAAAAATCATAGACAAAACAATTTTGATATCAACTTAAAAGAATAATTGGAATAATTGTGCATATTATATGTCGTCTCTAACATTGTTCTTCATTTCCACTTTGCCATATCACGCGCTGAACAAAACCATGTTAATGCATGTTCTTAAGTAATTTATTTCAAAAGGGGCATATGCATAGTTCTGTGCATAGCATCGTTTATACATCTGGCCTTCCTGGTTTGATGTCAAAGGAATATGCATCCACGTGTGAACGTCCAACCCTGTCAGTTTGGACAGAGGGAGATTATCTACAAGAACGAGGGACCATCATCTTTATGCATTTGTTAAATGTTCATCCCCTCCTTAGTGTTCGATGTGTAACAGGAAATTTTCACACACCTCCTTCCACTCTGCACTTTCGTGCCACACAGGGGTGATCAGCTGGAGGAAATCAAGCCCCTCTCTAAATTTCCTCTCAACTGATTAAGATAAACTGCTTTTCAGCCATGGTTACCCCCCCAACCAATCAATTAAAGTAATCAATTAAAGGCCTGCCGGCTGAGCCTTTGGTAATTGAGGGTTGAATAAACACAGGCTGCTGATACTGATGATAAAGCCGTAACAAAACCGTGGGCATGAAAAGGGAATTTCTGGGATTTTAGTAAGTCTCAATTGTAAGATATCTAAGGGAAGCGAGGTTTAGTTATTTATTTCATTTCATACCCAGCGCAGTCCTGGCTGTTTATCCCGCGCTGCCAGAGATTCTGCCCTAGGACGTTAAATATTGAATAAAATCATCAGCCAGGCCTTTCCAATTGGCGGTGGCTACCCTATTTGAAAAAAGTGCCAGTAGAATTCAAACATGGCACTGTGTTCCAGCATGTCCTCCAGTGAAAACAAATCCTCAGAGGAGGGTGAAAGAGACTCTTTGGGCAGGCTTGGCCTCTCCACTGCTGGCTTCAGGTCCAAGAGGTGAGGAGGCTGTCTGTACTTCAGGGATCCTAAAATATAGCCACGCAGGGCTCCCTGACTGAGTCGCATTCACTCAAATATGCATTTTGTCTGCCTTCTATTTAGAAATTTAAATTAAACTCTGATTAACAGACATGGCAATATTGGCACATCAAGGTAATGAAATATTTTGGTATGGAACTGAAATATCAACAAAAAAACAAGTTAGGGAATCGTTGAAACTATTTTTCTCGCCGCATTAATGCTCTACCGGACTTGTTTAGGATTTTTTTACAAAATTTTCTTACAGGAGGGCTTATAACAAGCATGCTGTCCAGTTGGTTTGAATCAGCCTGCCTTTGTTGAGGTTGGGTGACTGTAAGTCTGAAACTCTGCTGTCTGACTTTGCGAGATGCTCGTCTGCTGGGTTTTTACTAGACATTAGAGACGGGGTGATAGGTCCTTGTTTAAGATTTGTGTGACCCTGCATCTTTACGAGGTCACAATTTACATGTGTGCGCTGTTGGAGCGCGGATCTAATAACTGGCTGTCGGGGAAGTCAGCTTCCATGTTTTGATGACTCACAGCACGACATGTGGCCTGGATTCTGCGTGTAAGAGGAAACGTGGAGTACAGACATCTTTTCGGTTTATTTGTGTATTACTAAAAACGACTGTGATAGTTTCGACTTTTTTTTCTGTTTAAAATGCTACCATGGTTGCAAATACAAACTTGTATTAAATCAAACTAGGGATGCAACTAACGATTATTTCCATTGTCGATTAATATGTCGATTATTTTCTCAATTAATCGATTAGTTGTTTGGTCTATAAAATGGTGAAAAATGTTGGTCAGTGTTTCCCAAAGCCCAAGATGATGTCCAGAAATGTCTTGTTTTGTCCACAACTCACTGTAATAGAGGAGTCAAGAAACCAGAAAATATTCACTTTTAAGAAGCTGGAATCAGAGACTTTTTACTTACTTACTTAAAAATAGTTGGCGATTAATTTAATAGTTGACAACTTATCGATTAATCATTGCAGCTCTAAATGAAATAAATAATCCAGAATTGACTAAAGAAATAGGTACACAAATTAAAGGACAATAAGATGATTTTAAACGTAGAACAGCAACCTTTTTAAACATGCACCTGGGTGTTAAAATCACCATCAGTCTCCTGCTTTTCAAAGGTGTTAACAGCAGTAATACTATATGTATGAACTGTACTTGGAGCATGGAGGAAAGTGCTATGCCTGCTCCAGCTCATTATCTAACAGCCACATAAAATAATTTAACATTTCCTTTGTGTTCAGGGACACCACGGCAATTAGCTAACAAGTGGGTCATCCATTAACCAGGCCCGTGGCCCTGGGAGAGATATAAGCCTCCAGGGCAACACTCAACAATTCTCTGTAATAGAATGGCTAAGAGAGAGAGTCCATTAGTAAACATTTAGGAAATCAGTGAGAGGGCAGGTCTCCACGGGTAATTATATTACTGATTATTTACAACAAATACACTCTGCGCTTTATTGTGTTTTGTTTTGATCTTTTTCACGATGTTGTTTTCAACATCTACCATTTGCAGGTTCACATTAATGAACCAGGAGGTCATAAATAAAAGTTTGTTGCCTCTTAGATTGAGACTGATGGTGTACGAGCCCCTGAGCACAGACAATTTGAACTGAAACACAGGATCCTCGCCACCGCTTTTTTGAATGACATAAATAATGAAAGTCTGTTGATTTTCCAGAGATTGCAATTATATGATCGCGCAGCGAGAGGATCGAGACTGCTCTATTGAGGAGCTCACCTCCGAGCCTAAAAGACTGGTGGGTGCTTCCTGCTATCGACGTCCTCCTTAACTGTGGTTCCACTCTCTCAGCCCCAAACTGTAGATATACACAAAGAATAGGCTGAACTGTTGGACTGACTGATCTCAACAGGCATGATATAGTATGGACACCCTTTTGAAATAGTTTACTTCAAAATAAATACTTAATGCGGCGTGCTTTTTCTGATGAAATAATTCATTGAACACACTAACATTTGTAATAGCTAACCAGCCCCTCACAACGGTGTTAGAGTAAGACTCAAGGTTGATCAATAGAGGCCTTAGGGGTTTTATTTTCTGTTCCTTGATCAAGGCTGTCAGATTAGTATAGGTACAGTGTAAATAGGACTGCTCCTTGAGCATAGGCGGCGGCTCTGCAGCACAGGTTGGAGCATCGCTCCCTCATTAATATGATTAGGAAAACAGCCTTCGGGCAGTAAGGATGCAGAGCAGCCCACACCGAGACTCAGTGGATACCAACAACAGTACAATGGCAGAGCGTCAGTGGGTTTTTCATGGCCCTTTTTTTTGCGAATCATCTAATCTGAACAAAATGTATAAATAGTGCACAAAAAGACATTTCAGTGACCATGACCCAGAGTGAGATTTTATTCCTTTAAAGGCGTAATTGGTTGATATTTGTGGTGAAATTTAATAACTGCAAAGACTAAAGATTTGCACATTCTGAAATCTAGCAAATTCATATTTTAGAGAGAGAGAATTATTTTGTGAACAGCATTGTTTAGTTTTATTCTTTGTCTTTGCAAAATAGTCCTCTTTCTATCTCTCTCTCTCTCTCTCTCCACATATCGCCGGCTCACTCACTAAGCCAATCTCTTTCACAGGATTCACTAAAATCTTACACGTTGTGAAGCCTGTGTCATATCAGTTTCAGGGTGTGAGAGGTGGAAATGAGGGACATTTCTACCAGTTTTGAAGTGTAGATGTTGTTTTTCGTTTGCTTCATTAATCTTTTAGAAATTAGCAAATTTGTGTAGCGTGTGTTTTTTTAAAAGCTAGGGGGTGAAATATAGTGAAATATGAGACTTAATATAGTTGATTAGTGGTAGTAATGCTTCGTTTCTCATCCGATTTGCAATCCATTTAGTTGCGGAAATCACCAGACAAGGTTTTTTCTTTTTTTTTTTTTCTCACAGTGTGGCTGTCATCAAGTGAGTAATTATCATTGGACTGTGTGTCATAAGCCAGGAAGGATAGTGACACTTCTACTGATCTATTTATCTTTTAGTGCCGACGACATCTCCCTCCCGGCTTCCAAAACAGGTTGTCACCTCCTCAATCCAACAGACAGACAACACAAGTGTTATTAGCACGTGTTCCATATTCAGCAAAATAGGTGAAAGTGAAAACGGGCTTTAGAGCTTTACATGGCAAAGTCACCTCTTAATGGCAATAATTATGGTAAGGACGATCTTGTTGAAGATAATAAACAATAATTTGATGGTATTTTAAGGATAACATTTAAATTACATTTATATGATTGTATAGAAATGAGGTTCTAATTTAAGTGAACATGAGTTTCTTTAAAGAATCGGGGCATATAACGATATAATACTTGTAATTAATACGTTTGTGTATGTTTGTTTTTTGCACTGTATTGCAGTATCTCTGGCTGCTGGCAAAGTTGATTTTGATTGAAAGTTTTTAATTTAATGTATTTTAGTGAAAATGTACAATGTATTTTCATCATCTTTGAGCCCTTGAAAACCTGTTATACAAGAGAATAATCATATTAAGCTTTCTTTTTTACCCAACAATAGCACAGTTACAGAGAACTCAACTAACTTACAATACAGCAGCTTTCGTGTCTCACATAAAATCACACATTTTATGCTTTGCATTGTGACTTCACCGGGGCTCTGTATATAAATTAAACTGCCATTCCTAAACACTCATCTGTGATGCTAAACACAAAGCAAAAATTGTGCTTTTTCAGCTACCTTTTGATTTTTCAAGATGCAGATGATTTGTGCTGTATATAAGCAAAAGTTTCCATTTTTAAAGGGCATTTCTACAGAAGATGATATGTGAAGTGCAGGATGCTGTGGTTGGTCTCCTTATGTTTGCCTTAAGAGGCGACTGTCTGAAGACCTTGAGGAGCAGAAGAGATCTGATTGTACGCAAGTGGCTGAGATGATGGTTGTGTATCCAGTACCATAGACAACCAGTAGATGGTACTCTACTGTGGGGCTACGCAGGAACATGGTAATGTACACTGTTGGTGTGAAAAAAGGATAGAAGACTCTGAACCATATTAACTATCACAAGGTTATTAGATGAAGCACGTTTAAGGGGATTCTTAAAGAACAGCTGCAGTTCCCTACAGTGCATATTAGTGATTGTTATAGAATATATTCTGGGCATTGAAAAGCTTTGCAAAAAGTGACGGCAAAGATTTAAGTTGAGAGCCAGTTTATGTGGAGGTAACGGTGGGTATATTGCTCCATGCCTTTCCAGTGTTGTGTGTAACAGACAACAGCAGATGGCACGTGGCCAGCTCCCTGCGTGGCCCTGTCAGCAGGAATGTTAGGTGGAGGTTACTTTGGTGGGTGATGGAAAAGCCAGATTACTCCTGTCAAAAAGCAGGCAACAATGCAGCCCGGTGCTTTGTTTCCCCCGTTTTCAAAGGCATTTGTTCTTTGATAAGGTACCGGAAACAGTTAGCGACATGCTGGTGGGAACCTATGGAAAAGAATACACTTTCTATCAATTGTGTTTTCCTTATCCCCTGGTGGCGTATGCTGGGTGTGGGAATAGGCAGCATTCTGGGCACTGCTGCTCTGAGATAGCATTCACAGACCAGAGCAGAAGAACGGGCTGCATTCAGCCTGGGGAACCAGGGGCCCGACGCGGCAGAATTGTACACAGGGATGGACAATGTACACTATCTTTGGTTTGGACACAAAGAACCAAGGAAAGATTTTTATTGAAAGGTTTGGCAGGTCTTGTTTCCAGACTCTCTCTTTCTCCATCTTTCTTGCTTGCTCATCCTCTATGTTTACTCGCTGCCTTCTCGTTGCAGCAATTTCATTACGTATGTATTATTTTACATTACATGACTAGTTTGCTAATGACAGATAGACGAGAAGGAACTACACTCTCTCTTTCCCTCTCACCGTCTCTCTCTCTCTCTCTCTCTCTCTCACACCTGTACAGTATATCCACACTTTTTCCTTGATATTCTCACTTTTTACTGACATGCTTCACCCACCATCCAGCTTCTGTCTAGGGCTTCCCCCCCTCTTACTGTAGCCGATTAGTCGACCAGTCGGTCATTTTTGGTCTTAGTCGACTAAGATTTCTTTAGTCGATTAGTAATTTTTTTAATGCTTTTTTTTCATGCTGAATGACTTATTTCCAAGAAACTTCAATATTTTGATTGTTTTGGAGAATACCGCAACGAACACCGGGTATCATAATCGCCATAAAGGCCTGCGCCATGGTGCCTCGCACAAGTATAAACAAAGCTTAACTTGATGTTAAATTTATGGCATTTATGGCTCCTGCTGACCTCTGTCAGAAACAATAGCAGTCACATCTAGAAGTGACTGATGCATCTTACAGTGCAATAAATTTCCGCTGGCAGAGCACCTGTTAAGTCATTTGCAGTGAATAACAACAACATGTATACCCCTTGGCAACAATTTTGATGATTAATTAACTTCAATCAGGAAAAAATAACCAAATATTTGCTGGTTCCAGCTTCTCAAATGTGAGAATTTGCTGCTTTTCTACGATTTATAAAATTGTAAATTTTAGACTGTTAATCAGTGATTTTTCACTATTTTTCGGATAAATCTTAAGACTAAACTATAGATCAATTAATCGAACAAATTAGGGCTGCCCCCTCTTAGTCGAGTAATCGACTAATCATCCGATAAAAAACGTTATGCACAGAAACCTTGCACGCTGGGTCAGATTCGTTTTATCATTCTATTCGTTGTGAAAATTGGCAATATGAAACAAAATTGAATTAACTATGTGGCTGCAATGGATAGCGCTAGTCCAAAACGGGGCTAATGAATGAATGACATTAGCAAGAAGCTAGCGTTTAGCTGCCTAGAGCACAATCACTAACATTACTGTCTAATCTTTTGTACATCCTTCGTTTTGCAACCTGCCACAATTTATCCTTAAATTTCGCATCTCTGTAATCCTTTATTTCATTATCGTAAAGTCTTTTGTGCTGGGTGACGAAGTGAATGTTTATCATGCCATTTTGGATGATGACGTTTGCACGGACGGTGGCCATGAGTGGTCAAACAACCCTCTTTTGACTTTTGACGGATGCGAAAAAAACACAGAAAATCGAACCTGTTCCGAAAAACTTGTATGACGGTCGAAAGTTTCGGAGTCGATGTGTGAACGTGATTGACCCAACGTGAGGTCGTATTTTTTCTAAACCTGCGACAATTAAGGACCAGAACATACTGACTTGTACTTAGGCCTTTAGTCGACTAAGAATTTCTTTGGTCGAGGACTTCTGTGCATGTATTCAGTCACTCTGCCCAATCTCTATCACTGAATTTGTGAGAATATTGGCACAAAGTAAAATCTTACTAATGTTTCTGTTAAAATGAAGAGAAGATATGATAGGTTTTTTGGATACTCTATAAAATAGTACAAATAAACATTTGTACAGCACATGCTCTGACACGAGCAGCAAAACATTGCTGTTATTGGTATAATTGTTTCGTGTTGATAATTGGCATTTCCGCGTGCTGAATGTCTTCAATGATTTGTGATCTATTCAGTGCCGGAGCGCATCAGATGATGTGTCGGCTAAGCGTTTTTAATAGAAGTTGGACCCACTGCTGCCACCCACAGAGCCTCCACATTGCATTGGGTAAATTAGTATTATGATTTTAAGGGATAAATACCCGTTCCACCTAATTAATCCACCACATCACAGGGGGATGTGACACCATGAGCCCGATAGATCAAGGACCACAGATCAAAGGCTCCACCACTGTTAGAATCCTACACAGGCAAGAATAACGTTTCTTGTTTATTTATACAGTGTGCACAGATGGCCTGTGAACTAATGACTAAAGAATACAGCAATATACGCAAATTTGTTTATTGGTTGTTGACCGAATGATGTTGCATCGCTGGTCCACCAATAAGCATGTCTAATTAGGCAGTGGGGTTTCAAAACTCAAGACTGAAATTTTAATGCTTGTTGAAATTCCTTGTTTGGAAAAACATCATTCTGTCATTAGCATAATGTATGATTTAAAGTGTGTGCTTTGAATTAAACTACCATTTGTAGTTCAGCTGCTTATGATCAATATGTAAGCTGGGATCTAATCAATATGTTAGAAATTTAAAAAGTTCTGTTAATGATTTACACTCAAAGCCTGTAATAAATTGATTGTTTGGTCTTGTTTATAGCTCAGGAGTGAGGCTGGTTTTGGTGAGGAAATATGAACTAAAAAGATCAGTAAGTAGGACAGTTAACAGAGACGGAATATATTTATTGCGGAAGGCCATGATTAAATTAATGTTTTCTTAAAGTTCTTGGTGCCTGCACATGCTGATTTTGTTTGGCTTGCTTTGTCATGGGCAGTGCTTTATTTCTATTTTTAGTGTATTTTGTGATAGCTTTCATTGTAGTTATATTTTGTTTTAATTAGTGTTTATCACTTGAACATTTATTACACTGACAAGTGAATAAAATAAGTCACAACTGACCCTCACCAGCATTGTGAAGTGGCTGTGACATCTTGTTCTGGTTCATAATATTCGGAGCAGCGCACACACTTTGGCCCATCCTCAACCTGACATAAGAAAGGAGCTCGCTGGGCCCTCTCTTTATTTAACACACTGGCTGTGCTCTAAAGAATGTCAGTGTTCTGCCAAGTTTACCACATATTCGCTGTTTACTGATGGCTGTTACACATGTGGTTTTTGCATATGCTCTCCTCTCCCACTTAAATCGTCTGCGGTCCCTGGGCTTTCTTTTGACGTGTGCAGCGTTGGTGCTGCCATTGCAGCGTAAATTTTTCAAGCAAAGAAAAGGCATTTGTATGAAATAATAATGACCGTTTCAGACATTTATATTTTCCGCAACTGACTGTCATCTCTCCTTTTCTTTCTCTCTGCGTCCAATATTCCAAACCTCCGCACACATTTCCATCATGGTTTTGTTTATGCTGTTATGCACTATTTGAAGTTTTTTTTTGGGTAAAGTTATTCTGCGTTTTTGTTTATTTTGGCGCACATGGTGGTGTGTAGCGTTGGGACAACAAAGCTTTTTGCAGAACACCTCAATCCTCAACATTCTTGTGATACATAACGACGTTGATAACTGAATTCTACAACCGCAGCCTCCAACAAAGCTGATCTACGGACCTCCTCTCTCGGGACACGCTCCCTGATGTCAGAGATCCTGGGTTGACTGGACTGACTGACTGACTGACTGACTTGGGACTACGGTCTTGTCTTCAATAATTCATACAACAGTATCAAGTGCTTCATTAATATACTATTACATGCCATGTCAAAAAACAAGACCATAAATCATGTAAATTCAGTATTTGCAGTTGAATTGTTTGTATATTTTAAAACATTCATGCAAAATCCTGCTCTGAGAACACATTTTACTGAGGAATTACAAGTTGATCGTCCTAAGTACGCAGTGCTTTTGTTAGATTGAATCTCAAAATGCCACTCAAAATATTCTCCATAATTTATTGAAGGTAGCATTGTGAAAACTCCCTCTTCTGTCAGACTCCATCAGTGTAAATGATGTACACATGTCTTGTGGCGTTCAATCCTCTTCAAAGAGGCACTATTTGTTTTGCCGCCGTTCCTTTGTGTAGGCACGCCTACAGTCTCAGCAGAGCGTGTGGATGTCACAAAACATTAGGAAGTATGAGATTCAGGATGTTCCATTTAATCTCCTTGACTTCCCCAGTTAGCAGAGGAGCCAAGCAGCAGCTGAGGGAGACCCCGGCATCCTGTAGCACAAAGCTGGCTGACATGATGTTTGCCTGAGGGGCCTGCACTCACTCTCTCACAGGCATAGTCTGCGAGTGTGTAAAACAATGAGAAACCAGTCAGCTGACAGATACACTAAGCTGCAAGTCACTTTGAATGACAACAGCGTACGAGAGGAGCGGCAGCAGCAGCCCCGGTCTGGGACTCAGTACAAACAGCTTTTTTGCGAGTCGACAGAAGGCTCCATCAGAGCTATCAGTCAGAGCGTCTCAGATCACCCTGTTGTAGTTTATTGCAGTGTTGGAGTACTGTAGACTGATCGCATTGTGTAGTGACAATATGTTTCCTGCCTGTGGAGGGAATAGCTGCCTGCATGTGTGGCTGCGATGTGTTCTCCTTCATTGCAAAGGCAGCAAGTAAAGCACAGTGGTCACTCTGATTACCCAGAGTGCTCTTGTGGCCAGGGGTTAAACAGGAGCAGATGCCTACTTAGACACAAGGATGAGTGACTCTCCTCGGCTCTACATCCTTCTCAAGCATCCCAGTTCAGCTTTCCTCCCGTGTAATAATGATCCACGGCAAGATGACACGTTTGACCCCCCGTGACCCCAAAGGGTATAGAAATTATAATCAAGGCAGTTACGTAGATTGACCTGATTTGATGCTCAGCTGATGGAGAGGCTCCACTGCTCTGTGTCAGCGCCAGGTGGACCCTTTCCTGTTTACCGCCAGCTTTGGAATCAGGTTACCGAAGAAGTGATTGAGTGTGATTGAGATTCAAAAGGCCAGCCCGTGCTAAGAATTGTGAATTGTTACAACAAAAAGAAACATGTTCAAAGATACAAATTGCTTCATTGGTTACCCAAACGAAAGATACAAAAGTATAGAAAAACAGAGCTTTGACAACCAGTTCAAGGAATCCACAGTTCACAAGTAAATCTAAATATATTCTCCAAGAACTGGAGGTCACTTGTCACACATACACACAGACACACTGTCCCATGGGTGTGCAGGCTGCCCCACTACAGGTAAAGAGGCCCACTCACAAGGGTCGTATGACTCAGGCTTTGGCTTTTCTGCCCGTCCTCCTGTGCATCTCTGGGGTACATGAGACTCTTCGGCATCCACCACTTCTCTCATTAGCACATGCCAGGCTGCTAGTTGCTGTGGCTGAATCCAGGGCATGTCAGGAGCCATGTCTAGGAGCCACTTGAAATGACAAGATGAGAATGAGGGCCAAGGGCTGGCATATGGTGCTGATTAGCAGTCAAGTTTACAGGGGTTCTCTATCCACAGAACATAATCAGACCAACTCCCAGCATCCTGCCCACTGAACATCATCTCGCACACATCGATTCGCCCCAAGATGCCACCGATCCCTCCGAGAAAGTGAAATTACATTCCATTATTTTAAACTTTTGCTCCAAAAAGGAAATACTAAAGTTGTGTTTTTCAAACTGGGTCTTGATACAAATGTGTTTGATGATTTTCTCGTAAACAGGTCTTTTGGAATTAATGAAAATGAAAAGCAAGTTCTCAGGCTTACCCCGAGGGACCTTGTCAAATGTTGATGGATTTCTGTGTGCACTGACAAGTGAAAACTAATATCTAGAAAATAAGAAATCACAAAACTATTCTACATATTAATGAGTGATTTCAAACAGTCTATGCCTGCACTGGATGCACCTCCCCGCCCACCAGGCACAGAGCACAACTCCCCTCAAACAAAACTTTCAGTGCCACAGTCGAAGCAGCAACATCTGGCTCCTCATGTAGGCGCTTATTAGGATCAAATTAAGTAGAAATGAATGGGATGATACATGACAGGGTGCAGATGTTCAAAGCCGTGGTGTGAAAATCTGAGGGCAGAAAACAGCTTAATGAATTCTGCGTCTTACAGCAGGGGTGAGGCTTTGGGTTCACAGGTTAAAAAAAAAAGGCTAATTAAATTCTGAAGCAGACGCACAGGAAAATAAATGTTTGTTGCTTGTCGCTCCCCTTATTTACCCGAGGCGCGCTCAGGGACAATGTTATGATTTGCAGTTAATCAAGCAATACAGGGAATTGTAAGTGAGTGGTCTGCTCTTTTGTGATTTATCAACAGATGCATATCAGACTTGGACCTCTAAAGTCCTGGGTGAAGTGCTTCTCATATTAGCTGAACCGTCACTCAGAGCAGGTTAGCATCAGAAAAAAATTGCAATTGTGGCGCTAGTTTATTTTCTTTAGCACAATAAGTTGGAGACAATTTAAATTCACTACTGTACTTAATGTTTAGTGATTAAGTAAATAAATAGAACGTGTTATGCATTTCTTCTATTTGATATTTTCACAAGATTTATCATCAGTAAATCTTTCTTTTCAAAAAAGATGTCTATGAAAATATCTATAAATATCCATGAATTACACAGTCAAAAATCTTTAAAAGACCAATGTGTAACAATTCGGGGGATCTATTGGCAGAAATCTAATATTAATAAGTATGTTTTCTTTAGTGTATAATCACCTGAAAATTAGAATCTTTGTGTTTTCGTTACCTTAGAATGAGCCGTTTATATCTACATAGGGGGCGGGTCCTCTTCACGGAGTCCGCCATGTTGTACCGCCATGTTTCTACACTAGCCCAGAACAGACAAACCAAACACTGCTAAGTATTCCTGCTGGTGCCCGAGTCGATAACGTTACTCGCTCTTGTCACCGCCACTCTCTCTCTTGCTTCACCACTCACTTCCCTTGTACACACACACACTGCTAGACACCGCCAGATCCTACACACTGTACCTTTAATTGGAGCTTTGACCATTCTTAGTTTTATTTATGGGACCGTTTCATGTCACCTTCAAATATTGCTCCCTCTCTTCCCTCCACCCACACAAACATAAACAGTATAATAACTTTGAACCACCTCTGCCAGGTAGACAGGCACAGACTCACACTGGGCTGTCTCAGTTGATAGAAGGCTTCTTTAGAGCCGTAAGACTTGAGTCAAAGAGGGAAAAATCAATTTGACATAAATTACGTCGTCACATGTCTAAATGTGACTTTTAGCTGGCTGTCGTTGCTGAACGACTTGAGAGTTACCTCATTGTTGAATCACAGTTCTCTTAATTACATCCTTGAGATCCATTATTTTAGTTTATTTTCCTTCTGTGGTGTGGGGCTGCTTCTCTTCTAAATCACTGAGTCTCCCCTTCCTCGTTAATGTCTCCTCAGCCTGCGTACTGAGCTCCAAAGCTGCACAGGGCCAAGTCTAATTTACACATTTTCACTGGCATAATGTTTAAGGGTGTTTTCCCCCTTCTGACTACATTGCAGATCGTGTGTGTGTGTGTGTGTGTGTGTGTGTGTGTGTGTGTGTGTGTGTGTGTGTGTGGATTGTAGATGACACTGCACTAAGGGTTAAAAACAGATCTTTGTAGTAATCTAATCGGTTTATTGTTTCTAGTTATAAACTGGTTACTGATTTCCTTTTGCAAAGAAAAATAGGCAGTTCTTGGTTTGGAATAAATATTTGGATTTTGTGACCATTGTTTAGTTTGACTGCTGCAACAAAGGAAATGGTGCTTTGAAATAAACTGGATTCTTCTATATATTAGAATAATGAATAAATGACATTTATGTGTCTCAGCCCCTAATGAGAATGTGACGTGTACAGTCAAGGGCGTAGGCTTCGTTTCAACATTTGGGGGAATATATATTAAAAGGGGTGTCTGGGGGGTCCTCCCCCAGGACATTTTGATTTTGAGCGTCAAACACTTCATTTCCTGTAAAGGAAAACAAACAACAACAAAAGTTAAAGGCGGGTTTTAAAGCTAGAATGAAGATACATACATACATATACATATGAAACTGGGGTCCCTTGACCTCTGACCTCAAGATACGTATGTGAATGAAAATGTGTTCTGTGGATACCCACAAGTCTCCCCTTTACAGACATGCCCACTTTATGATAATCACATGCAGTTTGGGGCAAGTCACAGTCAAGTCAGCACACTGACACACTGACAGCTGTTGTTGCCTGTTGGGCTGCAGTTTGCCATGTTATGATTGGAGCATATTTTTTTTATGCTAAATGTAGTACCTGTGAGGGTTTCTGGACAATATGTGTCATTGTTTTGTGTTATTAAATGATTTCCAGTAATACATATATACATATATTTGCATAAAGCAAGTATATTTGTCCACTCCCATGTTGATCAGAGTATATTAAATACTTGACAAATCTCCCTTTAAGGTACATTTTGAACAGATAAAGAATGTGCAATTGATTTGCGATTAATCGTGGACAATCATGCAATTACTCCCGATTAAATGTTTTAATCGATTGACAGCCCTAAATGGATTATAATCCAGTAAGGCTCTCTGTCATTCTGTATTGCTTTCAAATATGTATTCTCCTGTAGATAAACATTTTTCATTTAATGTTATCCTGTTATAATCCCGTTATCATTTGGTAATAACGACCAATTTGACCCAACATTCTCGGTCAGAGCATTCAGCAATTTTATTCGGTAACGTTTCAACTTACTTACTACAGAGTGTGTAACATCATGACTTTATAATACTGGGTAGTAAACCTGTTTAAATAAAGCCCTTTGAACCTGTAATTGTTTGTCCCCTGTCTCTAAGAGACAAGTTCACAAAATCTAAAAATGAATAAGAGGCCTAATAATTAACCCTAAGAGACCCACTTAGACCTGTTTTTGTATTTTTTTGGGGGGGACAGGGGGTCTTTAGGGGGAGATAACAGGTCAACAGTACATACACATAGAAGGGGTGTAGATCATCTGAAACCTTGCAACTTGAAGAGTAATCTGAGATGCAGGGTTGACACATACAGACAGACAACCATTCACGCTCACATTCAAGAAATAAACATGAATGAATGAATAAATTATTTAACTAATCAAAATAAATTATGAACGTGTATAAGGGCTTAGAACATTATGCTAAAAGTATATGATGGCCATTCCATTGCTCTATTATGTCTCATAAGTAGGGGTGGAACGGTTCACAAAATTCACGGTTCGGTTCATATCACGGTTTTGGGGTCACGGTTTTCGGTTCGGTACGTTTATGTTACAGCGAGGAGGTCATGTTCTGATTTCAACATGCTTTTCATGTATTTGGCAAAAATAAGTTAACAAATGTTTGCCTTAACAAAAGTATGGCTTACATAAGGAACATAAACACTTCTTCATTGTCAACTCTTAATAGGTCTTCTACAGTAATTAGTGCAAACAAAGAATGCAGCTTTGTTATTTTCATATAAATATGATGTTATTATAGACTAAGGCCATCAACATAAATTGAAGCATAAGCTCAACCAGAACTATACTAAAAAAAAAAAGAACAGTTTAACATATGTCTCAATTCCCTGATTATCAGCTCTTAATTGAAAGATTAGTTTTTCCACTCAATAAGTGCAGTATTTTGAAAGGAATACGGTTGGATTTCTATGCCACTGTGTTATTTAAAAATAATTAATAAATATAAAACACATTACAGGGATTGTGCTGTTGCCCCTCTCCAGTTTCCAATCTGTCACTGCTTGTGTCAGTGCATAAGAGAGATGCTCACTGTGTTGCTCTCATAAAGGCGGCGCGTGGACAATTCTTTCACAATTCCTAGTCGTGTCTGCTCGGGAAGTACTGTGTTGCTTAAGTGTCGGCGAGAGGGAATATTATAGCGCGGCTCAAGTAACGTTACGTTAATCATATGCTGAAATCCAGTGTCCTCCACGACTGCATAAGGCTGCATATCTTTCGCTATAAACCTCCCCAATGCTTTAGTTATGTTTTTTGCCCTGTCTGAATCTGCTTGTAGAGGCTGTTTTAGTGCTGCGGGGAGAAGGAGTTGGGTGATGTCTTCATAAATGGTTCATCGTATTGGAAGTGTTGCCGCTAGCATAAACCACACGTGTTGCACAGTGCTTACACATAGTCGCCGTTTTATCCACCACTTTTTTTCTGTCATTTTCATAGGTAACACTAAATCCGTAATGCTCCCATACAGCAGAGCAAAACGATGCTGGTGGATCCTGAACTTTATCGTGTCAACTCGCCATTTCCTAAACTGACTGACAGCCGCACTCTGCACTTCATCCGTGCCAACTGAGAAGGAGGCTGGGTCACGCTTCATCAACGCGTCATATCTTTGGGGTGCGCACATGCGCAGTAAAATCTGATCTGCACTTGCCGAAATTACGCTAATAGCAACGCACGAACCCAGCTTCAGTTACACTGCGCGTGTGTTATACCCCGTACCTCAAGACCCATGTCCACCCGTGTCCCAGCCTCCTTCCATAGGCCTTGATTTCTAGTGTGACAATAAACAGGAGCCTAACTCTACATGAAAAAAATACACAATCGGCCTCATAACTTTATTTCAAATGAACTGAACAATACATACACGCCCCGAACCGTGACTAGCGAACCGAACGGTTCGGATTTTTTACCTGAACCGTTCCATCCCTACTCATAAGCTGTTTAAACTGCATGGGTTTTACCCAAAACTTCATGGGATTAACATAAACATGGGCATGTCTGTAAAAGGGATACTTGTGGGTAGGTCTACTCATAGAAATCATTTTCATCCAGATATCTTGAGGTCAGAGTTCAAGGGACCCCCTGAAAATGACCATGCCAGTTTTCCCTCGTCAAAATTTTGCCTAAATTTGAAGTGTTATTTAGCCTCCTTCCCAATAAGTTAACATAGCATGATTGATCTCAATGGATTTCTTAGGTTTTGTAGTTTCATAAGATACCAATATCTTCACAAGAGACTGAGCCAGTGACAGCCTCTTAAAGAATGCAATATCAGGTCTCAGAGGGATAATAATTTTTTAGGGGTGCTGATATGAAATTTAGGTGTGTTTGAGCACCCCTAAAAAGAGTCTAAAATTGCCTCTGTTTTGTGTTTCTGCCTCTACAGATTACATTATAAGTTGCACATGTTTGTGTTGTTCTTTAACAAAAATATTAATTGCTTTTCATGAATTTACCAGTGATCACAAAAAAATGTGTCTTTTATATTGACACCTTTCTTGATTCAGAATACAGTTCTGTATAGACACGAGCATAATTCAAAACAAATAGTAGGCTGTGTCCAAGGCCTTTCTATTGGTGGCATCCAGAGGGAGCAATTCTTTTTACAATTCCAAGTAGAGGGCAGGTGAGTTATTTCTTTGGCTGTGTTTTACACATGACTGTGTTCATACATATTATAGAGCACCCTATAAAAAATTTAAGTGCAGACCCACTTCCCTGCACAGGAGATGTGTCATACTCTGTTCCAAGTGTTCTGACACATAAACGCACATTTTTGGTAATTCACAGCTAAGGAAAATATTCCTTTTTCTCTCTGTTTTGTAGCATACATATTATACAGGAGAAACTGCATGCACTAGGACCACGCAGAAACAGCGCCCGCTCAAGTTCCCAGTCCCCTTCCAACTCCCCTTCCCTCTCCTCTCGTGCTGTCATTCAAACTGATTCAAACAGCCAGCCAGACATTCAGACTTCATTCAGTGTAATTTACACTTCCCGAGAATATCAATGTCTCTGATGTCCAGAACTTCAGAATACATGTAGCTGAAATAACAGCCAATTTAAAGAGCGCATTTTTTTTCTTTGTTGGCTCTCAGAAAGAAGACACAAGGTGTTGGAGGAGGAGCAGCAGACTGGGTGGAGACAAGGACATCAAGGTGAGGAGAGGTGGACCTGAGAAACAGTACCGTCCATACACAGCTGGAAACTGCAACAGTCAAAATGACATGATTTTTATATTTGAATGATTGTGTCGGCAAAGCATTTTCTTTTTTTCATAGTATAGTATGTCGAAAAATTTAATGAAAAAAAAGTCATAGAATAGTATGTCGAAAAATTTCATAAAAAAAAAGTCATAGTATAGTATGTCGAAAATTTCATGAAAAAAGTCATAGTATAGTGTGTCGAAAAATTTTATGAAAAAAAGTCATAGTATAGTATGTCGAAAATTTCATGAAAAAAGTCAGTGTATAGTATGTCGAAAAAATTTCATGAAAAAAAAGTCATAGTATAGTATGTCGAAAATTTCATGAAAAAAAAGTCATAGTATAGCATGTCGAAAAATTTAACAAAAAAAGTCATGGTATAGTATGTCGTAAATTTTATGGAAAAAAGTCATACTATAGTATGTTGAAAAATTTTAGGAAAACAAGTCATAGTATAGTATGTCGAAAATTTTACGTAAAAAAAGGTCATAGTATAGCATGTCGAAAATTGTATAAAAAAAGTCATAGTATAGTATGTCGAAAATTTCATGAAAAAAAAGTCAGTATAGTATGTCGAAAACTTTCATGAAAAAAAGTCATAGTATAGTATGTCGAAAATTTTACGAAAAAAAAGTAATAGTATAGCATGTCGAAAATTTTATGAAAAAAAGTAATAGTATAGTATGTCAAATTCTACGAAAAAAAAGTCATAGTATAGCATGTCGAAAATTTTAACAAAAAAAGTCATAGTATAGTATGTCGTAAATTTTATTGTAAAAAATTAAAGGGGCTATATGTAAGAATCAGAAATTGCTTGTTCACAGCGACACCTGTGGCCGCAATGTCAACGAAAGTCAGCGTCCTGTTGCTCGAGCTCGCGCTTGTGCTCGCGCTACATTGACATGAACGAGCACCGGTCTAAACAGTGAGGCGACACACGTCAGCTAACACACAATATCACTCTATATTTCACCTGCTTGGCAGTAATGTTAGCTGACCAGACGAAGGTCTCTCCATGAATCAATGCTGATCCTAGTGCTGGCTTTTCCTTTCTCAGCCTGCCGACCGCGGAGGGAACGGGGAGGGGGGGGAGGGAGACACCGACACCCGGTCGGGGGGGGGGGGGGGGACACCGACACCCGGTCGGGATAACGTAACTCGCTGCGGAGCCCCGTCACTTCACAAGACACGGGAAACCTCTGTTGGTCTGGAGGAGCTGCAGCATTTATTTCTGCAAAAACGTCCACTGCACATTCACCAGATATTCTCAGAGCTAAACTAACTCTTCTGCAGTGTGCGCTCGTGCACGTGGAGTTGGAGCGAGCCGAGCGGGTGAGAACGAGCGCGGTGTGCAAGCAGGCAGCAGGCAGCAGGAGCAGCGCGTACCAACATGCGAGCGCGCATGGGATTCCAACCCGTTATGATTTATGCGCGTGATAAGTTACAAATAGTCCCTTTAATACTATAGTATGTCGAAAAATTTTATGAAAAAAAGTCATGGTATAGTATGTCGAAAATTTCATGAAAGAAAAGTCATAGTATAGCATGTCAAAAAATTTAACAAAAAAAGTCATGGTATAGTATGTCGTAAATTTTATGGAAAAAAGTCATAGTATAGTATGTCGAAAATTTTACGTAAAAAAAGTCATAGTATAGCATGTCGAAAATGTTATAAAAAAAGTCATAGTATAGTATGTCGAAAATTTTATGAAAAAAAAGTCTTAGTATAGTATGTCGAAAACTTTCATGAAAAAAAGTCATAGTATAGTATGTCGAAAATTTTATAAAAAAAGTCATAGTATAGCATGTTGAAAATTTTATGAAAAAAAGTCATAGTATAGTATGTTAAAAAATTTTATGGAAAAAAGTCATAGTATAGTATGTCGAAAATTTTACGTAAAAAAAGTCATAGTATAGCATGTCGAAAATTTTATAAAAAAAGTCATAGTATAGTATGTCGAAAATTTTATGAGAAAAAAGTCATAGTATAGTAAATTTTATGGAAAAAAGTCATACTATAGTATGTTGAAAAATTTTAGGAAAAAAAGTCATAGTATAGTATGTCGAAAATTTTATGAAAAAAAAGTCATAGTATAGTATGTAGAAAATTTCATGAAAAAAAAGTCATAGTATAGTATGTCGAAAACTTTCATGAAAAAAAGTCATAGTATAGTATGTCGAAAATTTTACGAAAAAAAAGTCATACTATAGCATGTCGAAAATTTTAACAAAAAAAGGTCATGGTATAGTATTTCGTAAATTTTATGGAAAAAAGTCATACAATAGTATGTCGAAAAATTTTATGAAAAAAAGTCATAGTATAGTATGTCGAACATTTTCTAAAAAAAGTCATAGTATAGTATGTCGAAAATTTTAACCAAAAAAGTCATAGTTTAGTATGTCGAAAATTTTATGAAAAAAAGTCATAGTATAGTATGTCGAAAATTTTACGAAAAAAAAGTCATAGTATAGCATGTCGAAAATTTTAACAAAAAAAGTCATAGTATAGTATGTCGTAAATTTTATGGAAAAAAGTCATACTATAGTACGTCGAAAAATTTTATGAAAAAAAGTCATAGTACAGTATGTCGAAAATTTTACAAAAAAAAAGTCATAGTATAGCATGTCGAAACCTTTAACAAAAAAAGTCATAGTATGGTATGTAGTAAATTTTATGGAAAAAAGTCATACTATAGTATGTCGAAAAATTTTATGAAAAAAAGTCATAGTATAGTATGTCGAAAATTTCATGAAAAAAAAGTTATAGTATAGTATGTCGAAAACTTTCATGAAAAAAAGTCATAGTATAGTATGTCGAAAATTTTATAAAAAAAGTCATAGTATAGCATGTTGAAAATTTAATGAAAAAAAGTCATAGTATAGTATGTTGAAAAATTTTATGGAAAAAAGTCATAGTATAGTATGTCGAAAATTTTACGTAAAAAAAGTCATATTATAGCATGTCGAAAATTTTATAAAAAAAGTCATAGTATAGTATGTCGAAAATTTTATGAGAAAAAAGTCATAGTATAGTAAATTTTATGGAAAAAAGTCATACTATAGTATGTTGAAAAATTTTAGGAAAAAAAGTCATAGTATAGTATGTCGAAATTTTACGTAAAATAAGGTCATAGTATAGTATGTCGAAAATTTTATGAAAAAAAAGTCATAGTATAGTATGTAGAAAATTTCATGAAAAAAAAGTCATAGTATAGTATGTCGAAAACTTTCATGAAAAAAAGTCATAGTATAGTATGTCGAAAATTTTACGAAAAAAAAGTCATACTATAGCATGTCGAAAATTTTAACAAAAAAAGGTCATAGTATAGTATTTCGTAAATTTTATGGAAATAAGTCATACAATAGTATGTCGAAAAATTTTATGAAAAAAAGTCATAGTATAGTATGTCGAACATTTTATAAAAAAAGTCATAGTATAGTATGTCGAAAATTTTAACCAAAAAAGTCATAGTTTAGTGTGTCGTAAATTTTATGAAAAAAAGTCATACTATAGTATGTCGAAAAATTTTATGAAAAAAAGTCATAGTATAGTATGTCGAAAATTTTACGAAAAAAAAGTCATAGTATAGCATGTCGAAAATGTTAACAAAAAAAGTCATAGTATAGTATGTCGTAAATTTTATGGAAAAAAGTCATACTATAGTACGTCGAAAAATTTTATGAAAAAAAGTCATAGCACAGTATGTCGAAAATTTTACGAAAAAAAAGTCATAGTATAGCATGTCGAAACTTTTAACAAAAAAAGTCATAGTATGGTATGTAGTAAATTTTATGGAAAAAAGTCATACTATAGTATGTCGAAAATTTTATGAAAAAAAAGTCATAGTATAGTATGTAGAAAATTTCATGAAAAAAAAGTCATAGTATAGTATGTCGAAAACTTTCATGAAAAAAAGTCATAGTATAGTATGTCGAAAATTTTACGAAAAAAAAGTCATACTATAGCATGTCGAAAATTTTAACAAAAAAAGGTCATAGTATAGTATTTCGTAAATTTTATGGAAAAAAGTCATACAATAGTATGTCGAAAAATTTTTTGAAAAAAAGTCATAGTATAGTATGTCGAACATTTTCTAAAAAAAGTCATAGTATAGTATGTCGAAAATTTTAACCAAAAAAGTCAGTTTAGTATGTCGTAAATTTTATGAAAAAAAGTCATACTATAGTATGTCGAAAAATTTTATGAAAAAAAGTCATAGTATAGTATGTCGAAAATTTTACGAAAAAAAAGTCATAGTATAGCATGTCGCAAATTTTAACAAAAAAAGTCATAGTATAGTATGTCGTAAATTTTATGGAAAAAAGTCATACTATAGTACGTCGAAAAATTTTATGAAAAAAAGTCATAGTATAGCATGTCGAAACTTTTAACAAAAAAAGTCATAGTATGGTATGTAGTAAATTTTATGGAAAAAAGTCATACTATAGTATGTCGAAAATTTTATGAAAAAAAAGTCATAGTATAGTATGTAGAAAATTTCATGAAAAAAAGTCATAGTATAGTATGTCGAAAACTTTCATGAAAAAAAGTCATAGTATAGTATGTCGAAAATTTTACGAAAAAAAAGTCATACTATAGCATGTCGAAAATTTTAACAAAAAAAGGTCATAGTATAGTATTTCGTAAATTTTATTGAAATAAGTCATACAATAGTATGTCGAAAAATTTTATGAAAAAAAGTCAGTATAGTATGTCGAACATTTTATAAAAAAAGTCATAGTATAGTATGTCGAAAATTTTAACCAAAAAAGTCATAGTTTAGTGTCGTAAATTTTATGAAAAAAAGTCATACTATAGTATGTCGAAAATGTCATGAAAAAAAAGTCATAGTATAGTATGTCGAAAACTTTCATGAAAAAAAGTCATAGTATAGTATGTCGAAAATTTTACGAAAAAAAAGTCATACTATAGCATGTCGAAAATTTTAACAAAAAAAGGTCATAGTATAGTATTTCGTAAATTTTATTGAAATAAGTCACAATAGTATGTCGAAAAATTTTATGAAAAAAAGTCATAGTACAGTATGTCGAAAATTTTACGAAAAAAAAGTCATAGTATAGCATGTCGAAACTTTTAACAAAAAAAGTCATAGTATGGTATGTAGTAAATTTTATGGAAAAAAGTCATACTATAGTATGTCGAAAAATTTTATGAAAAAAAGTCATAGTATAGCATGTCAAAAAATTTAACAAAAAAAGTCATGGTATAGTATGTCGTAAATTTTATGGAAAAAAGTCATAGTATAGTATGTCGAAAATTTTAACCAAAAAAGTCATAGTATAGTATGTCGAAAAATTTTATGAAAAAAAGTCATAGTATAGTATGTCGAAAATTTCATGATAAAAAAGTCATAGTATAGTATGTCGAAAATTTCATGAAAAAAAGACATAGTATAGTATGTCGAAAATTTTACGAAAAAAAAGTAATAGTATAGCATGTCGAAAATTTTATGAAAAAAAGTCATAGTATAGTATGTCGAAAAATTTTATGAAAAAAAGTAATAGTATAGTATGTCAAATTCTACGAAAAAAAAGTCATAGTATTGCATGTCGAAAATGTTAACAAAAAAAGTCATAGTATAGTATGTCGTAAATTTTATGGAAAAAAGTCATACTATAGTACGTCGAAAAATTTTATGAAAAAAAGTCATAGTACAGTATGTCGAAAATTTTACCAAAAAAAAGTCATAGTATAGCATGTCGAAACTTTTAACAAAAAAAGTCATAGTATGGTATGTAGTAAATTTTATGGAAAAAAGTCATACTATAGTATGTCGAAAAATTTTATGAAAAAAAGTCATAGTATAGTATGTCGAAAATTTTATGAAAAAAAAGTTATAGTATAGCATGTCGAAAATTTCATGAAAAAAAAGTCATAGTATAGTATGTTGAAAAAATTTCATGAAAAAAAAGTCATAGTATAGTATGTCGAAAATTTCATGAAAAAAAAGTCATAGTATAGCATGTCGAAAAATTTAACAAAAAAAGTCACAGTATAGTATGTCGTAAATTTTATGAAAAAAAGTCATAGTATAGTATGTCAAATTTCATGAAAAAAAAGTTATAGTATAGTATGTCGAAAACTTTCATGAAAAAAAGTCATAGTATAGTATGTCGAAAATTTTATAAAAAAAGTCATAGTATAGCATGTTGAAAATTTAATGAAAAAAAGTCATAGTATAGTATGTTGAAAAATTTTATGGAAAAAAGTCATAGTATAGTATGTCGAAAATTTTACGTAAAAAAAGTCATAGTATAGCATGTCGAAAATTTTATAAAAAAAGTCATAGTATAGTATGTCGAAAATTTTATGAGAAAAAAGTCATAGTATAGTAAATTTTATGGAAAAAAGTCATACTATAGTATGTTGAAAAATTTTAGGAAAAAAAGTCATAGTATAGTATGTCGAAAATTTTACGAAAAAAGTCATAGTATAGCATGTCGAAAATTTTAACAAAAAAAGTCATAGTATAGTATGTCGTAAATTTTATGGAAAAAAGTCATACTATAGTACGTCGAAAAATTTTATGAAAAAAGGTCATAGTACAGTATGTCGAAAATTTTACGAAAAAAAAGTCATAGTATAGCATGTCGAAACTTTTAACAAAAAAAGTCATAGTATGGTATGTAGTAAATTTTATGGAAAAAAGTCATACTATAGTATGTCGAAAAATTTTATGAAAAAAAGTCATAGTATAGCATGTCAAAAAATTTAACAAAAAAAGTCATGGTATAGTATGTCGTAAATTTTATGGAAAAAAGTCATAGTATAGTATGTCGGAAATTTAACGTAAAAAAAGTCATAGTATAGCATGTCGAAAATGTTATAAAAAAAGTCATAGTATAGTATGTCGAAAATTTTATGAAAAAAAAGTCTTAGTATTGTATGTCGAAAATTTTCATGAAAAAAAGTCATAGTATAGTATGTCGAAAATTTTACATAAAAAAAGTCATAGTATAGCATGTTGAAAATTTTATAAAAAAAGTCATAGTATAGTATGTCGAAAATTTTATGAGAAAAAAGTCATAGTATAGTATAGTAAATTTTATGGAAAAAAGTCATACTATAGTATGTTGAAAAATTTTAGGAAAAAAAGTCATAGTATAGTATGTCGAAATTTCATGAAAAAAAAGTTATAGTATAGTATGTCGAAAACTTTCATGAAAAAAAGTCATAGTATAGTATGTCGAAAATTTTATAAAAAAAGTCATAGTATAGCATGTTGAAAATTTAATGAAAAAAAGTCATAGTATAGTATGTTGAAAAATTTTATGGAAAAAAGTCATAGTATAGTATGTCGAAAATTTTACGTAAAAAAAGTCATAGTATAGCATGTCGAAAATTTTATAAAAAAAGTCATAGTATAGTATGTCGAAAATTTTATGAGAAAAAAGTCATAGTATAGTAAATTTTATGGAAAAAAGTCATACTATAGTATGTTGAAAAATTTTAGGAAAAAAAGTCATAGTATAGTATGTCGAAAATTTTACGAAAAAAGTCATAGTATAGCATGTCGAAAATTTTAACAAAAAAAGTCATAGTATAGTATGTCGTAAATTTTATGGAAAAAAGTCATACTATAGTACGTCGAAAAATTTTATGAAAAAAGGTCATAGTACAGTATGTCGAAAATTTTACGAAAAAAAAGTCATAGTATAGCATGTCGAAACTTTTAACAAAAAAAGTCATAGTATGGTATGTAGTAAATTTTATGGAAAAAAGTCATACTATAGTATGTCGAAAAATTTTATGAAAAAAAGTCATAGTATAGCATGTCAAAAAATTTAACAAAAAAAGTCATGGTATAGTATGTCGTAAATTTTATGGAAAAAAGTCATAGTATAGTATGTCGGAAATTTAACGTAAAAAAAGTCATAGTATAGCATGTCGAAAATGTTATAAAAAAAGTCATAGTATAGTATGTCGAAAATTTTATGAAAAAAAAGTCTTAGTATTGTATGTCGAAAATTTTAATGAAAAAAAGTCATATTATAGTATGTCGAAAATTTTACATAAAAAAAGTCATAGTATAGCATGTTGAAAATTTTATAAAAAAAGTCATAGTATAGTATGTCGAAAATTTTATGAGAAAAAAGTCATAGTATAGTATAGTAAATTTTATGGAAAAAAGTCATACTATAGTATGTTGAAAAATTTTAGGAAAAAAAGTCATAGTATAGTATGTCGAAATTTTACGTAAAAAAAGGTCATAGTATAGTATGTCGAAAATTTTATGAAAAAAAAGTCATAGTATAGTATGTCGAAAATTTCATGAAAAAAAAGTCATAGTATAGTATGTCGAAAACTTTCATGAAAAAAAGTCATAGTATAGTATGTCGAAAATTGTACGAAAAAAAAGTCATACTATAGCATGTCGAAAATTTAAACAAAAAAAGGTCATAGTATAGTATTTCGTAAATTTTATGGAAAAAAGTCATACAATAGTATGTCGAAAAATTTTATGAAAAAAAGTCATAGTATAGTATGTCGAACATTTTATAAAAAAAGTCATAGTATAGTATGTCGAAAATTTTAACCAAAAAAGTCAGTTTAGTGTGTCGTAAATTTTATGATAAAAAGTCATACTATAGTATGTCGAAAAATTTTATGAAAAAAAGTCATAGTATAGTATGTCGAAAATTTTACGAAAAAAAAGTCATAGTATAGCATGTCGAAAATTTTAACAAAAAAAGTCATAGTATAGTGTGTCGTAAATTTTATGGAAAAAAGTCATAGTACAGTATGTCGAAAATTTTACGAAAAAAAAGTCATAGTATAGCATGTCGAAACTTTTAACAAAAAAAGTCATAGTATGGTATGTAGTAAATTTTATGGAAAAAAGTCATACTATAGTATGTCGAAAAATTTTAACCAAAAAAGTCATAGTATAGTATGTCGAAAATTTCATGAAAAAAAAGTCATAGTATAGTATGTCGAAAACTTTCATGAAAAAAAGTCATAGTATAGTATGTCGAAAATTTTACGAAAAAAAAGTCATACTATAGCATGTCGAAAATTTTAACAAAAAAAGGTCATAGTATAGTATTTCGTAAATTTTATGGAAAAAAGTCATACTATAGTATGTCGAAAAATTTTATGAAAAAAAGTCATAGTATAGTATGTCGAAAATTTCATGAAAAAAAAGTCATAGTATAGTATGTCGAAAACTTTCATGAAAAAAAGTCATAGTATAGTATGTCGAAAACTTTCATGAAAAAAAGTCATAGTATAGTATGTCGAAAATTTTACGAAAAAAAAGTCATACTATAGCATGTCGAAAATTTTAACAAAAAAAGGTCATAGTATAGCATGTCGAAAATTTCATGAAAAAAGTCATAGTATAGCATGTCGAAAAATTTAACAAAAAAAGTCATGGTATAGTATGTCGTAAATTTTATGGAAAAAAGTCATAGTATAGTATGTCGAAAATTTTATGAAAAAAAAGTCATAGTATAGTATGTAGTAAATTTTATGGAAAAAAGTCATACTATAGTATGTTGAAAAATTTTAGGAAAACAAGTCATAGTATAGTATGTCGAAAATTTTACGTAAAAAAAGGTCATAGTATAGCATGTCGAAAATTGTATAAAAATAGTCATAGTATAGTATGTCGAAAATTTCATGAAAAAAAAGTCATAGTATAGTATGTCGAAAACTTTCATGAAAAAAAGTCATAGTATAGTATGTCGAAAATTTTACGAAAAAAAAGTAATAGTATAGCATGTCGAAAATTTTATGAAAAAAAGTCATAGTATAGTATGTCGAAAAATTTTATGAAAAAAAGTAATAGTATAGTATGTCAAATTCTACGAAAAAAAAGTCATAGTATAGCATGTCGAAAATTTTAACAAAAAAAGTCATAGTATAGTATGTCGTAAATTTTATTGTAAAAAATTAAAGGGGCTATATGTAAGAATCAGAAATTGCTTGTTCACAGCGACACCTGTGGCCGCAATGTCAACGAAAGTCAGCGTTCTGTTGCTCGAGCTCGCGCTTGTGCTCGCGCTACATTGACATGAACGAGCACCGGTCTAAACAGTGAGGCGACACACGTCAGCTAACACACAATATCACTCTATATTTCACCTGCTTGGCAGTAATGTTAGCTGACCAGACGAAGGTCTCTCCATGAATCAATGCTGATCCTAGTGCTGGCTTTTCCTTTCTCAGCCTGCCGACCGCGGAGGGAACGGGGAGGGGGGGGAGGGAGACACCGACACCCGGTCGGGGGGCGGGGGGACACCGACACCCGGTCGGGATAACGTAACTCGCTGCGGAGCCCCGTCACTTCACAAGACACGGGAAACCTCTGTTGGTCTGGAGGAGCTGCAGCATTTATTTCTGCAAAAACGTCCACTGCACATTCACCAGATATTCTCAGAGCTAAACTAACTCTTCTGCAGTGTGCGCGCGTGCACGTGGAGTTGGAGCGAGCCGAGCGGGTGAGAACGAGCGCGGTGTGCAAGCAGGCAGCAGGCAGCAGGAGCAGCGCGTACCCACACGCGAGCGCGCATGGGATTCCGACCCGTTATGATTTATGCGCGTGATAAGTTACAAATAGTCCCTTTAATACTATAGTATGTCGAAAAATTTTATGAAAAACAGTCATGGTATAGTATGTCAAATATTTCATGAAAAAAAAGTCATAGTATAGCATGTCGAAAATGTTATAAAAAAAGTCATAGTATAGTATGTCGAAAATTTTATGAAAAAAAAGTCAGTATAGTATGTCGAAAATTTCATGAAAAAAAACTCTTAGTATAGTATGTCGAAAATTTTATAAAAAAAGTCATAGTATAGCATGTCAAAAAATTTAACAAAAAAAGTCATGGTATAGTATGTCGTAAATTTTATGGAAAAAAGTCATAGTATAGTATGTCGAAAATTTTACGTAAAAAAAGTCATAGTATAGCATGTCGAAAATGTTATAAAAAAAGTCATAGTATAGTATGTCGAAAATTTTATGAAAAAAAAGTCATAGTATAGTATGTCGAAAATTTCATGAAAAAAAAGTCTTAGTATAGTATGTCGAAAACTTTCATGAAAAAAAGTCATAGTATAGTGTGTCCAAAATTTTATGGAAAAAAGTCATAGTATAGTATGTCGAAAATTTTACGTAAAAAAAGTCATAGTATAGCATGTCGAAAATTTGATAAAAAAAAGTCATAGTATAGTATGTCGAAAATTTTATGAGAAAATAGTCATAGTATAGTATAGTAAATTTTATGGAAAAAAGTCATACTATAGTATGTTGAAAAATTTTAGGGAAAAAAGTCATAGTATAGTATGTCGAAAATTTTATGAAAAAAAAGTCATAGTATAGTATGTAGAAAATTTCATGAAAAAAAAGTCATAGTATAGTATGTCGAAAACTTTCATGAAAAAAAGTCATAGTATAGTATGTCGAAAATTTTACGAAAAAAAAGTCATACTATAGCATGTCGAAAATTTTAACAAAAAAAGGTCATAGTATAGTATTTCGTAAATTTTATGGAAAAAAGTCATACAATAGTATGTCAAAAAATTTCATGAAAAAAAGTCATAGTATAGTATGTCGAAAATTTTACGAAAAAAAAGTCATACTATAGCATGTCGAAAATTTTAACAAAAAAAGGTCATAGTATAGTATTTCGTAAATTTTATGGAAAAAAGTCATACAATAGTATGTCGAACATTTTATAAAAAAAGTCATAGTATAGTATGTCGAAAATTTTAACCAAAAAAGTCAGTTTAGTATGTCGTAAATTTTATGAAAAAAAGTCATACTATAGTATGTCGAAAAATTTTATGAAAAAAAGTCATTGTGTAGTATGTCGAAAATTTTAAGAAAAAAAAGTCATAGTATAGCATGTCGAAAATTTTAACAAAAAAAGTCATAGTATAGTATGTCGTAAATTTTATGGAAAAGTCATACTATAGTACGTCGAAAAATTTTATGAAAAAAAGTCATAGTACAGTATGTCGAAAATTTTACGAAAAAAAAGTCATAGTATAGCATGTCGAAACTTTTAACAAAAAAAGTCATAGTATGGTATGTAGTAAATTTTATGGAAAAAAGTCATACTATAGTATGTCGAAAAATTTTATGAAAAAAAGTCATAGTATAGTATGTCGAAAATTTCATGAAAAAAAAGTCTTAGTATAGTATGTCGAAAACTTTCATGAAAAAAAGTCATAGTATAGTATGTCGAAAATTTTATAAAAAAAGTCATAGTATAGGATGTTGAAAATTTTATGAAATAAAGTCATAGTATAGTATGTTGAAAAATTTTATGGAAAAAAGTCATAGTATAGTATGTCGAAAATTTTACGTAAAAAAAGTCATAGTATAGCATGTCGAAAATTTTATAAAAAAAGTCATAGTATAGTATGTCGAAAATTTTATGAGAAAAACGTCATAGTATAGTATAGTAAATTTTATGGAAAAAAGTCATAGTATAGTATGTCGAAATTTTATGTAAAAAAAGGTCATAGTATAGTATGTCGAAAATTTTATGAAAAAAAAGTCATAGTATAGTATGTAGAAAATTTCATGAAAAAAAAGTCATGGTATAGTATGTCGAAAACTTTCATGAAAAAAAGTCATACTATAGCATGTCGAAAATTTTAACAAAAAAAGGTCATAGTATAGTATTTCGTAAATTTTATGGAAAAAAGTCATACAATAGTATGTCGAAAAATTTTATGAAAAAAAGTCATAGTATAGTATGTCGAACATTTTATAAAAAGTCATAGTTTAGTGTGTCGTAAATTTTATGGAAAAAAGTCATACTATAGTATGTCAAAATTTTATGAAAAAAAGTCATAGTACAGTATGTCGAAAATTTTACGAAAAAAAGTCATAGTATAGCATGTCGAAACTTTTAACAAAAAAAGTCATAGTATGGTATGTCGAAAAATTTTATGAAAAAAAGTCATAGTATAGTATGTCGAAAATTTCATGAAAAAAAAGTCATAGTATAGTATGTCGAAAACTTTCATGAAAAAAAGTCATAGTATAGTATGTCGAAAATTTTACGAAAAAAAAGTCATACTATAGCATGTCGAAAATTTTAACAAAAAAAGGTCATAGTATAGTATTTCGTAAATTTTATGGAAAAAAGTCATACAATAGTATGTCGAAAAATTTTATGAAAAAAAGTCATAGTATAGTATGTCGAACATTTTATAAAAAGTCATAGTATAGTATGTCGAAAATTTTAACCAAAAAAGTCAGTTTAGTATGTCGTAAATTTTATGAAAAAAAGTCATACTATAGTATGTCGAAAAATTTTATGAAAAAAAGTCATAGTATAGTATGTCGAAAATTTTACGAAAAAAAAGTCATAGTATAGCATGTCGAAAATTTTAACAAAAAAAGTCATAGTATAGTATGTCGAAAAATTTTATGAAAAAAAGTCATAGTATAGTATGTCGAAAATTTCATGAAAAAAAAGTCATAGTATAGTATGTCGAAAACTTTCATGAAAAAAAGTCATAGTATAGTATGTCGAAAATTTTACGAAAAAAAAGTCATACTATAGCATGTCGAAAATTTTAACAAAAAAAGGTCATAGTATAGTATTTCGTAAATTTTATGGAAAAAAGTCATACAATAGTATGTCGAAAAATTTTATGAAAAAAAGTCATAGTATAGTATGTCGAACATTTTATAAAAAGTCATAGTATAGTATGTCGAAAATTTTAACCAAAAAAGTCAGTTTAGTATGTCGTAAATTTTATGGAAAAAAGTCAAACTATAGTACGTCGAAAAATTTCATGAAAAAAAGTCATAGTACAGTATGTCGAAAATTTTACGAAAAAAAAGTCATAGTATAGCATGTCGAAACTTTTAACAAAAAAAGTCATAGTATGGTATGTAGTAAATTTTATGGAAAAGTCATACTATAGTATGTCGAAAAATTTTATGAAAAAAAGTCATAGTATAGCATGTCAAAAAATTTAACAAAAAAAGTCATGGTATAGTATGTCCTAAATTTTATGGAAAAAAGTCATAATATAGTATGTCGAAAATTTTACGTAAAAAAAGTCATAGTATAGCATGTCGAAAATGTTATAAAAAAAGTCATAGTATAGTATGTCGAAAATTTTACGAAAAAAAAGTCATAGTATAGCATGTCGAAACTTTTAACAAAAAAAGTCATAGTATGGTATGTAGTAAATTTTATGGAAAAAAGTCATACTATAGTATGTCGAAAATTTCATGAGAAAAAAGTCATAGTATAGTATGTAGAAAATTTCATGAAAAAAAAGTCATAGTATAGTATGTTGAAAACTTTCATGAAAAAAAGTCATAGTATAGCATGTCGAAAATTTTAACAAAAAAAGTCATAGTATAGTATGTCGTAAATTTTATGGAAAAAAGTCATACTATAGTACGTCAATTTTATGAAAAAAAGTCATAGTACAGTATGTCGAAAATTTTACGAAAAAAAAGTCATAGTATAGCATGTCGAAACTTTTAACAAAAAAAGTCATAGTATGGTATGTAGTAAATTTTATGAAAAAAAGTCATACTATAGTATGTCGAAAAATTTTATGAAAAAAAGTCATAGTATAGCATGTCAAAAAATTTAACAAAAAAGTCATGGTATAGTATGTCGTAAATTTTATGGAAAAAAGTCATAGTATAGTATGTCGAAAATTTTACGTAAAAAAAGTCATAGTATAGCATGTCGAAAATGTTATAAAAAAAGTCATACTATAGTATGTCGAAAATTTTATGAAAAAAAAGTCATAGTATAGTATGTCGAAAATTTCATGAAAAAAAAGTCTTAGTATAGTATGTCGAAAACTTTCATGAAAAAAAGTCATAGAATAGTATGTCGAAAATTTTATAAAAAAAGTCATAGTATAGCATGTTGAAAATTTTATGAAAAAAAGTCATAGTATAGTATGTTGAAAAATTTTATGGAAAAAAGTCATAGTATAGTATGTCGAAAATTTTACGTAAAAAAAGTCATAGTATAGCATGTCGAAAATTTTATAAAGAAAGTCATAGTATAGTATGTCGAAAATTTTATGAGAAAAAAGTCATAGTATAGTATAGTAAATTTTATGGAAAAAAGTCATACTATAGTATGTTGAAAAATTTTAGGAAAAAAAGTCATACTATAGTATGTCGAAAATTTTAGGAAAAAAAAGTCATAGTATAGTATGTAGAAAATTTCATGAAAAAAAAGTCATAGTATAGTATGTCGAAAACTTTCATGAAAAAAAGTCATAGTATAGTATTTCGAAAATTGTACGAAAAAAAAGTCAACTATAGCATGTCGAAAATTTTAACAAAAAAAGGTCATAGTATAGTATTTCGTAAATTTTATGGAAAAAAGTCATACAATAGTATGTCGAAAAATTTTATGAAAAAAAGTCACAGTATAGTATGTCGAACATTTTCTAAAAAAAGTCATAGTATAGTATGTCGAAAATTTTAACCAAAAAAGTCAGTTTAGTATGTCGTAAATTTTATGAAAAAAAGTCATACTATAGTATGTCGAAAAATTTTATGAAAAAAAGTCATAGTATAGTATGTCGAAAATTTAACGAAAAAAAAGTCATAGTATAGCATGTCGAAAATTTTAACAAAAAAAGTCATAGTATAGTATGTCGTAAATTTTATGGAAAAAAGTCATACTATAGTACGTCGAAAAATTTTATGAAAAAAAGTCATAGTACAGTATGTCGAAAATTTTACGAAAAAAGTCATAGTATAGCATGTCGAAACTTTTAACAAAAAAAGTCATAGTATGGTATGTAGTAAATTTTATGGAAAAAAGTCATACTATATATGTCAAAAAATTTAACAAAAAAAGTCATGGTATAGTATGTCGAAAACTTTCATGAAAAAAAGTCATAGTATAGTATGTCGAAAATTTTACGAAAAAAAAGTCATACTATAGCATGTCGAAAATTTTAACAAAAAAAGGTCATAGTATAGTATTTCGTAAACTTTATGGAAAAAAGTCATACAATAGTATGTCAAAAAATTTTATAAAAGAAAAGTCATAGTGTAGTATGTCGAACATTTTATAAAAAAAGTCATAGTATAGTATGTCGAAAATTTTAACCAAAAAAGTCATAGTTTAGTATGTCGAAAAATTTTATGAAAAAAAGTCATAGTATAGTATGTCGAAAATTTTACGAAAAAAAAGTCATAGTATAGCATGTCGAAAATTTTAACAAAAAAAGTCATAGTATAGTATGTCGTAAATTTTATGGAAAAAAGTCGAAAAATTCGACGTCGAAACTTTTAACAAAAAAGGTCATAGTATGGTATGTAGTAAATTTTATGGAAAAAAGTCATACTATAGTGTCGAAAATTTCATGAAAAAAAAGTCTTAGTATAGTATGTCCAAAACTTTCATGAAAAAAAGTCATAGTATAGTATGTCGAAAATTTTATAAAAAAAGTCCTTGTATAGCATGTTGAAAAATTTTATGGAAAAAAGTCATAGTATAGCATGTCGAAACTTTTAACAAAAAAAGTCATAGTATGGTATGTAGTAAATTTTATGAAAAAAAGTCATACTATAGTATGTCGAAAAATTTTATGAAAAAAAGTCATAGTATAGCATGTCAAAAAATTTTACAAAAAAGTCATGGTATAGTATGTCGTAAATTTTATGGAAAAAAGTCATAGTATAGTATGTCGAAAATTTTACGTAAAAAAAGTCATAGTATAGCATGTCGAAAATGTTATAAAAAAAGTCATAGTATAGTATGTCGAAAATTTCATGAAAAAAAAGTCTTAATATAGTATGTCGAAAACTTTCATGAAAAAAAGTCATAGTATAGCATGTCGAAAATTTTATAAAAAAAGTCATAGTATAGTATGTCGAAAATTTTATGAGAAAAAAGTCATAGTATAGTATAGTAAATTTTATGGAAAAAAGTCATAGTATAGTATGTCGAAAACTTTCATGAAAAAAGGCATAGTATAGTCTGTCGATTAATTTGGTGGAAAAAAAACTCAGTTTAAAATTTCGAACATTTTCATGAAAAAAGTCATACTATAGCATGTCGAAAATTTTCATGAAAAAAGTCATACTATAGCATGTCGAAAATTTTCATGAAAAAAGTCATACTATAGCATGTCGAAAATTTTCGTGAACAAATGTCGAAAATATTTATAAAAAAATGTCAGTATAGAATGTCGAAAATGTTCATGAAAAAAGGCATAGTAAAGTCTGTCGATTAATTTGGTGGAAAAAAAACTCAGTTTAAAATTTCGAAAATTTTCATGAAAAAAGTCATACTATAGCATGTCGAAAATATTCATAAAAAAATGTCATAGTATAGAATGTCGAAAATTTTCATGAAAAAAGGCATAGTATAGTCTGTCGATTAATTTGGTGGAAGAAAAACTCAGTTTAAAATTTCGAAAATTTTCATGAAAAAAGTCATACTATAGCATGTCGAAAATTTTCGTGAACAAATGTCGAAAATATTCGTTAAAAAATGTCATAGTATAGAATGTCGAAAATTTTCATGAAAAAAGTCATACTATAGCATGTCGAAAATATTCGTAAAAAAATGTCATAGTATAAAATTTCGAAAATTTTCATGAAAAAAGTCAAATTTTCGACATACTATACTATGACTTTTTTTCATAACATTTTCAACATACTATAATATGACTTTTTTCTTAAAAACTTTCGACATATTATACTATGACTTTTTTTTCATTAAATTTTTCGAAATACTTTACTATGACTTTTTTCTTAAAATTTTTCGTCATGCTATACTATGACTTTTTTTCATAACATTTTTCGACATACTTTACTATGAATTTTTTAACGAAATTTTGACATACTAAACTATGACTCCTTTCCCTAAAATTTTCGATATACTACACTGACTTTTTTTCATTCAATTTTTTTGACATACTATATTATGACTTTTTTTCTTAACATTTGACATACTATACTATGACTTTTTTTCATTCAATTTTTCGACATACTATACTATGACTTTTTTTTATAAAATTTTCGACATACTATACTATGACTTTTTTTATAAAATTTTCGACATGCTATGACCTTTTTTTACGTAAAATTTTCGACATACTATACTCTGACTTTTTTTAATAAAATTTTTGAACATACTACTATGACTTTTTTTTCTCAAAATGTTCAACATAATACACTGACTTTTTTTCATAAAATTTGACACTATAATATTACTTTTTTTTTACATTTTTCGACATACTATATTATGACTTTTTTTTCATAAAATTTTTCTACATACTATGACTTTTTTTCATTAAATTTTTCGATATACTATACTATGATTATTTTTATGAAATTTTTCGACATACTATACAATGACTTTTTTTTAATAAATTCTTCGATATACTGTGACTTTTTTTCATTACATTTTTCGAAATACTATACTATGATTATTTTTATGAAATTTTTCGACATACTATACAATGACTTTTTTTCAAAAAATTTTCAAAGTACTATACTATGACTTTTTTCTTAAAATCTTTCGACCAATTATACTATGACTTTTTTCATTAAATTTTTCGACATACTATATTATGACTTTTTTATAAAATTTTCGACATACAGCACTATACTATGTCTTTTTTTCATAAAATTTTTAGACATACTATACTATTTTTTTTCTTCTTAAAATTTTCAACATAATACACTGACTTGTTTTCATAAAATTTTCGATATACTATACTATGACTTTTTTTCATAAAATGTTCAACATACTATACTATGACTTTTTTCTTAAAATTTTCGACATACTATACTATGACTTTTTTTCATAACATTTTCGACATACTATACTATGACTATTTTTATGAAATTTTTCGACATATTATACGATGACTTTTTTTGCATTAAATTTTTTCGAAATACTTTACTATGACTTTTCTTTCATTACATTTTTCGACATACTATACTATGACTTTTTTTCATGAAATTTTGACATACTATATTATGACTTTTTCATAAAATTTTCGATATACTATACTATGACTTTTTTTTTTTTTTTACAATTTCGACATACCATACTATGACTTTTTTCGACATACTATACTATGACTTTTTTTTCATGAAATTTTTCGACATACTATATTATGCCTTTTTTTCATTATATTTCCGACATACTATACTATGATTTTTTTCATAAAATTTTCGACATACTATACTGTGACTATTTTTATGATATTTTTCGACATATTATACTAAGACTTTTTTTTCATTCAATTTTTCGACCTTCTATGCTATGACTTTTTTTCATAACATTTTTCGACATACTTTACTATGAATTTTTTAACGAAATTTTTCGACATACTAAACTATGACTTTTTTTTAATAAAATTTTCGACATACTATACTATGACTTTTTTTATAAAATTTTCGACATGCTATACTATGACCTTTTTTTACGTAAAATTTTCGACATACTATACAAGACTTTCTTTCATAAAATTTCTAACATACTATACAATGACTTTTTTTCATAAAATTTTCAAAGTACTATACTATGACTTTTTTTCATAACATTTTCGACATACTATACTATGACTTTTTTTCATGAAATTTTTCGAAATCCTACTATACTATGCCTTTTTTTCATAAAATTTTCGACATACTATACTATGACTATTTTTATGAAATTTTTCGACATATACGATGACTTTTTTTGCATTAAATTTTTTCGAAATACTTTACTATGACTTTTTTTTCATAACATTTTTCGACATACTATACTATGACTATTTTTATGAAATTTTTCGACATACTATATACTATGACTTTTTTTCATGAAATTTTGACATACTATACTATTACTTTTTTTTCATGAAATTTTTCGACATACTATATTATGACTTTTTCATAAAATTTTCAACATACAGCACTATACTATGACTTTTTTTCATAACATTTTTAGACATACTATACTATGACTATTTCCTTCTTAAAATTTTCAACATAATACACTGACTTGTTTTCATAAAATTTGCGATATACTATACTATGACTTTTTTTTTTTTTACATTTTCAACATACTATACTATGACTTTTTTTTATAACATTTTCGACATACTATACTATGACTTTTTTCATGAAATTTTTCGACATACTATACTATGCCTTTTTTTCATAACATTTTCGACATACTATACTATGACTTTTTTTCATGAAATTTTTCGAAATCCTACTATACTATGCCTTTTTTTCATAAAATTTTCGACATACTATACTATGACTATTTTTATGAAATTTTTCGACATATACGATGACTTTTTTTGCATTAAATTTTTTCGAAATACTTTACTATGACTTTTTTTTCATAACATTTTTCGACATACTATACTATGACTATTTTTATGAAATTTTTCGACATACTATATACTATGACTTTTTTTCATGAAATTTTGACATACTATACTATTACTTTTTTTTCATGAAATTTTTCGACATACTATATTATGACTTTTTCATAAAATTTTCAACATACAGCACTATACTATGACTTTTTTTCAACACATTTTTAGACATACTATACTATGACTATTTCCTTCTTAAAATTTTCAACATAATACACTGACTTGTTTTCATAAAATTTTCGATATACTATACTATGACTTTTTTTTTTTTTACATTTTCAACATACTATACTATGACTTTTTTTCATAACATTTTCGACATACTATACTATGACTATTTTTATGAAATTTTTCGACATATTATACGATGACTTTTTTTGCATTAAATTTTTCGACCTTCTATACTATGACTTTTTTTCATAACATTTTTCGACATACTTTACTATGAATTTTTTAACGAAATTTTTTGACATACTAAACTATGACTTTTTTCATAAAATTTTCGACATACTATACAAGACTTTCTTTCATAAAATTTCTAACATACTATACTATGACTTTTTTTTCTCAAAATTTTCAACATAATACACTGACTTTTTTTCATAAAATTTGACACTATAATATTACTTTTTTTTTTACATTTTTCGACATACTATACTATGACTTTTTTTTCATAAATTTTTTCTACATACTATGACTTTTTTTCATTAAATTTTTCGACATACTATCCTATGATTATTTTTATGAAATTTTTCGACATACTATACAATGACTTTTTTTTAATAAATTCTTCGATATACTATGACTTTTTTTCATTAAATTTTTCGACATACTATACTATGATTATTTTTATGAAATTTTTCGACATACTATACAATGACTTTTTTTCATAAAATTTTCAAAGTACTATACTATGACTTTTTTTCATAACATTTTCGACATACTATACTATGACTATTTTTATGAAATTTTTCGACATACTATATACTATGATTTTTTTCATGAAATTTTGACATACTATACTATTACTTTTTTTTCATGAAATTTTTCGACATACTATATTATGACTTTTTCATAAAATTTTCAACATACAGCACTATACTATGACTTTTTTTCATAACATTTTTAGACATACTATACTATGACTATTTTTTTCTTAAAATTTTCAACATAATACACTGACTTGTTTTCATAAAATTTTCGATATACTATACTATGACTTTTTTTTTTTTTACATTTTCGACATACTATACTATGACTTTTTTTCATAACATTTTCGACATACTATACTATGACTATTTTTATGAAATTTTTCGACATATTATACGATGACTTTTTTTGCATTAAATTTTTCGACCTTCTATACTATGACTTTTTTTCATAACATTTTTCGACATACTTTACTATGAATTTTTTAACGAAATTTTGACATACTAAACTATGACTTTTTTCATAAAATTTTCGACATACTATACAAGACTTTCTTTCATAAAATTTCTAACATACTATACTATGACTTTTTTTTAATAAAATTTTCGACATACTATACTCTGACTTTTTTTCATAAACTTTTTGAACATACTATGACTTTTTTTTCTCAAAATTTTCAACATAATACACTGACTTTTTTTCATAAAATTTGACACTATAATATTACTTTTTTTTTTACATTTTTCGACATACTATACTATGACTTTTTTTTCATGAAATTTTTCAACATACTATTCCATGACTGTTAATAAAAAAATTTCGACATACTATACTATGACTTTTTTTTCATAAAATTTTTCTACATACTATGACTTTTTTTCATTAAATTTTTTGACATACTATACTATGATTATTTTTATGAAATTTTTCGACATACTATACAATGACTTTTTTTCATAAAATTTTCAAAGTACTATGCTATGACTTTTTTCTTAAAATCTTTCGACCAATTATACTATGACTTTTTTTTCATTAAATTTTTCAACATACTGTACTATGACTATTTTTATGAAATTTTTTGACATACTATATACTATGACTTTTTTTTATGAAATTTTGACATACTATACTATGACTTTTTTTTCATGAAATTTTTCGACATACTATATTATGACTTTTTTTTATAAAATTTTCGACATACAGCACTATACTATGGCTTTTTTTCATAAAATTTTTAGACATACTATACTATGACTTTTTTTCTTAAAATTTTCAACATAATACACTGACTTGTTTTCATAAAATTTTCGATATACTATACTATGACTTTTTTTTTTTTTTACATTTTTCGACATACTATACTATGACTTTTTTCATAAAATTTTTCGACATACTATACTATGACTTTTTTTCATAAAATGTTCAACATACTATACTATGACTTTTTTCTTAAAATTTTCGACATACTATGACTTTTTTCATAACATTTTCGACATACTATACTATGACTTTTTTTCATGAAATTTTTCGAAATCCTACTATACTATGCCTTTTTTTCATAAAATTTTCGACATACTATACTGACTATTTTTATGAAATTTTTCGACATATTATACGATGACTTTTTTTGCATTACATTTTTTCGAAATACTTTACTATGACTTTTTTTTCATTACATTTTTCGACATACTATACTATGACTATTTTTATGAAATTTTTCGACATATTATACGATGACTTTTTTTCATGAAATTTTGACATACTATACTATGACTTTTTTCATGAAATTTTTCGACATACTATATTATGACTTTTTTTCATAAAATTTTCAACATACAGCACTATACTGACTTTTTTTCATAACATTTTTCGACATACTATACTATGACTTTTTTTTCTTAAAATTTTCAACATAATACACTGACTTGTTTTCATAAAATTTTCGATATACTATACTATTACTTTTTTCGACATACTATACTATGACTTTTTTTCATGAAATTTTTCGACATACTATACTATGCCTTTTTTTCATTATATTTCCGACATACTATACTATGATTTTTTTCATAAAATTTTCGACATACTATACTGTGACTATTTTTATGATATTTTTCGACATATTACACTAAGACTTTTTTTTCATTCAATTTTTCGACCTTCTATACTATGACTTTTCTTCATAACATTTTTCGACATACTTTACTATGAATTTTTTAACGAAATTTTTCGACATACTAAACTATGACTTTTTTTCATAAAATTTTCGACATACTATACAAGACTTTCTTTCACAAAATTTCTAACATACTATACTACGACTTTTTTTTAATAAAATTTTCGACATACTATACTATCACTTTTTTTATAAAATTTTCGACATGCTATACTATGACTTTTTTTACGTAAAATTTTCGACATACTATACTATGACTTTTTTTTCATGAAATTTTTCAACATACTATTCCATGACTGTTAATAAAAAAATTTCGACATACTATACTATGACTTTTTTTTCCTGAAATTTTTCTACATACTATGACTTTTTTTCATTAAATTTTTCGACATACTATACTATGATTATTTTAATGAAATTTTTCGACATACTATACAATGACTTTTTTTCATAAAATTTTCAAAGTACCATACTATGACTTTTTTCTTAAAATCTTTCGACCAATTATACTATGACTTTTTTTTCATGAAATTTTTCAACATACTATTCCATGACTGTTAATAAAAAAATTTCGACATACTATACTATGACTTTTTTTTCATGAAATTTTTCTACATACTATGACTTTTTTTCATTAAATTTTTCGACATACTATACTATGACTATTTTTATGAAATTTTTCGACATACTATATACTATGACTTTTTTTTATGAAATTTTGACATACAGCACTATACTATGGCTTTTTTTCATAAAATTTTTAGACATACTATACTATGACTTTTTCTTAAAATTTTCAACATAATACACTGACTTGTTTTCATAAAATGTTCAACATACTATACTATGACTTTTTTTCATAACATTTTCGACATACTATACTATGACTTTTTTTCATAAAATGTTCAACATACTATACTATGCCTTTTTTTCATAACATTTTCGACATACTATACTATGACTATTTTTATGAAATTTTTCGACATATACGATGACTTTTTTTGCATTAAATTTTTCGAAATACTTTACTATGATTATTTTAATGAAATTTTTCGACATACTATACAATGACTTTTTTTCATAAAATTTTCAAAGTACCATACTATGACTTTTTTCTTAAAATCTTTCGACCAATTATACTATGACTTTTTTTTAATTAAATTTTTCGACATACTATACTATGACTATTTTTATGAAATTTTTCGACATACTATATACTATGACTTTTTTTTATGAAATTTTGACATACAGCACTATACTATGGCTTTTTTTCATAAAATTTTTAGACATACTATACTATGACTTTTTCTTAAAATTTTCAACATAATACACTGACTTGTTTTCATAAAATGTTCAACATACTATACTATGCCTTTTTTTCATAACATTTTCGACATACTATACTATGACTATTTTTATGAAATTTTTCGACATATTATACGATGACTTTTTTTGCATTAAATTTTTCGAAATACTTTACTATGACTTTTTTTTCATTCAATTTTTCGACATACTATACTATGACTTTTTTTCATAACATTTTTCGACATACTTTACTATGAATTTTTTCATTCAATTTTTCGACATACTTACTTTTTTTCTTGAAACTTTTCGACATAGTATACTATGACTTTTTAATCATAAAATTTTCGACATACTATACTATGTCTTTTTTTCATAACATTTTTCGACAAACTATACTATGAACTTTTTTATGTAATTTTTCGACATACTATACTATGACTTTTTTTCATGAAATTTTTCGACATACTATACTTTAAATTTTTTCTTTATTTTTTTCTACATGCTACACTATGACTGTTTTTTTTAACATCCTATAATATGACTTTTTCTTATTTTTTTGACAACCTATACTATCCATTTTTTTTTTTAAAGAAATCAACATACCATACTGACTATTTCCTATTTTAGACAACCTATAGAATGACTATTCTTTTCGAAATACTATACTATGACTTTTTTCGACACACTATACTATGACTTATTTATGACTTTTCGAAATGCTCTACTGTTACATTTTTTCGACATACTATCCTATCACTTTTTCGACATGTTATATACTATGACTTTTTTTATTTTTTCAACATACTATACAATGACATTTTTCTCGAAACATTTTATGACTTTTTTCGACATACTATGCTGTGACTTCCTGAATTTTTTTGACACACCATGACTTTTTTTCACATAATATACTTAGATTATTTAGATGTACTATACTTTATTTTGAATGAATTTTGACATACTATACTGCGAGTCTTTTTTATTACTTTTCATGGCACACTACACTTTGATTTTTTTTTTACATATTTATGGCACATTTATGGCATACTATACCATTTTGACTTTTTGACATACTATACTATGCTATTTTTGACATTTATAATGACATACTATACCATGATATACTGTGTTATGGCATTTTTATAGCTGACTGTGTTGACATAGTATACTACGACTTTTTATTACTTTTTTGACATACTGTACTAAGACTTCATGACATTTTTCTCGAAACACTATACAATTACTTTTTCACTTTTTTATGACTTTTCAACATATATATTTTTATAGTATGACTTTTTATTACTATACTGTATATAATCATCCTGTGTTTATGTCTTTGCTCTTTGTATTCCTTACAAATTCCAGAACACTTGACTTGTGTATAGACATTTTATGTTATTTTATTGATGGTCATTGGTGCTTTTTATATATATCTATGTATACACCTATTTTTTTCACTACTTGTGTACATAACAGTTATTAAACTTAAACTTTCTAATGTTCGTCATATACATTTAGGTACATACATGAAATATGACCTCTGCATTTAATCCATCTTTAGGAAGCGCCTAAGTATGTAAAGCGCCCAGGGAGCTGGGGATCGAATTGCCAACCTTGCATTTAAAGGACAACCACTCTACCCACTGAGCTACAGCTACAGTTCTGTTTATTCCTCACCTTTAATCTGTCCAGCTGTTGTCCTTGTTCCTAGCTATTATTTTTATACTGTGTAAGTACAGTGAGAGCTGCATAAAACCGGAGTCAAATTCCTTCAATGTATGTACTTGGCAAAACAAATCAGATTTTTTTTTACTTGATATACCATACTATGACTTTTATGACTATACTGTACATAATCATCCAGTCCATGTATATCTATCCAGTATTTATTTCTTTGCACTATTTGTATTGTTTACATCTTCCAGAACACTTGACTTGTATGTAGACATTTTATCTTATTTAATTATTGTATTCTCATTTTATTGTTGGTCATTGGTGCTTTTTATATAATATTTATATATATATATATACACACCTATTTTTTCACATGTGTACATAACAGTCCTGTCTATTCCTCACCTTTATCTGTCCAGCTTTGTTTTTATTCCTAGCTGTAATTTCTATTCTGTGTTAGTACATTGTGAAAGCTGCATAAAACTGGAGGCAATTTATTTGTTGTATATATGTACTTGGCAAAATAAATCTGATTCTGTTTTTCTTTTTTCTTTTTCAATATACTACAGAATGAGATTTTTACTTTTTTCGACATATTATGCTATGACTTTTTTCTCGACACACCATACTATGAGTTTTTTTATTTTCTTCGACATACTACATTATGACTTTTTCAAAATACTATAGTATGACTTCATTTGACATGCTATACTATGACTTTTTTTAATATATTTTTTGATACACTATACTATGATTTTTTTCTCGACAGACTATACTATAACATTTTTTCTGTTTTCAACGATTTTTTTTCACTTATCACACTGACTTTTTTTTAATTAATTTTATCAACATACTATACTTTTACTTTTTTTGACAGATATATTATGACTATTCGACATACTATACTATGACTTTATATACTATGCTATCATTTTTATTGGAACTTTTTTGATATACTACACAATGCCATTTTATCACTTTGTTTGACAAACAGTACTATTACATTTTTTTGACATACTATAGTATGATTTTTTGACGTACTATATTATGATTTTTTTGACATACTACAGTCATTTTATGACTTTTTTTTTACAATCTACACCGACTTTTTTTAACAATATTTTTTGTACTTTTTTTTCAACACACTATACTAGGACTCTTTTTTTATGAGTTTTTAATGGAATAATATACTATGATTTTTGTCATACTATATTATGACCTTTTTGTTTTTACCCTTTTGACATACTACACCATTCCATTTATGACTTGTTATTACATACTATACTATGCTATTTTTGGGAATTTTTTTGACACACTATAATATAACTTTTTATGACATACTATATTATCAATTTTCTATAGCATACTATACTCATATTGTTATTACATTTTTATGGCATACTATACTATGATATTTGTTAGATTTTTATGTCATACTATACTATGCTATTTTTGACATTTTTATGGCATACTGTACTATGACATTTTTATGACAAACTATATTATTACTTCTTCATAGCATACTATATTATGACGTTTTTTTTAGGCATACTATATTATTAAATTTTACCGAACACTATATGTACTGAGACAACAATTAATTATCAAGACAATATTTTGCTTTACCGTTGTTTCCTTATTGTAAGTTTGTACATCCTCTGTTTGCGTTAGATCTCGTCTCAGAGGCAGCTGAGCCGCTTCTGATGAGCTTTCTTCTGATTCTCCAGTTGCTTCTCCAGCGTTTTCTGGAGGACAGAGATGAAAAAAAAAACACATTACAGACACACGATCATTCAAATATAAAAAACATGTAATTTATAAGTTGCAGTTTCCAGTGTACCAGTTTCCACCAGTTTCCAGTGTACAGACGGTAGTGTTTATCAAGTCCACCTCTCCTCGTCTTAATGTTCCCGTCTCCATCCCTTCTACTGCTCTTCCTCCTCCTCCTCCTCCTCCTCCTCCAACACCTTGAGTCTTTTCTCTGAGGACCAACAAAGAAGATAAATGAGCTCCTTAAATAGGCTGTAATGTCAGCTTCAGGTATTCTGAAGTTTTGGACATCAGAGATAATGATATTCTTGGGAGTGTAAATCACACTGAATGATATCTGAATGTCCATGTCTATTACAGACCATATCCTAAAATTTCATTAATTTTCAAGATGTTCATAACGAAGCTAAAGAGACCACTGAATTTAAAATATTTTGTATGCTTTCAATATTCAACAACATTAAACACAACCGAGCTGGTAATGAGAAAAAAATATCCTACCTCAGAGCTTCCGCATAGAGACGATATCCTCTCAGTTGGTCTATATAACGTTCCTCTTCCTCCCAGGTGTCATCCATTCAGGACCCAGTGTGTGACAAATAAAAGCACCTGTCTTAACATGCAATAAAACTGACAGTTAAAGTAAAAAACATACAACAATATTACACTTTTATAGAATTTTAGTTATATAGTTCTGGCTGGTTATCGGTACCTTCAAGGTATTGACTGAAATAACCCAGTACCACGTAGTATAGAAACTTTTCCAGTCAAACGATACCTGCAATCAATTCCTTTTTGAGCCCAGATCTAGAAAAAATTACTATGGCTGTATTTGAAACCGCCTAATACATAAGACTGACAAACACAGTATGCAGTATACGGTAAATACTGCATACTGCGGTCCTCAGTAGTATGCAGTATGAAACTGTTAAAGCAATTTATTTCTCAGTATGCTAGGCCAGACTTTAGCCTTTAAACAAGCTCTTACAGCACTGGACAAAAAAAAAAAACTCATACAGCTATTGTAATATTATCGTAAAATATAAGTTATTGAGCTTTGAATTGTTTTTTGTTTATGACCAGTGCTTGTTTACTTTATAAGATACTGCATGGTTTAAACAATATATTCTAACAGCTCATGTTGAAGTAAAAGAAACAGGATCATCAATGAGGAGACTGTAAATGTAAAACATTGCTCGACAATATTTACTCAACTGCTTTTTCAGTCAAAATCAGTGGAATGATATTCCTACAAATATTAGAGTAATTTTAAAAAGGGTCATATTGTCTCAGCAGGTATCTCTCTGCCCTGTCAGAGGCTGCTCGTTCCCTCGCCACTACCTGCTGCTCTGTAGTCAGTCAGCGAGCTATGTCTATCGCGGGCGAGTGTGTAGCTTTTCAACTCCAAAAAGGCAGATAACCACAGGTTCCCGGACATTTGTGTTGTGATATTTAAACAATCCATCCATCAACATGGAAATAAAAGGCTCTTGACTACGAGAGCGGTCTCTTGAGAGAGCTCCAGCCAGCGCATAGCGGGGTCTGTGAGCGTGACTGCCTGGCTGGCTAGGTAGCAACCCCAGCAGGCGCTGGCTTTGTCCATCCATCCATCCATCCACAAAGTCGATCATCGATCGTTGGCCTTGGGTGTTCTGGTACCAAGTACACTTATGAACCACCCTATGCTCAAACATGGTGTTCGTTATGGCTAATCCACGACTAGCACAGAAGTCCAACAACAAAGCACCACTCGGGTTCAGATCAGGCATGCCGTTCCTCCCAATCACCCCCCTTCAGGTTTCTCCATCGTTGCCCATGTGAGCGTTGAAGTCCCCCAGCAGAACTATAGGATCCCCAGTCAGCGCCCTTTCCAGGACGCCAACCAGACTCCAAGAAGGCCGGGTACTCCGACTCGCAGTCGCAGAGAGGCAACCCTCTCGTTCTCCGGGCAGAAGTCCAACATAGCGGCGCTCAGCCGGGGGCTCGTGAGTATCCCCGAATCCGCCCAGCGCCTCTCATCCTGGGCAACTCCGGAAAAGGCGAGACTCCAGCCCCTCTCCAGGAGTTTGGTTCCAAAACCAGAGCTATGCATTGAGGTGAGCCCAACTATATGTAGTTGATGCTGCTCCACCTCCCGCACCAGCTTCGGTTCCTTCCTCGCCAGAGAGGTGATGGTCCACGTACCTAGAGCTATATACATATATACACACACATATATACACACATATATATACATATATACAGTATATACACAGATAGACAGACAGACAGACAGACAGACAGAAGAAAGTGGAGGTACACATGTGTACATACTAACATATACTGTACAGACGGACACACACACATACACTTCTCTGACTTTGCAAGCACACTCAATCTTTCTGGGCTGGCACTTCCAACAGGAAACTGACAGTATTATGTGACACCATGGAATGTTCTAGGGAGTAGCAGCCTAGCAACACTGACCTACACCCAACAACAATACCTCTTTTTGTTCTGCCTTTCCCTCAAAATCTCAGCTCCCCTCTCAAATGCAGGTGTGGTGTACTGCAATATACAAGGTATTTTTTTCAACGGGCATAATTAAAAGAAATAAAGTCAGTGTTTCCTAGCACAAATCAGAGCACTCAAGGGAATGACACAATTCTCTCTGTACAGGGATTTACAAGAACAGCATGCAACAGCACATGCCAACTCTCAAGTAAGTTGATCTAAAATAGAATTTGATTGGTGAACCAATAAAACTGTAAAGAAAACTTGTTTTATAAGAGCAACAATGTCGGGTTGGGCGGGTCTCACAGCAGTGAAGTACTGTGTTTATATCAGAAGTAAATTATGATTAAATGTTTTCTTTTGAAATGATCTGTGTACTGTATGGCCAAAACAAAGAAGTTGTTGGGCTCAGAACCTACATGCAGAAATAGTATCCCTCAGCGTTGAAGTAACGTATTTAGAAATCTGTGCATGTGTGTTTGTGCTTCATCTGTAGATACTTTGAGGCCCTTTCTGTGTCTTAGTGCCCAGCAAGAGTCAAAAGCTCTGAATTTCACTATCTGCAAAGTATGCATCTTAAGGCCCTGATCCGACGGAGCGCGTTTTAGCAGCCTGGGGGCGCCCTGAATGCCTCAAGTTGAAAAAAATTCGACTCTGAGCGGAAAAGCGCATGTGTAATTAGCGTTTTTTTCGTGGTGACCGATCACTACAGCGCAGACTCTGGCTCCAAATGACTTCAAAATCTCAGGATGGCAGCACCCTTATCTGGCATATTTATGCTTTACTTCTATACAGTGGGAGTAAATGGAGACGCGTCTATGATCTGAACAGAACACAGCTGGCCTGGAGGCAAATTAGTGCGGTACTTGAGATTTTGGGTAAATTGTTTCCATTAATTTAAACTATACTATTAACTATTGGGTCACATACAGTTCACGGTTTGTGTTAAGCTAACGTTAGCACTCATTCTATGGTTGCCTAGCAACAATAATAAAAAAAGACGCAGCATACTGAAAAAAAAAGTCTGTTCGGGCAACAAAAAGGCAGTGCGGTGCGCCTCGTGTTTTACACCTGCAAACCGTGCTCTGTCTGATCAGGGCCTACGTCCGTTCTTACGTATTTAAATACAGATCTTGCATATGTATCTTACACCACATAACTATAAACCAATTAAAAGTGAGTAAGGAAATGTAAAGTGTTACACAACATAACAGTTGATGTACATGCAATCAATAGTTTTCTTTACCCATTCAGTAGAGTTAATATGTTTTCAGGATTTGATTGAGCTGTATTTTCCTGCTTGTCCTGATGTGGGGGATTTGAGGCTTGCCATGGCTTCATTGGGGTTTCAGCCACACAGCAGGAAGAAGATAAAAAGGGGGGCTTTGGAGGAAGGAAAAAAAAAAAAATCACAGCGCATTAAAAACAAATCTACTGGGGGCTCCACCAGCAGCTTAAGTGAGCCAAGACGATTAAAGGGTCAGTGGTCATAGACTGCAGGTTGAACGTACCTGATGCCACTCACCTTGGTCCACAAGAGGCGTTGCCAAAACCAATCTCTCAAAATCAAAAACATACACAGGAGACACAGTGAAGGTCAATGCAAAGTTAATGTCAGTTATAATGACAACTAACTCAGCAGATCTTTGGGCTTGATCAGGCATTCTTAATCTATTTTAGATTTCAGAATTGTTTTCCCAAACTTTTAGGCGGCCATTAGTTTCAATGTATTTCACTATGAAAATAAACCTACAGAGGGTTATTTTATTGTTGTATGGTCATGCAGTTAACATGCAGATTGATTTGAAATATCTGCACTGCATTAAAGGAACAGTGTGTAATATTTCGGGGGATCTATTGGCAGAAATGGAATATAATATTCATAACTATGTTTTCTTTAGTGTATAATCACCTGAAACTAAGAATCGTTGTGTTTTCATTACCTTAGAATGAGTCCTTCATATCTGCTCTGGTGTGAATCTGGTGTACGGTGTATCAGGTGACCTGCAGCAGGTTGTTTCCTTGCCTGATGGGACATGCTGCATCTCTCTGCGACCCTGTAATGCATCAAACAGACAGAAAAATTAATTAGTACGCCATGATTTTTAAAGGGACTATTTGTAACTTATCACGCGCATAAATCTTAACGGGTCGGTATCACGCGCGCACACTACACACTGCAGAGAGTTAGTTTAGCTCTGAGAATATCTGGTGAATGTGCAGTGGTCATTTTTGCAGAAATAACTGCTGCAGCTCCTCCAGACCAACAGAGGTTTCCCGTGTCTTGTGAAGTGACGGGGCTCCGCAGCGAGTTACGTTATCGTCCCGACCGGGTGTCGGTCTCCACCCCCCCCGCGCTCCCTCCGTTCCCTCCGTTCCCTCCGGATCGGGAGGAAAAGCCAACACTAGGATCAGCATTGATTCATGGAGAGACCTTCCTCTGGTCAGCTAACATTACTGCCAAGCAGGTGAAATATAGAGTGATATTGTGGTTTTAGCTGACGTGTGTCGTCTCGCTGTTTTGACGGACGCTCGCTCACATTCAGGTAGCGCGTGCACACGGACGGGCGAGCGCGAGCCACAGGACGCTGACTTTCATTGACATTGCGGCCACAGGTGTCGCTGTGAACAAGCAATTTCTGATTCTTACATATAGCCCCTTTAAATGCTGCAAACCTAGAAAAAGAAAAACTAGTAATGACCAGCAGATTTGAATGCAAAAAAAAAGTACTATGGTACTGTACTCATGTTTTACAGTAAAGTAGAAAATTACTGAAGAACCCTCTGAAGTACACACTTTCCCCTTGGACTTTTCCTTCTAGTGAAACACAGAGAGTGGACTGCAGTGACTCAACATTTCGCTGCATCAATAAGGGCCTCTCTCTTTCCTCTGTCTGGTGTCACTAGTGGTGACTCTGAGTGGCTCCCCAGCCAAAGACCAGCTTTATCAAGCAGCCAATTTAACAAGACAGCTCCTTTCATGCTTGTTGGCTTCTCCAGTGGTAATGGATTTCCTCAATGAGCGTCTCTCTTTCTCCAGGTTTCACACTTTTCTCTCTGTACTGCTGGGCCCCACTCCAGATCAGATCTTTTGCCACTGACTTTGATTTCTTAAGGTAAGTGATCCATCGCTCCAGGCCTCACCAGCATTGCCTGAAATCTGGCCTCACTTTGGCTCCCCATGCCTGATATTGTACACTCTAATGCAAAGTGAAGTAGCACGTCTAAATAGCCTGTCAGTCCACCCCTTGCCCCCCTAACCCACCCACCTATGCCCACCCCACCTCCAAGTCTCTCTCGTCACCTCCTTTGGTTTCTAAGCTGCCCAGCTGGGACTCATTTCCAGTGTGTGTGGGGGAATGTAAACGATACAGTGATATTAAGGGGCATTAAACAAGTTGATGACATTTTGGTCACATTAATGAAGACTGGCAGGGAGGAGGGAAAATGAGGGACTGAAAAGGCAGCTTCTACTGTACATGACGTCATTCACTCAAGTTTAAAAAATACTTGAGGGAACTTTTGAATATTCATTTAAATTCTTCAATGTGAAAACCAGTTTGTAGCTTTTGCATTATGAATTTCCAGCTCTAGACTAATATCCTATACCATCTTGTTCTTTTCTTTCTGTCATTACACTGATAAATCTCTTCATCACTGTAACTGATTTCAGCCATCACGGTCGTTGCATTAATTGTAAATTAAACTTTGTGCGGTTTCCTGCCTAAATTTGGGTTGTTTTCAGAGCCTCCATTCCTCCTGTTAGGAAATGCAACCCAAGATGTGTGAAAACAGTGTGTATGTTTAATTGGCCAGCACTGTTGCTCATCCTGGGCCTAGTGCACATGCTGCCAGGGTGCGTGTTTCTCAACAGGAAAGAGTAAGCTCAGGCTGAAATCAGAGGAAACACAGACGATCTGGTTCTTCAAGCCTCAGTGGTCTGCCATATGATCTCTATAAACCAAATCACTGCTGGCGACCTTACAGCCCAGCAGATGCTTTTGCTCAAACTGAAATCAAAGCCAAAAGCAAAGTGACAATGTGTTATATAATTGCATTTCTGTATGTTGTTTTTGTTCATCTATGCATGTGTTGATTCATGGTACAGACACTTTTTAAGTGCTGATATACGCATGTTTGATCTTAAAGGAACAGCGTGTAAGATTTCGGGGGATCTATTTAGGGAAAGCATATCAACGGGGAAACAGTATTTGGCTTTGTTTCTTGACTTTTCCAGCTCTTCAATTTCTCTCAGTAATTTCAGTGCTTTTTTTTATCTTCCTCCTCTATCCTGTCCATTTCTTTCCACCACTCATTCACACTTAGCCCACCCAGTAAATCAAAATTAACAACAAAATCTAACATTTCATAACAATTTGCTTGGCGCAGTAATACTGATGTAATGCGGTCACAGCTGTGTGTTCATAGAGTATTTTACAACGGCTTCAAACGTGGCTCAGCCAATCATAATCAAGGACTGGAACTATCCATTTTATAAGTAAAAACAAATTTCTTAAAAAGCAAACATGCCAAACTTTACTCTTGTATAAATGATCAAATGCGACTCACTTCTTTCCTGAGCAAAGGGCATAATGAAAAGGAGATAACCGGAAAGGGTAAGGAGGGAACACTAGGGAGGACAAGAGGGTGAAGAACCTGTTGGTCAAGGATGTGTACCATGCTGGAGGCTGGTGTATACTGTAACACAACGATACATGGTGGTAAAACTGAACACCTCCACGAATTTGATACTCCGGAAAGGCAACAAACCCAATGCTGAGGTCCAACAACTTAGTAATGCAAATAAATAAACCATCACAACACCACATCCATCTTAAACATAAGAGAAGACGACCCCTGGACTTCATTCACAAATGACCCGTACATCACCATCCTACCGGCGGACGAGGGGAGATGCACAGTAGTACCCATGCGTACCAAAAGAAGGTTATTGATTGTTTACAGTCACCTGAGAAACAAAAATAATCGATCGCAACATGTAACACGGTTCTTTCCCTGGGGAAGTCTGTACATGTTTATGTATCACATGTTTAACACCTGTAGCTGGCAACACGGCAGACCACTGCTACTACTAGATCAAACTGTAGCTCAACCTAAACAAAGTATGCTCACTGATTGACATGTGCTGCAACATTATGTGCTTTAAATATGTTAGCTGTGCTATGGGTTCCCCCGTGTCTCTTAACTAATTCATAAATGGAGGAAGTGGAGAGAAAGGCTCCAAGCCACGGGTCAAAATATGTGGATAACATGAAAATCTAAACCTGTGAGGGGTTGCTTTCTCTAGTCTTAACACATTAGCTCATAGGAACATCAGTTTAACAGGGAGAGATGCATAGCAGGAAATTTAACATTCCTGGACTGTGCGGTCTCCCTGAAAGAAGACATGGGGAGCCTTGAAATTGAGGTGTACAGAAAACCCCCTCACGCACACACAGACCAGTGCTTCCTCTTTGATAATCACCATCCACTTCGGTATAAATTGGGCGTAATTTGAACTTTGCACCACCAAGTAGACATAATATCAAATATTGAGGCTGAAACCAGGAAACAGAAGCGCTACAACATGCTGTGAAAATCTGCGGTTACCCTGACTGGACTTTTGTTAAAAACCCAAACTGGGTCAGCAGAAAATACCAGACCAAAACAGAAAGCTAAACACAACACAAAACTGAACCACATTGTCCTCCCATATACGGCTTGTGTCTCTGAAATGTAGGCTACTATAGGACATGCCGGTATTTTTCAAACCTGGAAACACAGTGTGGCAAAATTTACACTGTGTGTAGGCCGACACAGGAGGCGTAGTGAGAGCAGTACGCTAGCAGAGCAGCAGCTTCAGTGCTCAGTCTGTGTCTACAGGATGCATTCAGGCAAAGTATTGAGTGCAGGTCAGCTGTGTATTGGCAGTGCTTTGAGCCCAATACACAATCACTGTAGTTACTCTTGTAAAACATAAGAAAATAGTAGAGATGTTTCAATACCATTTTTTTTAATAATACCTGAACTTGCGGTATCGGCCGACACAGAGTACCGATCCAATACAAGCATGATAAAAAAATATATATATATCGTTATTATTATTATTATTATTATCATTTAACGGGATTTGATTACTATCTTTGTTGTATGGCCTGGCTCAGGTTAAACCAGGTTGTAAAACATGAACAAATACATACAGAGAATGAATTCAATAGAACTTTCTTTTAATATTCAGTTTGTCACTTACAAAGAACATAAATAAATGAAGCTAGCAATAAATAACAAGTCTGTATTCTCTTAGCTGTCTCCTCAGTGGACAGCCTGTGTGCTAATTTGTAATGCAGGGTGCAATGTTCACACGCGTTGCACTGTTGTTGTTTGCTATGTGACAAACTACCTGCAATCAGTTCTTCTTCACTGCTCTAAAACAGTAGTTGCCAGTGGCAGCCATGATACATCCAGGGCGACAGCACAGTGAAGGCTACTGTTTTAGAGCGGCGAAGAAGAATTGATTTCTGGTTAAACACGTAGATTTATTTCTGGTTTAATAAATTATGGTATGGGATCGATGCATAGACTGGCATACTCGCCGATACCCGATACCGAATTTTGGGCAGTATCGGACGCAATTCCGATACTGGCATCGGTATTGGAACAACTCTAGAAAATAGACTAGAAATGTAAAAATATGCTTAGGGTAAAACGTAAGCCGTTACACGGCCTTTGTAGACAGCTGGATTGATTAAAATAGGGGCATAACAGTTCCGTCACACGCATGAGATGGACGACTGAAAAACGCAGCCTCCTGTGTAGACACGCCATAAACTGGTTATCGCTTATTATTTAGACTATGTAGTTTAATCAAAGAAAAGAGACACATGCAATAGTTTACTCATGTGTGATTGATGTTTACAGCATGTAAATGTGAAATTTGCCTTGCTAGGGGTAAATATTGTGTTTTATTAGGGTTGAACGATTTTGAAAAAATATCGAATTGCGATTATTTTGACTGATATTGCAATTGTGATATGATTTGCGATATTAGACGGAATGATCATGTTTACCTCATTATTCTCATTTTCATTGAAAAAAATATTAAAATGCTTAAGGTGTGAATTTTTGCGGGGATCTTTACCAAACAAAGATGTTTTCTTAAGTCTATAGAATATTATTTGTAGACCAGGACATCTCTGCAGCACCACAATATTTAATTTAAAACGGTATTTTGACACACATTTCACCTTTAACGAATGTTGCGATTTTGATAAAATTTTGATTAATTGTGCAGCCCTAGTTTTAATCTCAATAGCTAGAGTTATCTGGTAAATTTAACGTTGAGCTTCAGTTATTTCAGGAGACACTCATCATCAGCCTCTAATTCCAGCTGTTTGCTACCATCCATCCACGGTCCCTTGCCTTTCCAACGTTAACGTCACTCGAGGTCTGTCCTTGGTATACTTTATCAGAGTAAATCCTGTGGTTGAGTCCAACACAAGCTCATGGTTTATGCTTCTTCTTTCCTAACTACAGGGTTTATACTGTGCTAAACCTCCGCCCTGATATCCACTGAGTCAGGGAGGCAACATATGCTTCTGTGTGGTTCACAGACATGCATTACAGCACACAGTTTCCACTGCAGCATAAATTCAATTTAATTATTTGTGTAAGAGTTTCTTTAATCAAAGTGTCACTGGTTGTGGGAATGGTCTCACTGTGGACCTGTCCTAACGCCATGCACGCCTTGATCTGAATCTATTTTTTCGATATTCAAGAAAAACGGATATCTTTTTTGTGAATGATACAGCTGTTAATCCTTGAAATTTAAGAACACAATATTTATGTAAATATAACCACGACAGTTACCCAATGACAACAAAACCTGGTCCCAAACTGAGTCTTTTTTTGTCGAAATCTGCAGTGAACAACCTCTATTTCTCTTCCACATCTCAGTCATAATCATACCTCTATGTGAGGCCTTGGATGGGAGAGCCAGTCACAAGAAACCAGATGACAACTGTTCCAGGGAGCCAACGTTATATTTCAAACCACACACCATTACATCCTTAACTGTAGGAGTCACATTGAGAACATGGGCTCTGGAAAAATTGCATTACAATTTAGTGGACCAGTTGAAAGCTTTTAAACCCAGAGTCTTAATATGAAACAGACGGCAAAGTTTGATTCGGCTGCAGCGATTCCAGAAGCGAACATGTGTCTCAACAAGGTGCCAAATTTCTGACAACTTACATATTCAGGGCTCCAACACCATTTATCCCCTGAATTAACAACATAAATGGACTGCAGTAATTCATTCAAGGAACTTTTTTCAAAAAAAGCGAGTCAGATGATTTTTTCAGACAAGGGCTTTTACATCTTTAAGCACAAAACCACAGTGGAGACAACTGCCAAATCCTCAAATGAAATACTCTGTACTTAACTGCAAAACCAATAAACTGATAAATTAATACTTTTCAATATGATCTCAATTCCCTCTTTCTCTGCCCATGCGTAATGCACATTAGATTTGAGAATGCCAACCGCTTAAATAAATGTGAAACTTTTATCTGATGTTCATTATGAAGATATTGTCCAGGCCCCATTCGATTGGCACAGCATGTCTTCCTCCTCCTTTTTTTCTCCTCTTCTTCCTTTTTCCTCTCTCATTCATCTTCTTATTTTGTAGTGCATTACTTTGCTCTGTCACTGTAAACAGCTAATAAAGAATTCAGAATGACTACTCCTGATTTTTTTTTCCATAACCTCTTTCGATGCATCTATTCTTTGCATAAAATCACATTTTATTATGAATATTTGATCTATGCATACACTATATCTTACAGTTTAAATATGTTTAAACTATTGTTTCTGTGTGTTGATGATCAACTGAATCTAAATGGTCTAAATCACTGAGGGATGTCTTTATTCTAAGACTAATAATGCTGGATGTTGCAGCCCAGATGCATTTGAATTAATTGTGATTGCACATTAACGCTAATTATTCTGGACATTCTTGTGATCTTTCTCAGTGTTTAAGATTTGCTGGCCAGTACCGAGGCAGTGGTACATAATGAGACATATTAGAATTACAGTGGATATTTAAAAGGCAGGGCAAATCAAAAGGCTTTGCCACCTCTGGGTGGAGGCTAATTGAGCTAGCTGGCTGTATTCTGTAGCTCTGCTGGACTCTGAGACAAAGCCACGCTAATCATGCCACCATAATTGATTCTTAGACTACTTTCTCTTCCATTGGTCATGCCAAGGGCATTGCTGAAACTCTAACAATAGCATGATCACAACTCCTCTTGAGTCTTTTACACTGGTTCAATGCATGTTGAATATGCCATCTAATTAGATGAGAATAATAAAGATCATGGATTCAGTTCTGAGACTTTAACTCTAATCAGCTGTCTGGAGAGCCAGTGGGGATTCTCAGTTGGCCTATTGTGCAATAATTAATGTTCTCTTCTTTGCTGACTCAAATTTATAAATCCATTTTGCAAAATATATTTCACATAACGTCACATCTTAGATAGCCTATACTACCTAGTATATATATTGAGAGAGGCTTTCTCCAAGATGTACATTCTCGACATACTAAAGCTGGGCTCAGACTACAGGAGTTTTGGGCCAATTTATCCCGGATTCACCCCTCACAACAATCGGAGGAGAAATCTGGTCTGGGACCTTGGTCAGTACCGATGTTTGTCCCAGATAATCTGGTAATGTGACGGGTTTACAGATCCAGTCCTAAACCTCCTCAACTGTTCGCAGACTCCTGGCCGTCCCGATTAATTTCAAACATGTTTGATATTTAGGAGTTAAAATCTGGATGATTAAATCAGTACTTTCCAAGCGGGACCACAATAGCCAATGAGAGAGACGAGCCGGAGTGTGTATAGCAGTGTCGACAACGCCACCTAGGGGAATTTCACCTCCAGGAAATTTATGAAGGACGGTTAATCACTTTTAAACTCAAAAAGGTCACTGGTTTGAAAACGCTTGACGTGACGGGATTACAAAAATTGATACAAGTTTTATTACAATGTTTGTTTTTCTTCTTCTAAAAAAAAAAAAGCAGACAGGTAGTTCCACTTTAAAGTGGCAATCCGCAAGACTTCAGTCTGGTTGATTCCGAATTTCTATTTGTGTGAAAACAAGGAAATGCGCGAAGAGTTTAGCAGTCTGGAGTCTTTTTGTTGATACATGTACATAGAAATAGAATAGAGACGTTGGCTTTGTCCCTCCTATGGCTACAGATAGTGACTTAGCAGACATTTATTTAAATGAAAATCATCAAGATTGCCACTTAAAAATACAAACCAGTACAAGCAACAAGTTATAGTAGTGCACACTACCCTATAAGCACAAGAGCTTGTAAGTGAAGGCAGAGGACACAAGGAGCAGGGCTGGGTGCTTACCATGACAGACAGGACTGGTTGAGGGGAGGAGGGTCCTGATGCTGCACTCCACATCCACACCATCAAACTGACACCCTGCAGTACAGTAAGGGATCGGTGAAGGGACAGCACCACCGGGGATCAGCCTGCCGACCGCTGAGGCCCAACAGCTCCTGTCCAGCGAGAGAGAAGAGCAAACAGTTAACAAAGGCAAGCAGTGTGGGTGGCACACAGCTGGAGCCTAATCAATAAACAACAACAAAAGGAAAACAAATAATAATCATAATCATACACAGAAAACAACAATACTTCTTAATAATAATAATAATAATAATAATAGTAATACATGTTATTTATATAGCGCTTTTTAAGAAACTCAGACACTTTACACAGCTAAAATGATCATAAACAAGGACATCACAGAAAATAAAACACACATTAAAAGCAGTTCTAAAAAGGTGAGTTTTGATTAGTGATTTAAATGTGGATAGGTATATATATCCATACTTGATTGGTATACTTGATATACAGACATTGACAGTAGACAATGGCTTTTAAGCAGGGACAACCAAAAGTAAAATAAAGATAGGGTAGAGAAAAAAAATATAAAAGAGACAAGACAGCAGTTGAGGTACAGCAGTACTCCAGAGTCGCAACCAGGACCCCCTTTTAAAAGAGATTAAAAATCTCGATGGGATTATCCTGGTGAAATAAAGGTTAAATACGTATATTTTTTTAAAAGCCAGGAAAACTGCTGGGAAATCCGCTCGCAAAGAGACATGGTGTGGGAGAAGTTTGCCTTCAGGTCTCTCTGCCAGAAATCTCTTTAGGTTTAGACAACAAACTTAATTGGTTAGGTAGGTCTTGGAAAAGATCATGGTTTGGGTTAATATAAACACACACCCAAGCAGCGCTGAACGCCGCCAGGTAATTAGGTCAATCCTGAATCCACCTGAGGCCTGTACTAAGAAGCGAGTTCAACATACCCTGGGTATCTTCTCGTTATCTGGCTTAACCAACCCTAACAAACGAGTTCCCGCTAAGCGGTCCTACTCGGTAAGTCAACCCAGGGTTTCTCTATCTGGTTATGAGCGCGTTCACGTGAACGGGGTGGTGTTTGCAGCATCTGACCAATCACTAACATGGACAAGTCTACTGTCAGCAGACAGACAGGCAGACAGACAGACAGAGCGGCACATTTTACAAAGGAAGAGCAAACTATATTAGACAAATACGAAGAAGTTAAACACTTAATCCAGACTAAAAGTAACACAGTTGAAGCTGCCAAATGCAGGAAGGACAGCTGGCAAAATAAAAAAACTCCCGATGTGTGAATGCGTCAATTAACAGATTTAGTAATTTAACGGAACACTCAAAAGTCGGATAAAGTCGTCGAGTTATAAATAGCAATAAGTAATTATATTGCTGGCTGGATGGACGGTTACACGTCATTATACCCATTATTAAACAACAGGCGTGTATAACTATTTCAACCTTCTCTCAGGTGCGTCCCCGTTTCCTGCGGTGTGAAACGGACTCAAGAGCAAACAAAAAAATAAATATAAAAATATAATTCAAAGCGGTAAACACCCGCAGCATAAATCCATCTGTCCTCCCTGCATTTGTCAGTTTAAACTGTGTTGTTTTTAGCCTGGATTATGACTTAAACTTCTTCTTATTTGTGTAATATTACCATACGATCCGCGCACTGAGCTCTGATTGGTCAGGAGGCTGTGTTTTTATACGAGTTGATCTCTTATCTGGAACATAACCTGCTCCGGAGCAGGTTAGCCGTTCAGCGTAAGTTACCATGGAGATCTACCCCGGTAAGAAGTTATCCACCTTCGTAGGACGGAAAACCCTGGGTTAACTCTAAAGTTACCTCGATAACGCCAAATCCTGCTTCGTAGTACAGGCCTCTGGTGGCAATTAGCATTAGCTGGCATCCTCTCCTACTGTTGACATAATAAAACTGACTGTTAAACCTCACCTGCAGTTCTTGCTGAAGAATAAACAACCCGCATTGTCTCCTTAGCCTTTTCTTTTTGTTTTATTTCTCTCTGTTTAGCATTACTGCAGCAGGTTGTTGCACACGTCTGTCTCCGTTTTGTTTGCGTCTGCTTCTCCGGTGAGGTGAGATCACGTGAGATCACGTGACGTGGTGCACCTCAGGCGATAATCTTAAAGGAACAGTGTGTAACATTTCTGGGTCTCTATTAGCAGAAATGGAATATAATATTCATAGCTATGTTTTCATTAGTGTACCTGAAACTTAAAGTAGTTGTGTTTTTGTTAGCTTAGAATGAGCCCTTCATATCTATATCAAGCACCAAGGAAGCGCACCCGGCTTTGAAGCAAATTTCCTTAGTGGCCAAACGTGGAACAGAGACGCAAAGTTCCCCATGGGACCTTATTTCAGAAAAATATGTACTGTAGTAAGCGGATACGGAATTTTTTTTTTTGATCCCGTTTGAATTGCGCCATGAATCACACATATGATGTTTGTCAATTTAAAACATAATTTTGCAAGTCCGTTAGTGTTAAACCGCTCAGTGAACAAAATCAAAATCGGTTAGGATTTGAAAACTCCTATAGTCAGCCCGGCTTAAATGAATATATATATATATATATATTTTCAGAAGAATTCTTGGGCTAACACTCCATTTGGTTGCATAAAGATTGGATCACCTCAGAGTAGTGGGAATCCTTCCCGTCACTGAGACCGATGGGCGAAGAGATCTCCCGTATCCTAGTGGGGTTTGTGACGCTTGCAAAAATGTATTCATCTTTCTACATCCATTCCTTTTTTTAAATATTTCTTTTATGGGAAAAAATCTTTTTGGGGCCCTGTGTCGTGATCCTGCAATACTGTCTATGGTCACTATGCTAAAATACTCTCACAGCCCAGCACTGCTTCTGGCGGCTTGATTGATAGTCTTCAACCTTTTCACAACTAAACATTATTTTACATAATCAAACATCTAGGCTGCAACCTAGGTCAGCATTTGCATTAATCCGCACCACAGTAGGTATGCTCAACTTTTTTAAGATAACATATTGTTATTTACTGTCATACGCAGCCACTCTTTTAGACAGTACAAGGAATTGTTGGCAACATCTGTGTTATAGAAGTAATTCAGGCCCTCCTCTTGTCTATAACAAAAGCTAACAAAGATGACAGCCATAGATACGGTTTTGTGGGCCGTGTACAAAACATGATCACGCCAACTTAAGTGTGCTAATGAATGGATGTGTGCCAGTGTAACAGTCATCAGCGCGAACATCTCCTTTGATGCCTCATCGAGCAGAAAGCTCTTAAACAAAATGTTTGAAGTGTCTGCCTGTGTAATAATGATTTATAATTCTCTTGAACTAATGCAAAATTTGCTGGTAAAATTTTTTTGAAATAAAAATAAATTGTGCCCGGAGGGTCAGGCCAAGATTCAAAAGAAGATCACCCAAGAGCAGCAAATGATTTAATAAGCCACCAGCTCCACGAGGGCATGGAGACGAGCAGAATGGAGAATTTCAAAGTGTGTCTAATTAACATCAGTTTATTACTATGTCAATCTCTTCGGCTAGAGTGTGAATGAGGGGAGGGTTTAGAAATGTAGCACTGCTTTGCTTAAATATATGGAATAACACTTAACTCCTTAGGTTAATGCAGAAGTCTTACACACAGAGAAAATTCTTTTACATGTTTCTATCTCGTCACAGCCAGACAAAATATGAATCTCATCCCAGCTAAGCTTTTTTAGCTTTGTTAGAAAATCATTAAAAATAGAAAACAACTTCCAAGATTTTCCATCACCATTATTCCTCAAGGAACGAGTACATGAATATTTAATATCACTTGCATCTATATGATTGCATAGTAATTATCAGAACCCAAATGCTTGACAAGCTTGGTGTAATATAATTTGTAATATGTTAAATTTGCAGGCGAGACAATGTTGAATTCCTCAGACACCATGTTTTAATCTTATGTTGGTTTTTCATCACTACCACCGTGTCTACAGAGACAAGAAATGTCCCCAACAGAGGAGAGCAAATCCTAAAGAATTACAAGTAAAAGCGTTGAGCAACAGGAGCAATTAACAGGTCTCTTCTAACCTAGCGACAGAAAACAGAATGGTTTCTTGTGTACTGTGTTATCTCTCTTGGTTTTTGGATGCAAAACACAAGTAATCAGCAGACCTTTCCTTAGAGATCCTGTGTCATTCCCTCGATTTTGGTCAATACATGTCAAAAATGTTAACTGTGCTTTCATAAAAGCTTCTGATTAATAACAGGTTTAAAAGCTTGTGCTCGGCTGATTCTAAGATTTTGGAAAGAGCCTCAAACACCTACACTGAAAATGTGGAGGGAACAAATGATGGAAATAGCTGCATGTGAAAAGATGCTGGGAAGATTGAACTGGAAGAATGAAATGTTTAAAGAACAATGGGACAGCTTTAGTAGGTACATGTCCAGAGTGAGCAACCCAACCTTATCCAGATTCTGATGGTATAATGCAGTGTCACCGGTGGACTTGTGTGTTGTGTTGGTCAGATAGTAAAGACGGCGTGGATCTCTTTATGGTTGGCCTCTGTTTATTCTGATAAACACATGGGGAAACAGAACTTCCATGTCAAATCTACTGCCCACTACAGCTCCTACATAAACAAATACAGCATACAAAACGGAAGTTAGTTTAGGTTGCCGTAACTTTAAGATAGCAGCATTTACTCTTAAAACAACTGTTTTTAAATGCCAGTTCATTGAAATCAATATATTGACAGGTTGGGATAAACATTATAACATTGTAGGAAACAAAAATATGAACAAAACAATACGAGAAATAACATGACGGATTAGGATAATAAATGAGCCAAACGAAATGACACCCACCTCTCCCACAGGATGATTGTACAAAAGGGGAGAGGGGACGAGGCAAAAGGGATTTACAAAAGGGACCACAGAAGAAGAAATGCAGGAGGAGGGGCTCTGAATTTCTTCACATATTTTGGAGTTTGGAGGTTCTCCCAGTCAAAATAGACAGTAACCAGATCAATTTTGTGCAATTAAAACAACCACAGAACAAGATATAGAAGTACATAATGACCCTGTTACAACAGCACATATGTAATTGTTGGCATGTGCCAATGTCCACTGCATTATTGTAACCAATAATTGCCTTTCTTATATGAATGTCTGTTAGGTTTTCTGCCTGCTCATTTGTTTGTTTCTTTTTTTTTCACCTTTTTATTGCTGAATATACCGGTTATAAAACTCAATAGAACTTCAAATTATATCTAAAAAAAATAGCATATTCTGATTTTAATTTTAATTTTTTTTTTCCAATAGTCTCCTGGATTTTTTGTTGACGATTGAGTGGCCCTTTTTTTTTTTTTTTATCTTGAGGCGTAGCGGCAGCGCAGCCATGGTGGTGTGAAGGATAAGGATCTTGCATCAGCTTATGGTCTGGACATTAAGTCATTCCTACAGTTGCCCACATGTTTCATAACATACTTGAGCACTGTAGGTAATTCATCCATGAAATCATAATTGAAATCACATTGAGATGCAGGAAGCTGCATTTAGAGCTTCACCGACCATCAACAACAGCAACAGCAGCGTGGAAACGTCAATAGGCATGTGCAAAGACTGAGGCCCTCTGCTACCTGTTTGACTCATTACTCAGTCAAGTAGTAATATATTGATCATTATTCATTACTCATTTCAAAAGTAATTGCTTTACTTATTACTCGCTGAGAGCAAATCTGTTTCGCAATTTGTCATATTATCTTTTTGCTGCACCCCCATAATTGCATTAAATCTTACCCTCAAATATAATGATGCGTTGTTTACCTCTGGGTTGGGTTTTTTGTGTGAATTTGTGAAGATAACCAGGCATCACTGATATCAACTTATTTGACAAAATTATGGTGCTCATTTGCAGAAAAGGTTGTTTTTTTCCCAGCTATTTGATAACAGAGGTAAAAAGTAGGGCTGTCAATCGAGGAAAATATTTAATCGCAATTAATCGCATGATTGTTCATGATTAATCGCAAATTAATCACACATTTTTTATCTGTTCAAAATCTACCTTAAAGGGAGATTTGTCAAGTATTTAATACTCTTATCAACATGGGAGTGGGCAATTATGCTGCTTTATGCAAATGTATGTATATATTTATTATTGGAAATCAACTAACAACACAAAACAATGACAAATATTGTCCAGCAACCGTCACAGGTACTGCATTTAGCATAAAAAATATGCTCAGATCATAACATGGCAAACTGCAGCCCAACAGGCAACAACAGCTGTCAGTGTGTCAGTGTGCTGACTTGACTATGACCTGCCCCAAACTGCATGTGATTATCATAAAGTCGGCCCGTCTGTAAAGAGGAGACTCGTGGGTACCCAAAGAACCCATTTTCATTCACATATCTTGAGGTCAGAGGTCAAGGGACTCCTTTGAAAATGGCCATGACAGTTTTTCCTAGCCAAAATTTAGCGCACGTTTGGAGCATTATGGTACCAATATATTCCTTAGATTTTCTAGTTTCATGTGATAACAGTATCTTCATTCGAGCTTTAAAAGCGAGCCCGCTACAACCTCTGAAAGATCAATTGCGTTAATGCGTTGAAGAAATTAGTGGTGTAAAAACAAATTGGCGTTAACACGTTATTATCGCGTTAACTTTGACAGCCCTAGTGAACATTTATGTTTAGATTGATACTTGAAATAGCATTTTTTAGCAATATTTGTAACAAATACCTGATAGGGAATGAGCAATCGGTTCTTTCAGTACATGATCCATATCTCCAAGTCAGTTGATCCACTGTCATACCTCAGAGAACGCCCCCACCCCATAACCCATTATTCAAAACGAATACAATTTTATTAAAATACTCCCGATGAATGATTTAATGTAGCACTTTTGAATTGTAAAGTGGTATACATTATTATGATAACACATTTGTTTGTTTCTTTTAACCCCCCCCTTCCATCACATATTTACTACTTGAGAGTCCCCTGGCACCCTTTCCTCAGAGTACACTCATGTTTACAACAAAGGGCCCCCCCGCTCATTTACATAAATATATCTGTGCACCAATAGGGAGACAGGAACAAAGTGGCTGCATCTGTAAGGTAGCAGACTTGAACCCCCAACAGAAAAGGCAACATCCCCAAGTGCTTCTGCCTCCACGCCTTCATGTTAAATTCATGGTCCAGCAATGTGCAACGGACAGTACACACCGATACACTGTATTTGCACCTCGTCTCTCGGTGGGTGAGCAACTCTCCTGAACGTGGTAATGATTTAACAGGAGGGCTCATTTAAAAGCTACACGTCCAGGAAATCCCAAGACAGTACTGCTGTACACAGGTAGTGTATTTCATTTAAAGCAAATATCAAGATTAAGCTTGCACACAACACAGTGGACACACACAGACACAAAAAGCCCACAGAGAAACTTGGTGCACGTAGAGAGTACGGCTGCAACTAACGATTATTTTCTCGATTAATTGATTAGTTGTTTGGTCTATAAAAAATGGTGAAAAATGTTGATCAGTGTTTCCAAAAGCCCAAGATGACGTCCTCAAAACTCGAATTTTGACTTTTTTTTCGTAGAAAATTACTCAAATCGATTAATTGATCATCAAAATAGTTGCTGATTAATTTAATATCTAATTGATTAATCTAACTAATCGATTAATCGTTGCAGCTCTAGTAGTGTGTTTGGCTGGCGTATTGATAGTAGTTGATCATGTGTTCGCTCTGACCAAATCTAACCAACCTAATTTATTTTCCTTCATCATTCTGTAAAGAATTTACACAAGATCTACACTGAACACGGAGTAATTATCTGGAAATTTGATGGATGTTTTTGTCTATTTTAGTTTCTGTTAGTGTGGCCTGTCTGTGAGCAAGGAATGCAAGCTGTTTTAAATAACCTTTTCTGAATTTAGCCTGATTTGTCTTTTATGTAGATATACATACCTACAGGAATCTTTCATTTGAAAAAAACAAAAAACACAATTTTCTGGATGATATGTGTGAAATTGCAATTTGTCCAATAGCTAAAATATAGGTGCAAAAAGTGTTTAAATCCTAAGAATGCTTACATATTTTATTGAAAATAATTTTGAGCATTTTGCTCTGTTCCTCATCTACTCAACATTTTCACTGTGCACATGTATAAGATGCTTCTATGCTTGTTGATTGACTTCACTCTGCTACAGTACAATGTGTGTTGCTTGAGATGTTCTTTTGACATCTCATCATTTTTCTTCACATCTTTTTTATACTGAGAAAGATAATTTGAGACGCTTGCATTTTGATTTTTCAACCAGACTATAATAATGTAAGCAAACATCTACACGGAGAAATATGCCTGTTAACATTATAAGTGCACTTGCAGAATCCATAGATCGTATCATGAGACAGCTGCAACGATACTGCCATACGCAAATCATATTCATTGAATTACACAAATTACAGATGTAGCTCAAAGCCTCTGAAAACGTGATGATGAATCCCTTTTTTTAACTTCTGGCTGATAATTCATCAGACTTACACTGGCAAAGTATTGGGCTTGTGAAAAATGCATGAATTACTAATTAATGAGGCATTCTCGCAACATTTACATATTCATAAAGGTGTGTAATTCACATATGCATGAGAGAGCTGAGTGATAGCTTTTGAGAGAATAACACATATTCCAAGAAAGAAACCTTTATTTGTTAAAGTCTTCAAAAAGCTTAGGGAGCCGAGATGCTTTTAAAAAAACATTACGCATTTATTCTTCCCCCACAGAAATGCAGTCAAACGCTTTGGGAGACAAATGCACTGAGGAGATGCAGTCATGTGAAACAGTATGCAAAATTACATTTTCTGAAATATTGTCCCTTGTGGATTTTCAAAAGTTCATTTAGCAGCCCAGTGTTCCTAACAACTGTGCTCGGAAAATCAGATTGATTTACATAGACGGAATGAATCTTCAGTATCATCTCAGTTCAGCAAGGAAATATGCAAAAAATAGACAAAATAATCCATAAATTGTATGTTTTTTTCTATAATCCATTTTTAAATGAATCTGATAATGAAAAAAAGAGGTCACATATTGCATTTAAAGTGTATAGAGTGTATTTTCTTAAAGCCTTTGTTAACACACAGTCATGTCCTCTCTTGTTGTTTCTTTGGTGATAAATTGTAATCTGAAATCTTTCTGATGCTTAGAGTGATAATTTAATAATAATCACTATTGGGATTAGTCATCATTATTTACTTTTTTCAGGATAGTTCAAATCAACCAATAGCTTCGCCATGATGTCAGCCTTTTGGTGACAAACCATCTCAGTGAAGCAGGTCCAAGATGGTTTGGCCGGAGTCGAGGCCTGTCCCTCTTCTGAAAGCGCCTCTCCATTGTTTCGACCCTCTCACAAGGGGCTTTGTGAAAGCTGTCCCAGATATGGGTCAAAAAAAGCACAAATAACATTCAGATGGTTCCTAGGCTTTCCGCACAGCTATGCACCAAAGAATGACAAGTCCAACAAAACCATGTCGAGTTTTTCACCCTGCGCCATTGTCTTTCCACATTAACTCCAAGCTGGGCCTTTTCAGCCAGGCCAGAGTTGTGTCAGGCCCACTCGGACACAGCCCAGCTCGAGCAGCAGGCTTGGCCTATTCAAAACACCATGCAGAGTCTGATTCACTCCTTTATTCCATTACCAAAAAAATGCCTCTTGGATGCATTGTACAAAACGTCTAATGAGAGAGAAGACAAAGTAACGAGCAAGAATAGCCTCCCTGGCCAAGTGGACCCATCAATTTCAAAGTAAAATCCTTTGTGCTCCAGAGTGTTGTTTCAGCCAAGAACAGGAAGTTATATTTCCCAAGGCCACAAATTTTGAGGTAAGAAAAAAATAGACTAATTAACTAAACAAAGACTTCAGATTTTAACTGGAAACAAAAGGAAAATGTGAAAAGGCAAAGGGCAAACCAAAATTGAAAAGGGCCTTAGATTAAATATCATAAAAGATTAACAGCAAATTAACTGTTGTCGACACAGAACAAAAGAAAGGTGAAGTTCATTGAAGATGCGGTAAAGCTAATAACAAGGATGGCATTTCAGGATGCTTAAGTTTGAGTTTAACCTTGCAGGACTTTTGGAAGGCACTTCTGAGCATGAGGCGCGGGATTTTGGCAGCTGCACAGGGAGCCTGGTGGGTCAGCCCTTCTCCGGGAGCTGCTACTCCACACTAATCTATTTTAAACCATCTGTGAAATTAGCAAGATTTCCTAAGTCCTTCACCTCCAAGGATTAAAACATTGCTAAAGGTCCGGGCTGTTCTTACACACTGTTCTTGTGTACATGTTTGATGACTCTTGAGATCAAATTCTTTGCTCTCACCTGGGCTAGAAATAGAAATAGAAATAGGCTGAAAGTTACATGCGTGTAAAGTAGGGCTGCCAAAATGATAATTACGATTATTTTGATCAATATTGAGATCACGATTATTTATCACGATTATTCATTGATTTTGGGGACAAAATATTTTTGTTGCACTTTCACATTTAAATAAACAGAGCATTCGTCTTAGAACTTTAACCCTTTCACAGTGTGTTTTCAGTTCATCAAAGTTATTTGTAACCACCCTCTCGTGTCACTTCTGGTTGCAAAAATACAACATGGCGAAGGCCAAGAACCAAGATGGCGACGGCCAAAAACCAAGATGGCGACGGCCAAAAACCAAGAGGGTGACAGCCAAAAACAAAGATGGCGACGGCAAAAATGCCGAACTTGAGGCTTCAAAACGGCAGTCCACAAACCAATGGGTGACATCACGGTGACTACGTCCGCTTCTTATATACAGCCTATGCGCATGACGGCTCTCCAAAAGTGAAGCTAAAACGGAGCACGCATTTTAAACGTCAACATCGCAGTCGATCGTGTTCATTTAATTGTGGGAAGCCAAAATCGTGATCGCGATTAATATTCGATTAATTTTGCAGCCCTAATGTAAAGAATATTAAACATCTGGCTGAGAGGAAAAACAGATAAAAATGTTACTCTATAATTTTAACTGATGGCTGAAAATGAGAAGAAGAGAACATATACAGGTGTTCCTACATCCAGTAACATCAGGGAGACCACTTCTCAACCATACCTAGGCACTCCAGCACCTCTGCCAAAGCCAGTACAATGAAGTCATGAGTCAACTCTAATGAGAAAATCAGATAAATTGCAGCTGTTCTTGGGGAAATGGTGCTGTCTGACAGATTCACTGGGTGCAACGGCTGCAGCATTGAGCAGATCCAAATGAGTAAAATATTGTTCCAGGCGGCCCTCGCTGCTCCCCTTCCCACCGGTGTTTAGTCATCAGAGTTGTGAAATAGCAGCCCTGCCGCTACACGACAGCATCGCCGTATTAATTATTATCCGCTGTTCAAACATACACATCTTTGTACAACAGTGACAGTTCATCCAAACAGGCCACTTACAAACAGCAGCATTACTCCCCATAGCTCACCAGGCCCCCAATCATTCACCCCAACCTCTTATTTGGTTCACACAGAAATCTACGGGTACAATACGAAGCAAAAACAGCTCAAAGAAGATGGAAAAAATGTCTCGCATATCACCAACTCAGCAGTGTTATAATTTCGTGCACTCACTTGCACAATAATGCAAAGACAAATACACAAAGCACAGAGCTTTTCTCCATGCCATTAGTTGTCACGCTGGCTCGGAAAATTACTATGAGATTTATTGTGCAGAGGTATATGTCTAGTTTTCCATCTACTGCTGCAGAGCGCAAACACAGACATCTATTACAGACACTGCAGTTAAACTGTGGCTTTCACATGCTCCTGGGAAGGCAGCATGCAGTACAATAGTAAAAGACAAAGTGATAGATGAGGACAACAATTTAAACAGTTTCCCCAAACGGTTGAAAAGACTTTAGTTCCAGAGATTCTTTGTTTGGGTTTTTTATTGATTTCCTTTTCTGTATAAGGAGAGCTTACACAGAGCTAGAAGACCAGTAAATCAGTAAATTGCATGCTGACTTGTAATAACACCAACTAAAATGTTGTTTGACATGTTTTACCCCTTGCATCAAGAAAGCCATTATTTAACTTAAAAGGGAAGCAGCGTGTAGAACTCATAATAATGATGATGATAATGAGCAATAGATGGCAGAGATCCAGAGAAGAATGATGGACATAGTCTGGGCTTACAACTCTCAAGATGACCTCTGGCACACACACATACCTGTCTCAATAAGTAACACACACACACACACTGAGTTTTTACCTCCGAGTGTCTGCTTTCAGGAGGTCAAGGATCCTCAGGACGTGTACTCGTCCTATCATAGGGAACCAAACCACAGTGAGCGGCTGGTGAGTAAACATCCCTTTTGGGTTGAATCTGCCAAACAGCACGGTCTGTCCAAACGGCAACCTCTGGTGCTGAAAAATGAAGCCAATGCGTAACTGCCAAAAACTGCAGTTCTTCAAATGGCCACTTGAGGCTGGCTTCAAAAGCGAGCCAATCCCCATAGACCCCCCCATGTTAAAATGGCCAACTTTACAGCAGAAATATACATGTTTACAGCCTGGGGCAAAAAACGGTTTTGGTCTCTATAGCTAATATCCCCGTTCATGACAACTGTACAGGGGGTGAATTTTTATATAACTCACCCGTTTAAGCGTGGCTGCTTTGAGTGATAGGTGGGTGCCATCTCAGGTCGCTCGCCACTAGCCGTCTCACCCGGGCACGCCTCAGCTCCACCGACGATCCACCTCTTTGCCCACTTTGAGCTTCACGACAGCTCTTCAGAAACCTATGGGTGACATCACAGAGAAGGCGATATCAAGGTGGTTCCCAGATTCAATTTTAAATCGCTAAAAGCCTTTGATGCTGTGCCACCTTACAATGATTTGTTTAGCTTTTTTTTTTGCGTGTGCATGTGTATTATATGTATCCATCTGTGATGCATTGTACCATGCTCATACTGCACATGAAAAAGTTTTGCTTTATGTTAAAGTCCTCATTAAGGTGTTTCTGCTTACAGTAGGTAATTTGACAACTGCACATGGCATGTGCCATTTCAATATAGAACAACTGAACAATTACTTAATTTAAGTAGCTACCGTTAACATGTTCACAATCAGTAAAATATGCACTGGATATTATTTGCTGTACACTACACAGTGTCAGGTTACAGGACACCTCGTCTCCATATAGCATCTATCTGTTCATGTTAGCAGAGGTTGTTTCTTTCTGTTCATCTTTGAAGAAAGTTTTCAAAGATGTCACTGCCCCTAGTTTATATCAATGAGACAACTGCTGCAACTTTTGCTGCAATGAAACGCAACATCACAGAGCAATGCCAGTCAAATATATCTAAATGCATATTCCTGATAGTTACCTCCGCCAAGGATGAAGGCCTAGGAAAGAGGTTATGTTAGCTATTACTGAAACTCATATTTCACCTTTCCACCAGTACCTGAAGTAGCACGCCCCTTGAACGCCCAGTAACTACTGAAGAGGAGGCCTCTGCCTCTCACTGGCTGGAATAGTAAGACAAAATGTAATATCAGTCAAATTCTACCTTTAGTTCTTTTGACATCCATTGACGTCAGAAACGGCCAGTGATTGGCTGAAGTAAATCAGGCTAATACAGTTAGCTGCAGAGATACAGAGAACCTTGGCAAAGAGGTGGATATAGTCTGAAAACATACACAGCAGCACACACACATGATTCTGTTTATATTACATTGAATGTCTGTATACACAGATGTTTTCACACACGTTTGTTGGCATAGAGTATATAGTCTATGCAGAATTTTGCACTACATGTGGACATGGGCAGATGACACATTTTAAGTCACATTGACCCTTGCAAATCCTCATGGTCACGCGGATTGGTTTAAAGCTGCAGTGGGCAGAATATTTTTGGCATCATTGGGCAAAAATTCCATAATAACCTTTCAGCATATTCAAATGTTCTGAGAGAAAACTAGACTTCTGCACCTCCTCATGTCTCTGTTTTCAGGCTTTAAAAAAATCTAGCCTGTGATGGGAGACTTTGGCCAATCACAGGTCATTTCAGAGAGAGAGAGTTCCTATTGGCTGTTCATTCAATGGAGGCAGCTGTCAATCACTCACGAACTCCGACCAAACGGTCAAACTAGGCAGCGCTGATCAAATATGAATCAATATTCTGTTACTGTAATGCCTATTTCTCACCTCAAATGTTTTCAGAAACATCTTGTAGTGTACTGTTTAGCTGTAAAATGAGAAAGTTTGGTGGGCGGTGCTTGGTATTTCCTCAACTGTTCTCAACATGGCTGCCGGGTCACAAACGTTCTCATTAACTCACTAACATTAGCTGTCATGGGTAGCTCCGTTCTGTGATACAACATATAAACATTACCAAGTACATATCAGCTGAATTACCATCTTCATCGTATCCCAGCTGCTGGACCAACTCAAGCCATATATTGCCCTTTATTTGGTTGGTGACATAGTAGCGTTTGTCGTATATTATTGGGTGTTGAGAAGGGGATGGCCCATTGTTATTCCGAAACACCAATAGTCCGAAAGAATGTCCCATTGGACCGAAACAAGCCCATTTATCTGACAGTTCGTTACCCCGACAACAAGCGGCCATAGTTCCAATAAGGTCCCGAAAATACACCCAGCAACAAACAGAAGCACATGGCTAATTATTATGCAGAATGACCGCGATCAGCTGGGTCAAACGTATATTTCCGCAGGCGGAAATCCGCTGAAATTGCGGTCCGTCCGAATATTTTTCCCCCGCACGAATGTTCCGCAGGGATGTGCAAGTATTCATAAATAACAACCCACAAAATCTGTTTTTTATAAACAGCATTAAGTCAGGCTACAATAAATTACCCGATGACTTTCTCTCCACTAAAGAGACAGCAGTTTCCATTCATGCTGCAAGCTTTGTGTGTGATCAAATTATACATTTAGTGTAGCCTATGATCAGATTTTACTAACAAGCAACAAATAGTACAGATGTTGTGTGTTAAGTTTTGTTTCACCAATAAAGTAATATATGCATGATACACATGTCTCTTTCAGTGTGCTGTAAAACATCAGCCCATGGAAACATGGCACAATAAAGTCCCAAACAGGTGGTCCCCATCATGCCACCACAATGACATCATAAACACCTTAAAGGGAATTAATGATAGAAACAACTTTCTATTCAGAATTTATTCAAATTTAGTGGGGCATCAACATTTGCACCATGATATTATATTATATTATATTATGGTACATTATAGAAAACCCTATAAAAACGTATCGTTGATCTTCTGGTATATATAGGTATATTCAATATTCAATTTTAGCTTTTGTTTGCTTATAGACAATTATATATATTCATACGTATAGGCATAACTGACCTGTAAATGTATGAATAACTTACTGTAATATGATAATAAAAGTGTTTTCATTAATCAAGTTTTTTAATAATGTAATAGTTCTAATAGTAAATTATTTACACTAAGTTGACAAAGTAAGGAAACAGTAAAGATGTAGGTGCCATGTATGTAATGGGTAAACATCTCAAAATGGACTAAAATATGCCGACATTTGATTTATACTCTTCCAACCCTTCTGTTTTCTCACACTACAGAAAAACCCCTAAACAAGAGGAAATAACATGATGAATAGGCGCCTCCACAATGAAAATAATTACTCAAATCTTAAAACAAAATGTCTCTTTAATTTGTAAGTGTCAACAGCAGTACAAAAGATGGAGTGATGGGAGAAGTTTTCTGTAACACAATTTCTGTCTCTTTTACAGAAAAGGAGGGAATTCTTGAGGTAAATGAGCTTAAACAGGCAGTTATTCATCCCACTGTTGCATCGTTACAATGGACTGAGACATACAGAAAATGGTGTTACATTAGAATATGCCTGAATTGATCCTGTGGGGATAATTTAATCATATACAGTATACACATTGCTACGGTGCCTAGATGCACCCAAATGTGTCACTCATTGGTTTGTTTTTATTTGATATAGTGTATTAATACTACCGAAGCCAAAGGAGACTGCTCTCCACACACACCACTGTAAAATTATTCACCTTAAGTTTACCTCACGTCAATACTGCACATGGAAACCAAAGACTTGCTGGTGTACACTTTGAAGCCAAGCAAAACAAAACAAACATAAAAAAAAATTAATAACATTTTCATTTTTTTTCTTTTTAGCAATAATATCCCTAGCAAATAATCAATCTTTTGTACTGTATAAAGAAGAATGTGAACACAAATGTGATGGCGACATTTTTTTTTAAGTTGAATTAAAAACTTTACATTGGACTGTACAAGATATTATGATAAACTATTTACATATTCAGACATAAACTTTTTTTTTTTTAAAGCAGCAACAGACACTATGTATTTCATTTTCTCTAATAACACCCAAACAATACTTGCCATGGGCCTAGGTACCTGCCAGGAAAAAAAAAAAGGATTTCTACGCAGAAAATTGTATCAGGCTGCCAGCAATGTCAAAACAACGGCTCCAGTGATAGAAGAGCCACACACAGTGTTGCTTAAGAGACAACTCTAAAAAGCAAAAGTACCAAAGACAACTATAAATGTTGCCCCGAACAACAAATTTTACACTTCTGAACAGCAGCTAGCATGTCAGTCCAGCATGTCAGTGAATTGTGCTGATTAAATTAACACAGAGAACATTCCCACCATATACATCACAAAGTTCAGACAGAAAACAAAAAAAATTACAGTAAGTAATGTTGAAACAGCGTACAAGCTTTTGTCTTCAGTTGTTCGTTCAAACCATTTGCAAGTGGATTAAGAAAAAACAATTGTGAGGGCTACATTTGCAGATGGCTGGATAGTCATGATTCATTCAAAATCAGCAACATACAAAAAGATGACAAGGAGAGAATTAACTAAGAAGAATGCACAATGTCGGTGCATTAGAACAAATAAATATTTGCACGCTCCCACCTTTAAAAAAAAAATCTAAAACATCACTTGTGTTTGAAACAATCATAAAAAACACCTTCGTTTATTGTGGTAATGCAAGCCAAATGCATGCAGATTATCTAAGGATGGTATCAGCTCCTTGTAAGAAATTTGCCACATACTATGAGTGCTGTAATAAACACAAAACACAAGTGAGGATATACAGCATACCATTTAGATTGTATCATGTTTGGAAATTGTTGAATTCTTTTACGTCAAGTGCTTGTTGTTTAAATGAGTACCTTACTTGTAATGACTCCTTTATGTTAACAAGTCTAATATAGCTTTTTTTTTTTATTTCGATTGGTTCTTTGAATAGTCCGGGGAAGATTATCAAAACATAAGCAAGTGAAGTGCTTCTCTCTGTCTCAGGTCCAATACTGCTCTCTTCCAATAAGCAGAAAAAAAAAAATTCAGCATCTACATGAGGTACAGTGACTTGTCAGGTTTTAAAAACATGAAACCATGTACAAAAATAAAACATAAAAAATAAAATAGAACAGCCAAATACATAACTTATACTTCACTAATGAACAAAAATATATTTCCTATGTTATATTTACAATAAAATCTAAATGAGATGGTGAATTCACTGAAAACCATTTTAGCTCCAATTCATCAAACATGTTTTTTTTTTTTCTATTTCTCTGATTGTCCGTGTGGTTGTTTTACTGACAATTTTAGAGCCGACAGTGGCTAATAATAAATACAATATGTTGATACTCTACAGTTTCAAATACAATATACAATGCACTGAAGTCTGAAGTCTGGTGTTTGACGGCTAACCGAGCCTGCTGTTGGATTTTCTGCTCACTTTCTTGTGCTGAGTCTCTCCCCTAGGCAGCCCTGAAGCTTAAACAAAGTGTTCATTCATCACATGAGTCTTTGCATAAATAAACAAAATAAGTAGACAAAAAAAATGACTCAAATCTGGCAACTGTGAGAGCAAACCCACTTGAGTCCAACTGGGGAATTTGTTCATTCATGGTGTTTTGTTTTTCCTCAAACAGCTTCACATTAATCAGAATTGATAAAAATACAATTTATATCCAGTGCTTATAACACTTATGAAACATCGTCTCCTCGTGAGTTCTTGTCATTTTTTCTTTCTTTTTTTTGTATTTTTGTATTTTTTTGCTATATAAGCACAGTCAAGTTTCAGTTCCGTGAAGAGTCCTTTTTAACTACCAGCCAACTAAAGCAGTGTGGCGTGGTCACGAAAATATTTACAATCACATACAAATCAATCTAACCACCAGCAAACAGGAGCAAACAGCTTAAAATACCAAACAGTTTGACTTGGGAGGGAAATCCACTTGGGTTTGTTTGTAGGAGAGAATCCTAAAAATGTTTTGTACCTCGAAATGAGAACAATGTAGAAAAGATGTGATGGAGGAAAAAATAAAACAGGAATTATGAAAAAACCTATAATATAAATGCTTCCAAAAAAGTAGAAACAACGCAAGCCAGCACTGACAGTAAGAGTACAGAAGATATGAGTGCGTATATAGAGCCATCTGTACCAGTTAGAGCTGGGAGAAAAATGCAGTGACCAGCAGTGGGGCTCTTGACCAGTTAAAGCCAGAGACCGGCCATTCAGATCCTTCAAAAAGCTCTGTGCTCTTTCTGAAATGGACAGGTTCAAGGGCAAGGGAGGGGAATAGCTGGACTCATGCATTAATAATGCTGTATTTCAGATGATACCCAGTCGTCAGTCATTTTAATAATCCCCCACAGCTTGATGTACTTGTTCCATCTGCTCGCCAGTGCCTGGTGATTGGGCCAGGGTGGGAGCCCTGTTGAGGCCTTACTACCAGCACTTTGATGGAGAGCACAATGAGGGACACACACCCCATTTTTATTGTTTCCCATCCCTCCCTGGTGTTTTTCTCCTTCTCTGAGCCAGATGGCGCCCCCTGGGTGCTGAGGTTGCCACGGGCAGGGGTCAGAGCAGGGCATGGCAGGGAGGGGAGCCACTTAGACCTTCTGCCCTGCAAAGAGGATCTGAGTCTCGACATCAAGGCCGTGCTTTATCTAGCTGCAGTCTCCAGAAGGTCACCGCTTTTTAGCTGAAATCAGGATAGAGACTTTTGTTTCTGAGTCGTTGCATGTTGTCCTCTTTTAAATGCGAGAGTTAAGTGCATTCCAAAAAGCTGATAGGATTATTATTTTTAAAATAATATAAGGCTCAAGGGTGACAGAATAAGATTTGTGTAAGTGCACTAATGCGAAAATCAGTGTTTTAAGTTATACGACAAGGTAATTTAAGAAGCAAACATGATTTTACTCTCAGTTTATAAATATCCTCATAAACTGTCACTCCTCTTAAGACTACGGTAGTAATCAACTCATTGCATCAACCCGATGACCGTGCTCTGCTTTAAGACTTCTTAGTGTCAATTTAAGATTTACAATGTCTAAAAAGAATTAAGATTGGAAAAAAAAAAAATGAAGTTCTAAGACTTTCAACTTGCCGTCCAAATGGGGCTAAAGCGTTTAGCAGAAAGTACTGTAGCTACACATTGTACAACATCAATTTGAGATTGTAATGCCCCCAAAGCTGCCTTTCGCTGCTGTTCCAATCCCACAGATTGGAGGCCTTTGGCCCTTTAGCATTCTGGCCTGATTACAATCACTCTGATTAAGAACTTGGTGATTCAGACTGAGGTTGCCTCGCTGGAAATGAGTTAAGGACGCCACTGTGCTCTGCGTGGACTGGGACGAGGAAATGAAAAGGGGCTGGCCGCTTTCATTGATGATCACTGCATTTGGTTCCCTGGAGGACAGCTAGCATCAGGAGCTACCACCCGAAGCTGTCGCGTACTGTAACCTCCTGCAGAGCCCGCTGCCTCCAAGTTCCTGAGTTTCATTTGTTTATTCTGTTAGGGTGAATTAAAGAAAGACTGGATAATGAAGCTGTATTAAGAGATCAAGAGATTGTCCAAGACTCACCAAGCCTCTCCCAAAAGACTTTACAGATTTTAGAAACAACTTGAAATGTTTGGCACTTCTGCACTAAATTATGCAGTTTGTGAAATAACAATAACAACAAAAACAATAATAATAATAATAATAATAATAATAATAATAATAATAATAATAATAATAATAATAATAATGTGTAATTTCCCTCTGTAATAGGTTGGAATCACTCCATATGAATTTTGAGATATTTTGTACTGGTAATAATTAATTATTGATTAAAAACATTCACAAGCTGTTGGCTGGCACACTATACCTGAGTGAGAATATTATCCCCATCTTGAACAGTTATGCAATATATCAAAATCATCTAATTGAAGAGGAAAACAAGGTAAATGACTGTAAGAATTACAGGTTCATATCAAATGTTCAATTTCAAGTTCCGCCTTTTGTTCTATGACCTAATTGTGTAAATGATCACAATGAAAAAATAAACAATGAGATAAAAAAAAAAAAAAAACTAAATTACCACAACCAAACTGCTTCACACACTCGAAGAAACACTTAAGACCAAATAGCTTTTGATTCTGATGAAGCCACATCTGCATGCTGGCTCCTAAATGATACATCGTTATTTATTCTTTTTAACATTTTTAAACCTTTGTGGTGTAGTTTTGTTTTGCTCTTTCGCTCCCTCAGATCAGACCAGCCCTCTGGGCCTCCTCCTGTATGAGTGTAGTGTCTCTTCCATTAAAGAGATCTTAGTTGGCGCTGACTGGCTCTTGTGTGTCATTTTCACTACTATAGTCTGATTTGGGCTCGTCCTCAAAATCCTCGTACATGTCCATCACGTCCACGCCGTTGACCGGCACACTGTTGTTCGCCATGGTAACCGGCTCTAGCTTCATGTTGTAGGTGCTCTGAATGACAGGAATGGACGGCTCGGGACTCGCCGAGGCACTCGAGCACTCTGATGTCATCTGAGGTGAGGGTGTGGTGGTCGCCATGGTGATGGCCCCGGGATAGACCATACTGGCGGTGGTGGTGATGGGAATCTGTGGTGGCTGTCTGGATGTAGAAAGAGAAAACATTAAGATGCCACACTTGTCTCGCCTGACTTACTTTAAATACAAATTTGATTTTCAAAAACGATAAAAAAAAAAAACAGATGGAAAGCTGCTTATGATAGTCTAAAAAAAATATACACTTTCTATGACGCCCATGTCTATAATGTATTATAAACATACTTATAATGCGCTTATATCGCTGTATAATTATAGTTATAAGCACTCATAAATATTCACAATGCTTTATAACAATAATCATAACAAATTATAAAGCATTTTATGATGACTTATAAGGTCATGTATCATAACCCTTCATAATTTCTGGTCACTCACTGACATTTTTTTTTTTGCAAGTATCATAGTGTATTATCATTCCCATAGTTGTAATACATTATAATCTTTTTATAATACAATATAATCACTTTTATAATACATTATAATATGATTATAAGTTACTCTAAGTGGTCATTATTTGCTTTAAGTAAAGTGAAAAACACACAAAACATTGTAAAATTAATTTTCACTTTAGTTAAAGCAAACAATGACTATTTAGAGCAGGGCTGCCCAAAGTGGGGCCCGCGGGCCAAAGTTGTTTTCTGATTTATTTTTTTTTTAAATTAAAAAACCCGCGGGATCGTCAGCGATCGCGACCGACTTTACCGTCTTTCGGAGGCTGCTGTTAGCTCTTTTAGAGATAGAGTGAAGATACTAGTATGAAACTACAAAGTTAGCCTAAAATTTGGCGAGGGAAACCTGGCATGGCCCTTTTCACAGGGGTCCCTTGACCTCTGACCTCAAAGATATGTGAATGAAAATGGGTTCTATGGTTACCCACGAGTCTCCCCTTTACAGACATGCCCACTTTTACAAATGTGTTATTTTCGCCTATTCTAAAAATGGTATATTTGAATATTTCTGCACACTGGGGTCCCTAAACAGTCTTGGGATTGCATAAATTGGGTATGACTGGAAATGAGCCCAATTGTATTCCTCAGGTGGGTTTTAAGGGGATAACTAGGTAAAAGTTAAAGAATATTCATTTAGGGGAACTTGGGATCCTAGTGCCATTTTGCATCTAACAATACAATACAGTACAGTAGGTGTTTGCTTTTGGCCCATGGCCCACCATTAAGTGCCAGTTTTGGCCCTCCAAGAGAAAAAGTTTGGGCACCCTTAATTAGAGTAACTTATAATCACATTTTAATGCATTATAACAGTGATTATAATGTATTACAACTTTTAATACACTATGATCCTTCCAAAAAATGTCAGTGAGTGACCAGCAGTTATGAAGTATTATGATACTTGACCTTATACATCATAATAAAATGCTTTATAATGTGTTACGATTATTGTAATTATATAGCATGCAATTATCATTATAAAGAGTCATGAATATGTATGAGTGCTTATAACTATAATTATACAGCGCATTATATATATATTTGCAGCACTGAGATGGTGGGATTAAGGGTTTCCCACAGCAGTCCGCTTCATTAAGCCAGCAGCTCTGTGAAAAGGATTTGGGAAAAGAGAGGTTCTCCTGACAGCTCCCGTCTTGAGCGGTTCAGAAACACTACCCAGTTTATTGGTGACATAAAACCAATACGTGGTTAGCGCTGCTCTTGTCTGCCGTTGCGCCGGATGATTGATACTCCAGCCGCTGAAGCTTATGACTGACATGGGAACACCTGGAGAAGGGTTCTCCTGCTAACCACACACAGTAAATTAAAGTGTTAAGCTGCAGAGTGCTGCCCTCCAGGCTTCTGTAAGTCTATACTTAAAGCTTATATCCTGTAATAATGTCTGCACTTCATGCTCTATTGGCAGACTGCTATTGTCTAAAATTATTAAATCACAGCTATTGAAAAAACGCTCTATTTTAATGTGCATGTCAGGCGCTCGTCTTAAAACCAATACAGCAGAGGATAACTCAACACTCTTGGAAAATGGTGCTTACATTGTATGAGAAGAAGCTTTACGGAGGCAAAAAGCGACAGTCACAGGTTGTCTTTTGTGTTAGTTTGAGGAATTTGTGACTGCGCACCTACCCCACAGTGAAGAACTGCCTCATCTCTTGCCGCCGTGAGCGCATCATCTGCTTGTACTCGCCAATGCGGAGTTTTTTTCCGTCAATAATGCAGGTCCTCTTGGGCCGTGGCTTGTACTTGTAGTTTGGGTACTTCTCTAGGTGTTGCTTGCTCAGACGGGCCTGCTCCTCGTAGTATGGCTGCTTGTCCTGGTTAGTCATGGACTTCCACCGGGAACCTACACAACACAGTAGATTCACATTTCACTATTTGAACACAAGCGGGGAAAAAAAGCAGTTTTAATAACTAATAGTGATTAAAGAGTAATTACATCATGCTATTATCTTAAAATGATCAACTATGTAACCATTTAGAGTCAGAGGCATACATTAAACCACATTTGGTCAAAGCTCACTCTAACACTGAGCTGTACTTAATAAAGGTAGATGTTTTCTAGCAAAATCATGATTTATCATTCGTTCCACACCAACCTCTTGATGCACATGATCCGAGACGAGAGGCACGCTTCGATGTCAAACAGTAAGGAACAACAAGCTAGTGTAGTAAATACTGCGGCTCTGGGAAGTGTCCTACTAGGTGCTGGATGACAGCACTTTTAACAGCTCTGATGAATGGACTCCAATGCTGAGGGGACGAGACCCATTTAGCCTCTGTCATTTTTCATGACAAACACTTATGGTAGTGATGGGCTATAAATCCATCTGTATGCTGTGGTGACCTGATGCACAGCGGCCTATGAGATAACACACCCTCCTCCTTCAGATGCTAGCTACTTTGTCAAATCAACTATACTTTAGAGCAATAAACCCATATCTAAAGGTACAAAACGCTTGTTAAGTCTGGAAGGTGTCACAAACAGTTCAGACTGATTAACGAGATCACAGGAAGTAAGTACTCCACCTCTACAGTGCGTCATGAAAGAACTTCTGTTTTTAACCATTAGCTGTAAACGCTGCAAGTTTATCACTACTGTCGACAGCTAAAGAGTTAAGAGGTGAGGGTTGTTTGGGACAGGGGGACAGTAGGGACAGTAGGGACGGTGCCTTTTTAGAAAGTTGGAAAACAACTATGCCATTCACCATTCTCATACTCATCCACACTCTCTTCCCTTTCAACCTCAAAGTGGAGACCTTCTGACTATTCCTCACATTTTATTTACAGTTTTGAAATATGCAGTGTGTAAGTTAATTTTTGGCTCTTTTGTTATTTTTCTTCTACCATGCCGTTTTGAGTTATTCCACATACAAAGACCTTATTTTGAAAACCGGACGTAGTCAAACGTGTATCCTTCCGCTAACTTCACCAAGTCCATCACTGTGAGCCATGGATTTATACATCCATACTGTCAGCTTGAGCTGGGCCATTGAATGCATTTACGGTCAGCTGATTTGACCAAAACATTATAAGTAAAAAAGAAAACAACGTTTTGTTTATAACAAAATAAACAAAGCTTGTTTTCTCGAGATAATGACATAATTAACTTGTGATCTTGAGATAACAGCTCTAAAAAAAAGAAGTTTTAACCATGTCCGTTTAGGGCTTCCGTACTTGTATTTGGTACCTTGAAAGGTTTGCTTGTATTTGATTTAAAAGGTCTTACCCAAAATCTTGCTTATGTTGGAGTTGTGCATGTCGGGGAAGGCCTGGAGGATCTTGCGCCGCTCATCCTTGGCCCACACCATGAACGCATTCATTGGCCTTTTAATGTGGGGCTCGGTGTTGTTCCTCCCTCGGGCTTCCCTGAAGACTCGGGCCTCAGTCGATCCGGCGCCTCCTGTTGGCCAACAATAACAGGGTTGAGGTTTATCTGCAGAGCCATTTACCTCCCTGGACTCTGAGCAGGAACAAGAGAATAGAGCGACTCACGACATTGATGGAATGACGAGCCACGTTCAAACTCTCCATCTACTGTCATCATCATCATGAACATTGTTTCAGATGAGTGCTGGGCTACAGACCCTCTCAGAGGGGGGATACTTTATATTGAGTGGAATACGTGACTTGACAGGCTTATATTTTATGTGCTATAAAAGCGAACACAATGTCAGTTTAAGGGGGAGCTATACGTTCTTTAACTTATACTCAGGTCTATCCAAAACCAAAAGAGGAAGACTTCAATGGCAGTTAAATATTTTGCGTTCACACTCTACTCAGTCGCATACATTTCAATTTGACATTCATAGTTTCCATAAAAAGTACAAGAATGCCAACATAAATAACAAATACGAGACTTGAGGCAGTCTCTAAAAAATGTACATTCTAACACATATATGCACGAATAAATCTCCTTCCTGCTTTACTCTCTTTTTTCTCACTCTCTCTCCACATTTGCGATGAGAGACTGTGCCGATTCTGCAAAGTGCCGTTTCTCAATCAGGGCATTCACAATCAGCATAAGAGAGTTTCTCTCAGTATTAAACTGTACATCAGGCTGATAATGATTTCTGTTTGCATGCGCATTTGCTTCCTTTTATATGTAAGATGTGAAAGAATTAAATAAAAGCAGTATGAATATTTAAACAAACAAAAACATGTTGATAAACAAGGCTTGAAAAATAAGACAAAAAAAGCCTTCCATATGCTACGATACATCTTTAATGATCTCAAATCTGGAAAAGAAAGCTTGGGATGACTCATGCATATTTCATCATCCACATGTGAAGCCTTCTCATTAGACCATTCCACTAGCAGCCTTGGCACGCGTTACCTGGGGTTTGATTTCTATTATTATTTCAGTTGATAAACAAAATCAAACTCTTAATGAGTAATGGAGGGCTGTGCAGAGACATTAATTCCAAATCCACAGAAAGCTCCCTTTGCTCTAATCACCGAAGACGCTGCTGCACCACTTTCAGCCTCGAGAGTTTGAGTGTCTTCACTTTGGAAAAAGCGTGTCATCTTTTCAAAAGTATTACAGGAGACAAGTAGTGAAAAGGCAATATATGTAGACACACAAACACACACAGATGCTGCACTGAAGGAGCACACAACCCCCTCCAGTATAATAGAGAATGAGGATGTTTGAGGTCCCGCTGCCCACCGCCGTAGGAAACCTGTTTCTCTCAGTACAAAGGCCCCCAAATCGATTTTTTTCAGCTCATGTTTAACAGTCAAACAGCCACATTTATGATCCACAGAGTCTTCTTGCCTTCATCTGGGAGACCAGTGAAAAATGTGTTTTCACATTGTGACTCTGCACTAGTTGCCGCCCGAAGGATTCAGCTCTTATTGTCATATAGTTCTATTCTCAATCATATAATTAATGTTTCCATGTTTCGGTCTTCAGCAAATATAAATTACAAATAAAGAGGAAAAAGTATATGAAATAAATATATAGACAGTGTTACTTTAGTAGTGTAATAGGTTACAGATTACTAGTTACCCTGTTAAATATGTACTAATTAATGTAACTATTTTAACTATTTATTTTTTGATTACTCTTCTAACAAATGTTTTAATTAAACTGGGAAATAAAGCTGAAAAGTCCTAAAAACATCAACTTAAACGAGGCCGTGTAAACCTCACAACAGTAGTCAACACTGATTAATGTCAAACTTTTATTGATTATTATAATTTTTGGAACAGAGCTACAGCATGAATGTTGTATTCTGCATGCTTTTTACAGAAAAGAATATATTCTGATGTAACCCTTTTAATCACCAACATTTTGATTAGTAATTGTAATTTAATTACATACTTTTTCTCAGTAACTGTAACTGATTACAATTACATTAATTTTGTAATTGAATTACATACCTCCTAATATATATATATATGTAACATGTATATATATTTTATACATTTTTTGGGGTAAAGGACGACCACCTCTTGATTTTTATATATCTCGAAGATAGTGGTTAAAATCAATATATTACCATTATTTATAATTATTTAAATAACATATGATTAAATTAGTCATAGATTCTTGTGACATTAATTTTCACATATTAAGTATTACTTTTTAGATTACTTTTTTTCCACCAAATACAGATTTTTTTCTCTTTCTTTTGTATGTCATATGATCATCTTTGTCAGGATGCCTAATCTGCGAAACCCTTTGCTTAGTCTCACTTTAATAATACATGGCCTACTAATATATTCATAGAAATAAACATATACTTACACACATACAGGATGCACAAAAATACTAAATCAGAACGTGTAAGAGGTGTTTTGTGTCACTTTCATTGACACTTTTTCAACTCTGTGAGTCCCATCTCCTGTTCTGTCTGTTTGCTTTTGCCTCCTAGACGTCTATAGGCCCTAAAGCCATCGTGAATTCAGAAATAATACACTACCTTTGCTGCCACCGAACCCCACAGTACGTTAATTTCATTTAGCATGCACTCACTGTACAGGATGAATTGATTTCACTTTGTTTGGTTTTGACAACCATGTTTATTGTGCAATGAAATGTGGTGTGGCGGAGGGCTGACAGTATCCATCAACGCGGGGCAATCTGCTGACTGCCGGGGCCAGATGAAGGTATTCATTAGCTCAGGAGCGCAGCGCTCACTCAGACACGACAGCCAGTGTCTGCGCCCCGGGATCGCTTGCTGTAATTTACGACGCCTCCCGTGCCATTACTCTATCACTGACACTGATTCAGCAATTTATATACTGGTGTGCATGCATACGGGCAGAGGTGAGCTTCTTACGGGGAGGGGGACAAAACAAGCGCCTGCCATCAGCTAGTGCCACATCCATAGTTAGCCAGGAAACCAGCCACGTGACTTGGTTCATTGGAGGGAAACCAGATGAGGCATGGTTTTTCGCTCACATGATGGCACACAGGAAAGTGCCTGTCTGATGCTGCAGAAAGCCGTTGAAATGAACGACAGCAGTGTTACATCATCTTGGCCCGTACTGAGGCAGGTGGTGTGGTCCTGGATTTGTAAAGAACAAAGTGATGAAGGTATCAAGTTGACGCAGACTTAAGGCTGCCGCTAGGAGTTTGACCTTTGACCTGAAATAATAAAGTCTGTCTGATTACAGTACAGAGTTGGGAGAGTGGCTTTCTATAATAATATAAAGACCATGCAAGGCTTCATGGGAAGATAAATCTGGCTGCTTATTCAGCCCCGGTAATATATACAGTATGACTTAATCAGAGGCCTCCTGCGCATTAGCAGCCAGTCTCAGCAAATCCCTAGAAGCTGCAACATGCAATTTACTGCAACATTGTTTCTGTCTTTTCATTGAAAATCATGACACCGGCCTGACATTTTGCAAATGAGCATTAACATTATTTTTTTTTTCCGGGAGGAGCAGGACATTTAGGAATCAGTTAGTTAGGTGTGTGATTGTGTAAATAAACACAGATGTTTAGCGGTGACAGGGGCAGCCCCCCTGGGTGGTAGCCGGGGAAGGGAGCGAAACAGAGGGAGTGCTGCTTAATAGAATTTATTGTGATTCATGAGGCCCGCAGCTCAAGTGTGACAGAGCGATATGAGAATCCTCTTTTAATTTGTCTCTCCTGGAAACACTGCAGATGAGCAGCATGAATTACAGTGAGAAAGAATGATTGTGTGCGTATGGGGGGGGGGGGGGGGGGGGGGGGGGGGTGTATAATAAATTGCGAAGGAAGAGGACGAAGCAGAAAAATAGAGAGAGAATGTAGCGAGGCCCAAAACGCCGATCACACCTGTGAGCTGCAGGCTCAGACTCGACCATGTACCGAGCCAGAGGGTAGCGCTGCCCCAGCCGTCCCCTCTCCTCCTCCCCCCCCCCCCCCTTTTCTCCTCCTTACTCATCTTTGTTCTGCGGGCAGACACATAATGTCACCCAGGAATCCGCTCAAGAGGATGAGCCTCAGTGAGCAGGCAACAATCACGCAAACCTGCCAAGCCCTCCCTGTTGGGATCAACTCTAACACCTCTGACTGAAGGCATTTACTACTGACAATAGAGCCTCTCCCTCGGAGCAGGATCAGACGAGATTAATGTGTACGGACAGACAGGAGACAGCACTCAGTGGCCCTGTTCTAACATGAGCTCATAGCACGCTAATTAAACCATTACAAATTACAAGTGATATAAGCCCTATTATAACGTGTCAATCCTTTTTTTTTTTTCCTTTTCCGGTTGGGATGATTTCGAGTTTTCTGGAGTGTGTGTGTGTGTGTGTTAGTGTGCGAGCGTGCACACATGGGAACTTGGGAACAAACGGCCAACCTGTTTCAACATGTAGGCTATGGCTTTTACTTTTGTCTACTCTATCCCCGCTCGTATGCATTTAGCCTAAAAGTGGAGTCTAATCTTTCACAACATTCCCAGCTTTGCACACACAGAAGGAGACGCACACAGAAATGTGTCCTATTGGGGGTAAATTTGAACTTCAAAACAGAACGTTCTTATTGATTGACCTATTCAGCTATTGTTGTTGTCACTTGATAAATCATTATGTCTGAGCCTCCTCATCTCAGCTTTCTTCTAGGAAAACTCCTCAGCATTAAAAAGCCAGAGCTTGATTCCCACGGCCTCGCACAGTGCAAGAAAAACAACAACAAAAACCTCTTCAAACAATCAACTCATATAAAACTCCACAACAGCTCCGAGCTAGCGTTGTAGAAAGAAACCCATCAGTGTAACAACAATGCAACACTACTGTTCTTCTCTTCCTATTCCACGAGGACATTGTTAGAGACACTGTTTGGCTAGAGCCCCGTCTCTTCTCACTCTACGGTTGATATTATCACACTGGGCGTTTAGATTAATTCTGTTTCCTGCCTCCACACATCTCTCAACAACCTCTTTGTTCTCGGCGGACTCTCAGTGATGGGGGCGGTTTAGACAAACACAAAACCTCAGCTACACATCAACTCCATACTGCCATATGCGGATGAACAAAGAGCCCGGCTAGGCTGAGGCCTTTTGCGGTATTTGGTTTTCTTCAGAGCTTAAAAAGACCTAATGAATTTGCAGTGGGTTCATGCGTGTGGCTCGTGGCGTTGTAAAATGAAGGAAATCCTATCTATTTCCATTCCTTTGCCACTTTTTTTCCAAGTCGTTAGGACTTTGGTTGCTGCATGCTTCGCAAATATTAGCTCAAGCAACCTAAAGCTTTCTGTGAACTGCTGTGATGACAGAACTCCGCTGTACGCCGGCTCTACTCAATGTGGTCGCTCTGTTCTGGAGGGAGAGCTGCTACACACCAAGGGGCTTTCACACCCTATGTAAGGGCTGGGAGGTACACCCAGTAATTTTCCTTTTCAGGAAAGTAGACAGTATGCAGTGTGTTGTGAACGACTGAGGAAAAGGGTGAGATTTCGAAGTTAAACTCCCTCCTTCTGTACCAGAATGGTTCCAAAATTAATGAATTCATGAAGTATTCAGTAAGCATTTATTTGACAATTTGCAGGTCAAAATAGACCCAGATATCTACGTTAAAACGGGGCGGTTAAAGAGTAAAGATTTTGAGAAGTCTTGGTGGCATATAACCATTGTTTCAGAAGAATAAAAATGACAATAATTTTTAGGGCTGTCAATCAATTAAAATATTTAATCGTGATTAATCGCATGATTGTCCATAGTTAATCACGATTAATCGCAATTTAATCACATTTTTTATCAGTTCAAAATGTATCTTAAAGGGAGATTCGTCAAGTATTTAGTACTCTGCTGATAGCATGGGAGTGGGCAAATATGCTTGCTTTATGCAAATGTATGTATATATCTATTATTAGAAATCAACTAACAACACAAAACAATGACAAATATTGTCCAGAAACCCTCACAGGTACTGGATTTAGATAGAAAAATATGCTCATATCATAACATGGCAAACTGAAGCCCAACAGGCAACAACAGCTGTCAGTGTGTCAGTGTGCTGACTTGACTATGACTTGCCCTAAACTGCATGTGATGTGAAAATCACAAATGGGCCATGTCAGTTTTTCCTCGCCAAAACTTAGCGTTGGAGTATGACCTGGTTGGTATCAATGGATTCCTTGGTTTTTCTAGTTTCATATGATGCCAGTATTTTCATTGTAGCTTTAGGACTGAGCTCGCTACAACTTAAAAATCACAAATTGCGTGAATGCGTTACAGAAATTAGTTGCATCAAAACAAATTTGCGTTAACGCGTTATTAATGCGTTAACTTTGACAGCCCTAATATTTTTACGTGAAGCAGATGCTTACTACATAATAAAATAAGTAGAGTCTTTTAAATTCTATTTAAACAACTGTAATATGTAAGCTTGACATAAAAAAACTTAAACTTGTCAACCAAATTTCGCCCGGTTTTAACCCCAACATCTGCGTGACCTTTGACATGCAAATCAACAAATGAGAGCTTTCTAGGTTATTAAACAGAGCACAAATAAGCTACAATTAGATGGACACTGTACGTTTGTATATATCAAGGTATGCCAGGGAGCCAAGCCGCGATTGGTCCGGGGAGCAGAAAATCCTCACAACAAGGATTTCAAAAGTAAACATGTTCTCAGAAGAGTAAACACTTTGTGGTTCACATCATAAAACCCTGCTTCACATCATTCATCCGTATGTGTTTTCCTGTTGGTGAAGCTGAAGGAGACAGACAGATATATTTGTGGTGGAAGAGAAGAACTGCTAACTCTGTGTTTTGAGTTATGTGTGCTGCCCTGGCTCCCAGCCATTTCCCCCTGGGAAGAGGACCTCTCCTCTCCTCTAACCTCTGCCTGCTCCTAATCCATAGCCCACTGGGAACACTGATGTGAGGCGTCTGGCGCGAGCCTTTCCCTCGGCCCTGCGCGGGACTTAAAAGGACACAACTGCCCTGGTGTGCGCTCCGTTTCAGTCCCGGCTCCACAGTAGCCACAGAGAGAAGGTTCCCACTGGGAGAACGAGCACTGGAAGCACATCTGTCCGAGGAGGCAGACGGGTGGGATGGGATCTGCTGCTGCGGCTCACATGGGAAACATATCAATGTATCCACTAAATGCACCTCTAGTCCTCATCGTCACGATTGGGTGTGATGTGAAACTAAGAGTCTGTAAACAAACATTTTTATGGGGAGTAAAAATATATTTTTTGTAAAGGTCTTCTATGTGAACCAATTATGCAGGAGCATTTCTTTCTAAAACTGATGGGAAATGTGTCTAAGATGCTATTTACAGATGCCGATGGGTTACATTGTCCCGAGAAATATCTATCCTTCTGCCCTGAGACTCTTTGAGGCATCAAAGATGAGTCAGAACCATTTTCCTCTTTGCTCTGGCTCTGAAGTGCCATGGAAACTGCCACAAATATTTATGTCAGACAAACACTGGTGCACTGAGGTTACTCCTATCTCCCGTGTAGGAGCCAGCGCCACAAAGGGAGATGACGCTTTGTCACACTGGTGTAACCCGAATTTGCACCCCTGTGCCCGGGACCTCAAACAAGCACAACAGCAACAGGAGCCGAGCTTGGAAAAAAGCCAGCTTTGTCCTCAGGCACCCTTGTCCTCCGCTCACCTACCTGTGAAAACCTCGGAGCCACGGCTCATTTCAAACGGCGTTCACTCCCCAACCCCCACATCTGCCTCACACATACGCACGTGTTTCTGCACACACCCATACACTCTACCATCTAAAGCCGAGACACATGGAGTAGCAGGCTTTATCAGCCATCTGAACTCCTTTTGCTTTCAAAGTTTAGTCTATAGAGAATCCACTCAACATTATTCAGCAGTGGCGATTTTAGACTCTTCTTAGGGGTGGTCAAGCACACCTAAATTTCATCTCAGCACCCCTAAAAAATAATCATCAAACCCTCTGAGGATTGCCGGAGATCCCGGCCGACATTTCTGTCTTTAAGAGGCTGTAGCGGGCTCAGTCTTAAAGCAAGAGTGAAGATTGGTATCTTATAAAAACTAGAAAACCTAAGGAATCCATTGGTATCATGTCATGTTAGCTTGTCAAGATGGAGGTTAAATAGCGCTCCAAAGTTAGGCTAAATTCTGGCGAGGGGAAAACTGGCATTGCCATTTTCAAAGGGGTCCCTTGACCTCTGATCTCAAGATATGTGAATGAAATGGGTTCTATGGGTACCCACGAGTCTCCCCTTTACAGACATGCCCACTTTATGATAATCACACGGAGTTTTAATCAAAAAGCATGCAGTGTTTTGCATGCAGTACAAATGTGTTAGTTTTGCCTATTGCCTTAAAAATGGTGTATTTGAATATTTCTGCATTTTGATGTCCCTAAACAGTCTTGGAATTGGGTATGACTGGAAAGCTGAGACTTTTGTGTATCCAATGAATTGTATTGTCACATGGCGCCTCAATTTTGTGTTTTCCTTTACATAAGAAAGACATTTCCACAATAAGGTGATGTAGAAATTGGTGCATAAAGATTAACCAGAATGCAAGAAATTAAGTGTTTGAGTCTTGGGTCACTGGCGGTATCATGTGACTATCATGTGACCAGAGCGCTTACCTTTCGATATGGATTATGAGGAAACATAAAATCATCTGACGTACAATCCGTCAATTACAATTATGTGCGATATAAAACAAAAAAAGAAGAAGAGAAAAACCCAAATGTGGCCTTACCATCAAGATCCTCTGGCCTGGTGAGGTCAATAACTCTGTGGCCGATCTTTCCTTCCTCGCCCAGCTTGCCGAGGTGGTGCCCGATGCTCTCAAAATGCGCCCTCTCCTACGGGGGAAACACAAACAGTCAGGTACACAAACAAGCACATATACACGTTTGTACAGTGATAGAATTGTAAAAAATAACCCCATCAGGAATCTGAAAATTTGAAAAGAATAAAAAGTGTCTTTGGTAAATGGAGGTTCTTTTGAAGAGCTGCTCTTTTGACATGAACGAGATGTAGCTTTTTCCTCTCTCATCTCTCTATTCAGAAGCTGCTATAATGGATGACAGGAGGCAGAGAGACAGTGAGGGCCAGGGGTGCTGTAAATAGATTTACAGAAGGATACTTTGTGATCCGAGGCACACAATGGGGCCGTGGCCCTCTTTGCAGTGCTCAGATTTTCCTCTGTAATCTTCTCCTTACATCCTCCCTTCCAGTCTACAGTGCCCAGAGCTCAGCGCCCATCATTTATTCAGAGTTCATGCTTTAGAGAACACACCGTGTTTTCCCGTTTGTCATGTCGCTTTGTGCTCAGATTAAACTTGGCATCATGTTGTACTTGACGCACAATGAAACCCTGTCATTCAGCGCTCCGTGACAATATTAAATGTCATGTCCATGTGCATTTACAGAATAAAATAACAGCTTTCGGGGGGCCTCTGAATAGTTGCTGCACATTACACTTAATGTATTATGCAAGGGGAGAGTGCCGACTGCTGCTGGCTCCATTGTTGAATGACCTACTTCCTCAGTGAATACACAGGGCATTAGCAAAGGGCTGTCTTCCTCTCTAAAGACTCAACTAGGAGATGGACACTTTGACTCTGCATGATACAAATAATCTCTGCCCCCCCTAGGTTTCGCCTGGATGACACTAAAAGCAGGCATGTTGCCACCATTCAGAAAAAAGAGCATTTGTTTTACTCCCAGGGTGAGCGTTCAATCTCTGCCAAAGATGTACTGTCTGCTCTGACCTCTGCCTCTTTCTTTTCTAAACATGCCTATCACATGCACAGGTAGAGTCCACACACAATACTAACAGCTCCCCTGCCACCCACTCCGACACCAACACACACATTAATCTTTTAGCTCCTTCTTTGTAATGTATTGCACCATCTTGTTTTTTTTCTTCTCACTTTTCGCCCACAGGGAAGTTTGTTTTTCCCCAACTGACGGGAGAAGGTGCTAAACAATTAAGCAGATCTAACTTTTGTGAGTGAAAATATTTCATTTGCATTTCATTCCTTTTGTTGTCTTTTCCTGACAAATGAAATCATGCCATCAGTAATTACAGCACATTTTTAAAAAAGAATATTAAGAAATCTGTCATTTTTTTCCCCCTTTTGTATAACCTTTTTTTCTTGAGGGTTAAAAAAAAAAGATGACAAGATGAAGGATGATGATCCATTTGAGGCCTTTCACAGTATTTTGATTTTCCTCATGCTTTTTATTTATTCAAGAACTATTCCTCAAAAGAAAGGACTGCGAGGGAGACAGAAAGAGCACTGCAATTTACCCTCATACTTGAAGGAGCAGTCATTATTTATGACCAGCTGAGTGATTCTGATATACAATTAACCACTACCTGCTTATGGCCTGTGATTAGAGCCTGTCTGTCTGACGGCCCTTTGCTTACTTAAGTGTTTTCTAATTATGACATATGTGGCGGTCCCTGCTGGGCAAGAGGACGCTTTGTAAAGAGAAGACGGAGTGTGGTGGTGGTGGTGCCTCTCTCTCGGTGTCACGTTCTGCGCAAAGCAACACACGCGCGGAGCTGTATTCATCACCCAGCCACATTATTGCTCTTAATGAAAGAAGCTAGCAGCCCGATGACAAAGTGACTGATGTGCGATTAGCTGGATGGGCGACGGTGCTGCTTCGGATGCTGCTTGGACAGTCCACTAGGAAGACACAGCGTTCACGGGTACTGTATGTCTGTAATAAAGTAGTCATCTCGTCCCTCTTCTGCGCTCCGTCGGTCCCTCCTGATCAATCAAGTCCTTTTATAAACTCATGATCATTAAGCATCATGTTGGGCTGAGAAGGAGAGAGAACGGGGCCCATCCATCAATGAATTTCATTAATAACTAGCTCAGTGTTGAACTTCTTTCTCCACCGCACAAAGTCATATGATTAGAGAACATCAGCACATTAGACAGCTGGGAACACGACTGAATGAGGCTCTTGTTGGAGGACTCTTAGAGGTAGCTTTGACATAAAAAGGATCATTTGTTGTTATATAGAAAACATGTACATATACTTAACATGAGCCAGCACTTTACATACTAGATATAAAGTATTCCTCCCTCCCTTGTGTTAGCTATGCTAATTAATATCAGAATATCTGTGCAATATGGTACCACAAATTTTCATAAAATTTTATATACTGAGCTTAATATACTTATTGGTTATAAGTTTGGTAATTTATATCTGCGAATTAGAATTATAGTTGAAATTAGGGCCATAAATTATCTGCACAGCATCGGGGTTTTGTTTTAAGGCCTGAAAATATTCAGTGAACTAATGCTTCTTTACTGCCCACGCATCAAGTGCTGTGATAAATTAATGGCACTTTTATTATTTTATAGTGTCATTAAATTTTTACTGATCACTCTGACACAGAGAAGTAGCAAAGGACATGCAGTATCTGGGGGAGCTGGCCAGGAATGGAGAGAGAGTATGTTGGCTGATATGAAAAGGTGTACAGTACAAGGAAACGATTAAAGACTTTGAACACAAAATACAGAAAAATCTTGCAGCTGTGAAAGATAAAGGGTAAGGAAACAAAAGATGTAGCAGTACACATTATTCCCCTCCCATTCTGACCACGACCGCTGGCAAGCAAGCGGCACCTCCCTCAAATGACTTCAGCATGCAGCTCTCCACCCCACAACTAAAATTATAGCAATGCACTCGGAGCTGTAGTGGAAAACTGCCACCCACAATAATCTCATCTGCCCTGCCTGCACAGCCTTTTGTCTTCAAAGTTTGGTAACAGATGCATATTGTTCAATCGCACATGGCTACCCAGTGATGTCATGAGCCAGTCCAGTGAAGTCGTGAGTCACGGAGGAAGAGAGGGGAGTAGAAAGAGGAAAGATAGCAGAGTCCGTGCAACTTCTTGGGCGAGGGAACCCAAAAGAGCCTTTGTCAGTGCTGTAAAGAGAGCTTTAATCTGGCCGGCCGCAGAACATGTGCCGGAGGCCTGCTGCTCTGCCCACAGGGTGTATTCTGGGCAGAGGCGGGTGGCGGGCGGCCCTGTGCATTGTGCCTCCTCCTGCCCTATATTTAGGCAACACATTGCCAATCCTGACACTCCTTCACTCTCTCCTTTGTAAATAGCTCCAGGCTAAAGGCAAAGCCATACGGCCTGGGATTGTTCAAATAGAGATGAAAGAAAAATACACCGAAGAGTAAGGTAGACTCTGGTGCACATCAGCGGGCAGTTTTTTGGAGTTTGCTCAGCTTGTTGGGTCGGGTTTAGGCCATAGACTGTATACAAGCAGAGGACGTAGTCACCGTGACGACACCCATTGGTTTGTGGACTGCCGTTTTGAAGCCTCGGGTTCGGCATTTTGGCTGTCGGCATGTTGATTTTTAGCCGTCGCCATCTTGTTTTTTTGCAACCAGAAAAGACACGAGAGGTTGGAGCTAAGTGCAACCGAACGCTGAATAAGATATTTTTAGGCGACCAAAATGTTACAATAAAGTAAAATAAATAAAAACAATAAAGTTGTAATACAAAATTACGGACAACTCCCAGACCGGACAACGCCGTGGTAGCGACCTGTCAATCACAAGGTAGCCACGCCCTAATTCATACCCTGCTTTATGGTCTATTTGACTCTAAATGGGACCATAATTTACTTAATGAACATCATGCCGTATTGAAAAAGAGACCATAAACTCATGTTTATAATGTTGACTGAGGTAATAAATCAAGTGAGAAGTAGGGTCATTTTCTCATAGACTTCTATACAATCAGACTTCTTTTTGCAACCAGAGGAGTCGCCCCCTGCTGGCTGTTAGAAAGAATAGAAGTTGAAGGCACTTCATCATTGGCTTCACTTTTCAGACGCGGAGGTTGCCCACTGGTTTAGATGCAAAATGACTTAATCTGGATGATTTTAAAGTTTTCATCTAACATCATAAGAAATGAATGCACTACTTACCACATCACAACAGATACAATCTACATTTTGTGGTAGTGAAAAACTTGACTATGGTGTTACTTTTTCATAGTTGAAGAAGATTAATTATACGCACATCATGTAGGTGCGAGGCTATCAGAACAGCGTCAGTAAAGACAAAGGGGAAAGCCTGCACACTACTCGATGCCACAATATTTAATTGACTACGTTCCGATCCTGCTTGGATCTTCGTCAGGTTGACCGAAGATTGAAACGTAGTCAATAAAAACATTGTGGCATGGAGTAGTGTGCAGGCATTACCTTTTTCATTACTTTTTCTTCGTCCCATATGTTGTTAATACCTTGTTGAAAATAGATGAACCGGTCCTTGTTGCATGTTATTTGACTAGATTTTGGGCTAGGTCCAAAACATGCTTTAGTTCATGTTATAATTCAATTCATCATTAAATACACTATTATTTGTTATCGTAGCAACCAATTATGCTTTTTTTCTTTTCTACAATTGGTGTGATTTTGAGAACAAAATGATCTGACTCAACGTTGAAAGACGGAATAAGTAAACTAGACGATACAAGCACAGATTGAGTTTGTTATGTTTGCTCGCCAAAACACTTTGACATCAGAATGATTATTTAAAGAGAAAACTGCTTCATTTCTTTCAAGCAGCTGGCAGCCATGACACATTTTACTCCTTCCAAAAATGACCAGGTGCCAACTTAAAGTCATATAATAGTCTGGTTATTTTTTGGCTGTGTATGTATGTACTGTGTATACAGTAAATGACATGTTTAGCCCTTTCTTTGACATCTGACCGCAGTAACTCCTTCACTTTCCAACATCTCTCGTCTAAACTATTGGTAAAATCGTATCCGCGTTTCCTTCACGGTGGAAAGTTTGTGATTACATATGTTTAAAATTTTCATCATTGGAACCTTTAACAGCTGCAGGACCCCTAAACAGCCACTTATGTGTGATAATGTGCTGAACTGGCTCTGGTTATATCACACACCTGGTATGTGGCAAGTTGAAGGCAACGGCTCTCTGACCACAATACAGGGCTTTGTGTATCAAGTGTCAGTCATCACTGTGGTCTGTGGCCCTCAGAGTCTTCTCTCTGAGGGTCTCACACTAAAGCCCCCAACAATCTGTCCCAGCCCCGACGGAGACAAAGACTGCACTTTAACATGGCTGCAGCTCCTCACAGCTCAGCGCCTCATCTGTTTTGTATTTTTATTGTAACCAGTTGCAATGTTATTTATAAGTCTGCAGCTTTCCAGTAGTTTTTGCTAGTTTTGAACCATTTAAATGTTAAGTACATCCAGCCATGCGGTAAACCCACAGTTCCTTTCATGCAGACTGTTGCTCTCTCTTTACCCGGAGCTCTCCCTTTGCTAAGGCTAATGCAGGCAGCAGCAAAATCAACAGTAGCAGCCACAAAAGGCTGGCATCTGCTCTATAGTAGTCGTCCTCAACATCACACAGAGCAGAGATGGCCAGCTATTCCAGTCCCATTTGTACTGCCAGGCCATCACCTCATTTGTTTAAAACAGAGGGAGGAAAGGTCTTTAATTAAATTAAGGAGCTTAAACTATGTTAAAAAAAAAGCATAGTGAGGTAACTCTACTCTGGGCTTTCTGCCAATGTAATGTTTATTGTTTGTTTTTAATAAAAGGATATGCTATCAGTATTCAAGATGAGTTGTTTTTTGTTGGAGGGAAACAAGTCAAACCCACAAAATGTGACCTTTCAGTGCCAATTTGAAATGTGCATTTCGTCTAAACAATTGGATTTCTTCTATGTGTTGTGTCTACTTTTTGTGATCATCTTTAATACATACTTTGTTGAATACAAAATACCACAATTTGAGTGTGGAATATATAATCTTCTCGGCGCTGTGACACATTTCTGACACAGTTTTCCGTTCTTAAGTTCTTCTCCACACTGCTGAGATCATTTGTGTTGACATCATGTACTTTAACGGGTTTCCAATCCTCAATGATCCAGAACCGTTCGCTGGGTCCTCCAGGGAATGTTAAGTTGGGCTGAAATCTCCTGCCTTATCAAACCCTCCAGGTTGCAAACAGCAGGACATTAGAAAGCGCAGCATTACCAAAACCCCTTTCACATATGGACAAAAACCTCAAGACTTGTTGGACACTGCAGCCATTATGTCCCTACTGCAACAATACCATAGACTATAAATGGTCCTTTGTGGCCTATTCTTTCCCTCGTCCTTTGTTGTATGTGCCTCGTGGTGAGTGCGGTATCACAGGTCTTAGCCACCGGGGCCAGAAGCATTTCTGAGCAACTGCAGCAGGCCAGAAATTCACCATGTAAAATGACAACTGTAGGAAATAATGGAGCCACCACTGCCAAATGACCCTACCAAGATGCAGTCTTGATGTCTTTCTGGGGAAGAGGCGAGACAGAGCTAAAGACCTGACCTGGGATAGGAGCCCGCAGACACACACACACGTGCACACACACATGCACAGGCACATATTATCCAGAGTCATACATTATTTTTATTCTTTTGGCAAACATGAACAATTGGACAAAGCATTAATGTAAGCAATCTTCACAATAGCACTTGCTGGCTACGGCCAGTGTCTGGGAGCTGAGCATAATCTAATTTGGATGGGCAAACCCTTGTATGCCAAGGATTTACATTGCAGCCAAAACGCCTTGGTTTGCAATTTCCAAGACAGCAGTCGAAAAGGAGCAGAAAATTGCTTCCAGGGCTGCAGACCAGACAAGATTATATTCAAAGTCTTTGTGAGGGCTTTGCCTGAATAGAGCCCTGGCATCACATATACACACACACATACACACACACACGTGCATGCACACACATGCACAACACACACACAGAGGAGGGACCAGTATAACCACTATAACCAATAGGTTAGGAGTCTGGATTTTGTGGAGCACCAGTGTAAGCTCCATTTGAATATTTACAGGCTGAGCTTTGGGACATGGGAAATGGACAATTGTAGTCATCAATACTGAGGAGAGGAGGTGCTGCGGGGCAGAAAAGGGCAGTTCAATAGGTTAATACACTGGCCTTTCACCTTTTGATTCCAGTTAGGGACCTGTCAGCAGAGGAATATATTTTATCTCACACAACCTCCAGGGCATCAACGTCTATCGGAACTAAAGTAGGAGAAATTGATGCATCAGTGTAGAAATCTGTCATACCTGACTCTACAGAGTTCAACAACAAGGATTGCCCGATGGCCCGGGGCCAAAAAACTACTGCAGATTTGGGTCAGTCAGTGGTCCAAAATGCGATAAGACTTTTATCTCTTTTCTGTGCATGGCCGATGGTGTGCTTTTTCTAACCATTTAGACACCACCTCAGTAAGGGACTTGCTAATATGTGTGTACAAGACAGATGGGGAAGGCTGGGAATTTGAAATATAAAGTGAAAATACTTTTTTTCTTCTTTTGTCACAGAGGAAACACTGTGCAGACGCTGAAAATTGAATTAACACATTTCTGAGTAAGAGGAATTAAGGTGCTCGTTTTCAGTTTACAAACACTTGTCTGTAAACTGAAAATCTGCATCACAGTCCAGCAGCAGCTATTATGCGTTCTGGCAAAGCCGCTAATTGGCTACATGTGACCAGTTCTGTATTGACAAGATATATTAAGTACTGGATTTGTGAGTTATTTGAATGTTATGGCCGGTTACATTTACAGTAAAACTTATATTAGTTAGATATGAGAGATGATATGCTGCCTGCAACGCATCCTCATCTTTCATTTCATTCATTTAATTTTTCGTGCGTTTTCCTACGAATGTTCCGCTCCAGTCTTTTCAAAATAAAACTACCTAGTTAGATTTATGAAAGAATCGACTTGGTTAGGTTTAGGCAACAAAACTACTTAGGAGTACGCAGTTTGGGTTAAAATAACATTTGAAGTAGGGAAGTTACGTGACAAATAAATCAACGTTGACGTTGACGGACGGTGTTTTTTGACCCACCCATCCACCCCGACCTCCTCCCTATGTGGCGCTTGTCGCTATTTATATTTCCAGGTTCACAATAACGTGGATTACATACAAGTTGATTTTGTGGGATATATAAGAATTAAAGTGCATTACTTTTCATCTGTATAGCTACAAACGGTGTATAAGCATAACAAGGGAAAAGGTACAATTTGCGATTTATTTTGTTAATTTGCAAACTATGCTTCTGGATTCAGAACGCTTAATTTTTGTTCCAATTTTTTTCTGAAAATTATTTTTTCGTCTGCTGAGCCAATGAATATTTATCAGCAGAAAGTACTACCCCCGCTGATCCACTGGCCATATATTCCAGTAGGCCATAAATGTTGATGATGACAAGATGGATAACATGGTTGAAACTGCATTCACCGTCTGAGTGAAAACATACAGATACCATACGCTTGATATTTATTCACCCGTGACCCTGAAAAACAGCATGTCCAGTTATAGCTACAGTGCATAATAGAGGGAAACAATTCAAATGGTTACAAATGGATTGAAACATACTGTATTTGACCTGTAGGCATACTGGCACATTCGAGGTAAAAGCTTCCACTGGGTGAGGAGGAGATGGTAAATAATGGAACAAAGTAATTGCCCTCCGCAGACAATAATACCTTTAGATAAATATTTCAAAAAGGTAAATTGCAGAAGGGTTGTAAAAGGTTTTATTGTACTGATGGGATATAGTACAAACAGACAAATAAAAAGACTAGAAAGAAAATCCGTTGTTGTAATGCATGAATATTTTACATGTCCTCAGGTTAAAGGCTTGTATACTGTAGAACAGAGAGTCTGATCTACACCATGTTCTCCTAGGTCAATGGCCAGGGAGAGAGAGAGAGTCATAGTGATAAAGGTTAGGGAGGAATGCATTGTACTGTTCAGACACACTTTTTATGAAAAGATGAATTGATCCATCTGTAAGCAGCACTTAGACCCACTCCTCTGCCCGGTCATTACAGTGGGATAAATCAATATTTAATATCCCCCTCTAACAGCCACGCTGGATGATCTTAACCTCTCCTTAATCCCATTTATGTTACCTTTCCAGATTCTTCTTCATGTAAGCTCTCTCTATGATAAACTTCCAAACAAGACACTGGGAGGGGACGCGGGGGGGGGGGGCTATTAAAGACCGCGCCATATTTATGTCAGGTGAGGCGCTTTCTTGAAATATTAATATTCTGAAACTGACTAAAGTGAAAGCTTTTATCAGGGGCATTCAAACCTTCCTAGTTCGCAGGCTTGTATCAGCAAAAGACTCGCTCTCCCTCTCTCTCATTTCACCGCTGAATTACTGCTCACTGTTCTTTATTGCAGCCGAAGGATGAAGATGATGGGGCAATTCTTTTAGCTGACTTGATAAAGCGTGCCTCTCATTTCACACCGTCCTAATAGGGCCAGTGTCACTGAAACTAAGAGGTGACGATATCTCACGATGATTTGCGCGAGCCGGAGAGTCAAGCGTGCAGCTCGGTTAAGGCGTCATTCAACAAGACAATAAATGATGCTGTAATGAAAACAGAGACGTGTGTGTGAGCCTAATGACTACAAATTCAACTATCACATTTTCCACCTGAACTTGCTCTATTATTTGGCGTTTAGTTTTTGCGTTTTCAATACTATAATCCCATTAATGTTCTCATTTCTTAAATAGTATTTCAATTTATGGCCTTTTTATCATTACTTCACATTCACTTACCCTACACAACACGCACACGCACACATACACGCGCGCAAGCGCACGCACGCACACACACACACACACACACACACATACACACACACACACACTCTTTCTCTCTGTCTCGTTTTCTTAAAAACACACTCTCTCTCCTCAGGTGGCAAACACAGACAAAAGGTAGATTACAGGTGAGGAGTGACTGACTATTTCAAGCAGAAGATCCCTTTAGAAAAAAACAAGAAGCATTCTCCTCCTCTGAGGTGATCGCTTTAACATACGTTGAACAGACAAGTCCAAAATTCAGAGGAAACAAAACTAAATCGCACACAAAAGACTAAGCAAAAAAAAAACAACGTTAAGCTCTACCTGCTAAGGACAATGTAGCTGTAGGTGTGTGCCGCCTGTTGAAAATGGCTTTCTACAGGCATTGTTCAGTTACTGCTTTCATGTCGTGGCAGATTCGGCTGCTCGGTTGACCACAGGCTCACCTTATTTGGGAGGTAGGGAGGCAGCTATACCAGCTCCTGTGTGCTTGTGCTGAAAGCCTCACATACCATGTTGTAACTAAACAAAGGAAGCCATAAACAGCCTGTTTGCTTGTTTAAATTTAGAGAGAAATTATGACATTTATGACAGCTTGTCAGCACAAAAATGAGATAATTGATTATTGTAAAGATCATTTTTTTGTTTGGGTTAGTAAGGGCTAAGTGCAGGAGAGGCTCCGTCTCTGTCCTCTCTCTGTGGGCTGCACCAAATTTATTTGCTTCACTTCAGTAAGAGCATGGTTGATTGCCACCTGCGTAGACAGTGATCTCTTCCAAACACCAAATTAGAGGGAAATCAAAATAGATATTCATTGACTTTTTTACATATACATTGACCTAGTTGAGGCTGTTGGTTGAAAGTGTCAGGTGCTGAAATATTAATGAGCATCGCTCCCAGTTCCTGCCTGCTCCTCACAGCCAACTGGCAACATGGCATCAAGCTGAAGAGAGGAGGACAGCTTTTTTCTCTCCTTGATTGACTCATCGATTGAAGATATTTTTAAAGGGGAATCCCTGGGAGTGTGTGCTCCTGGTACAAAGCAGCCCCATCCCGTGTCAGGGGACGGAGAGGGCTGCAAGTCTGCTTTAATTGGGCATAGACTTCAGAGACTTCTTTAACCCACACCGGGCACCGCCATGGCCTTTCACGGCCCTCACACCAACATCAACAACGCCGAGCCCTCTAAACACGCACACACAAACATATTCGTACTAATTTGGTACGCACATGTACACACTGAACTATGCCAGCTCTTATCAGTACGACCACCCTGGACACAGATTAAATAAAAATGTTAGCCTTAAGAATTACCACTATATCAAAATCACCATGTTCCACTTTCTTTAATAGTTTCTTTCCTCCACTACTTGCAGGGAGCACTCTTTGTGGTCAACTGTTTTTTTTTTGCTCTACGGAAAAAGCTTGCAATGGAGAAGACCTGAATCAGGGATAAAACGGAGACAGACTATATGATAGTAGGTCTAACCTTGTCAACTCTGCAGTTGTTGAGGCCCACTGCACTGAGGGCGGACAGCTTTGCCTCCATGCCCTGCTGGTGATGTTGCAGCTGTTCCCTCTGGATCTGCTCCCTCATTTTCCGAGCCTCCTGGATGGCCTTCATCACTGTGTCCTGGTCCCCGAACAACGCGGTGGAGTTTAGGCTGGACAGAATATCTACACACACACACACACACACACATAACAGAGTTAGTCCGCTAGAGCACTAACTACAAAAAGAGAAAAACGACATCCTGACAGTGGCAGGTATATGAATTACCAAAACCTTGCAATGTGGTCTACCTGGATGTGAGCGCATACTAGTGCTAAGACGATTCACCTATCTCCCGATTCGATACCATCACGATACATGGGTGCCGATTCGATATGTATTGCGATTTTTAAGTATTGCGATTCGATATTTTACGATTTAGTGCGATTTTTGTTAACTTTTTTAACACTAGACCATGGGAAAAAGGTTGAATCATATACCTCAAGGGACTTTTACTTGGGAAAAATGTTTGATTGAGTCACACGTGTATACTTCCGCTGACTTCACCAAGTCCGTCGTCAGCTCCGTTCTCTTTATACATCCATGGTCAGCTCCATCGGGGCAGTTTGACTGTATTTCACATAAATGTCAGTATATGGGTGCTCTACTGTTGTAGCGTCAGCCGATTTGACCTCGGAGATGAGAGTGGCGGCTGGCTTGACGGCACGTTACTGCAAAACGATAACGTTTCCTGTCGATGACAGAGTTAGCATGCAGCTTTAGCCGTGATGACTAGCTCTGCTTTTCCTGCAATGTGTGAAACCCAAAGTGTTTCCATACTCTACTGTATGTGTAGTGTCTACCACATTGGATTTAAAATGTGAGGGTGCAGGTCGTATCCACGCGGACCCTCCAGCGTTTTCTACTTTCTTGTTTCGGCTCGCTACGGCCAACTGCGGTTTGTTTTGGTTGACGGATACGGGACAGATATGAAGCCACGTTACTCAGACCACAACAATAAAAGCGGTAACTTCCTTCTACCTCTGCATAGACTCAAATGAAGCAAATATATCGATTCTGGCATTAAAAAATCAATTTCAAAATCATAAAAAAAAAAAAACTGCGATACATAGGTGAATGGATTTTTTCTCCCCACCGCTAGCGCATACTGTAAGTGAACATAGTAAATCTGTGTGCATGTGTGGGATCTTGTTTGTGAAGTGAAGGTCTTACCCAGAGACGAGCCCCGGCCCAGGCCCAGGCCCAGGCCCAGGCCTCCTCCGAGTGAGCTGGAGATGCCTCCCTTGCCGAGGAGACTGTTGGCGCTGCTTTTACTGCCGAGGAACAGGTTTTGTGTCGGGGACGTAGGGGATTTCACCAGGTCCGTCGTCTTTGGCCGAGCAGACAGGTTGAGTGGCTGCGTTCCCTCCTCCTACGGCAGCAGAGATAGGAGCATGAGAGAAGACAGATGTGAGTTGGTGCCCCCTCCCCCTCCATTTTTAGAGGGGCTCGGGATTCCCAGACAGCACAGTTCTCCTCTGTTCCTGGTTAATTATAGGATCCCTATCTTGACCCACACCTCCTCCCTGGTTCTTCCCTCTCTTTTTCCTTTCCTCTCCTCTCCTCTCCTCTCCTCATCCATCCTTCCTTAGGAGCTGTGCCACTGCGATCTTCTTCACAGTTGCCCAGCGCCTTTGTTCACACTAATTAAAGCAGATTCTGTCTCTCTGTACGTCTTCATCTGTTCTCCCTCTCCTCCTCCCTGCTCTCTGTGTCTGCACTCTGGTTCGAAGAATAAATAATGACCAGATAACGGCGGTGCCAGTGATCAAAGACAGCTGTTCCATTCATCAGATGTCGACTTACATTATCTACTTCATTAACTTGTTTTCTAATTTCACTCCTCATTTGTGCATACTTGGTTTTATCATATGCTTTGATATGCCTATTCCTAAAAAATATGATGTTATTTGGAATAAAAAAACTTAATAGTGTAGTTCTGAGGTCAGAAGAGGATGCATGTGTTTGGTGCTGTATTTGCTGGGCTGGTTGCAGCCTTTTAGACCAGTTACTGATCACCCTCAGCAGCTTGTAAACTGGGGCCAAACATGTTTTATGTGGGTATCTGCAGACAACCATGGGAGGCACAGGAAAGGCCTTTCAGAACCTGCTCCTTTGCTTAAAAATAGTTTAAAAACTGAGCTCTGAAGAGGATAAACGCACTCAAAACAAAAGTAACCTTAAGTAACCTACATGAGTTATTAGCAACAATCTGTGCAAAGCTGGCAGTAGTTGTGTTAAACTCATGTTTGAAAGAGCAAAAGAAAATAGACTTGATCTTTTTACCAATATTGAAATATTAGGGATGCACCGATACCGATACCAGATCGGATATCGGGCCGATACTGACTCAAATAGCTGGATCGGATATCGGTGACAATGAGGCTGATCTAGTCAATTCAATTCTATTTTATATACTATATACATTATATACTGGAATTTTAATTCCTGTTGAAGTTGACCAATTTGTTGCTGCATTAAAAAGGTTTACACCTGAATTGTAATTCCTATTCATTTTAAAAGATTTTTTTGCCAAGTTGCTGGAGCACGATTTATTATTTTAATAAAAAATAAAAATTCACTAAATTTATATCTATGTATTTACTTGTTACATTTTGTTTTACAAAGTTAGGAAAAGCGATGTTTAGGTCATGCCTAATGTTGCCTTACACATAACAGAATGATCCCAGTCACTTCCACACAGTGAGGCATACAGCTTATTAATGAAACACTGGTATGGGATCGGTACTCGGTATCAGCCGATACCCAAAGCCCAGGTATCGGTGTTGGTATTAGAACTGAAAAAGTCTGATCGGTGCATTCCTATGAAATATTAAAATAAATGTTAGATATCATATTTAAATAAATGAAAACATAAATCTGAATTAAATTCATTTAAAATAATCCATAATTAGATATTTGATCACCTTAAATATACCAAAATTCCAAGATGGTGCCCTGTAAGCTAAGACACACCAAAATCAATATGCACACAGTGGATTTGCTTAAATACAATAAATGCTGAATGATTCTGAATAGAAACAACTCAAACACCCAGAAGAGAAATGTCACTTTGCGCAGTATAAATCGCCCTGTGTATACAGCAGTCTCTTAAATCAGATTAGGGCTCACGCTGTCGTTAACAGTCTTTTTCAAAGCCCAAGTGTCTCCTTGTCCAAACATATGGCTCAAGCACAGACTGCCCCAAGGCCTTGTTATTGCTGTGCCAATAACAGTTTGTCATGCAGTGAAGCTGAAAGCAGACAAACAAAACTAAAGGCGAATTCAGATTCCATTGGACTGTGTTTGCTTTCCATTTATGTATAATTCATTTTATTCAATTTTGTGATAATATTTGTAATATTTTGACTAGAATCAGTGTTGTGTTAATACAGGCCTAACTGGCATCCATCTAATCTGATAAATAGAGGGCTGTATTCATGTGATGAAATGACAGTGTTGAGTCAGTTTAATGGTCCTCTTTCAGTGGAAATCCCAGGAGGCAGGAGACCTGAAGGATTGTGTGTGAAGAGAAAGCCTTCCTACCACGACATGATTTATGGTCCTTCTCCATTGTGATATTATTACGCTAAACTACTCCAAATGGGCGTATGTTTCTGATTATGGCCTTATAGTGAGTGGGGATGATGTGCATGGCCTTTCCTCTGAGTGGAGGCCTAGTGGAGCCGTGCCATACAGCAGCAGCAAACACACATCCTGCATTTGGTTTGTTTACAAGGCAAACAAAGTCGTCAATTCTGCTTTTCGCTTCACTTTTGTCAGCATTTGTGTGGCACCGTTGTAATGGTTATATTCCATTTCAGTTAAGAAGAAAAAAAACTTTTCATTGTGAAAAAAAAAATAAAAAATTAGAAACCATGTGTTCCACAAATTACTGGCTTGGAGCAGCCATAGCCATAGCAACCATGTCCACAGACTTCTGGTTAAGAGAGAGAGGGCCTTGTTAAAGCCCCACAGATTGATGGCCTGTTAGAGGCTGGGCTCAGCACCGGCCCGCTGTAACACTGAAGTAGTGAACAGTGTAGACAACACCAACTAGGCTAGGCTAGGTCAAGTACCACTCAAGGCCTGGGCTGGTGGGTGGGCAGGTTAAAGGGTTGTACCTTGACGTGAGTGATGGGGCTGCAGGAACTCTTGTCATTCTTCAGAGAAGAGGGAGAAATGGGTCCGCAAGCGCTGAGCTGCTGGGGGAGTGGAGGCAACTTGGCTCCAGGAGAGACCTGCATGCTGGCAAGCTGGGCGGCATACAGTTGCTGTAGGGAGGTGGAGAAAGCCGTTAACATCCAAATCCAGCAAACATTCAAAGTTTTATATTCTGTCTTTTCCTCTCCCTAGAAGACTCTCTCTGCTTCTGTGTCTGCCTTCATCTCCCCCCCCCCTCTCTCTCTCTTTTACGTCTTTCCTCTCTTTCCATGAGGCTGGCAGAGAACCTCCATCAAAGGTCTTAACTGTATTTCAAAGGCTGAACCCAGAGAGAGACAGCAGTCTTAAAAACCACACAGAGATGGCTTTCATTCAAAATACTTGGAGCCCCTATTTTCCACTCATCACAGAGAAAAAGTTTGCAGACTGGATGCAAGTGTGTTAGCAAAGATCTCTCATTTCTCTAGATCTACACAGCTTCCTATTGAAGTTTCTGGCCTGGGATTCGTCTCCACGCAGCCATGTGAGACAGTCCCATTCCACAATGTTAGAAACCCAACCTCAGTTTGGACTGCCATCACAGAATATGTTAAACACAGGCATTATTAAGGCTCAGAAACCTGCACAAAGAACACTGATGTAATCACCGTTATTTTCCTTGGCGTTAAATCAGTAAGATGTCCAACTGTTGGTGACATTACCACACAAGAGGGTGGTTCAAATGACTGGGCGAAGCACTCAATAACAGTTGGGCCTGTAACAGGGTTGAACTCTGAGAGCTCAATTTACATTTCCACCACCGGGCTGATTATGTGGCATACGCTAGAAAGGGTGGTTAAAGACGTTGATATGAGGGTTTGGAAGTATTAAAAAAAAATCTGGTGAGCCACAGACTGCTAATTGTCTGTTGGATCAGATTTTTGACGTAGTAATTCATCCTTTATCCTGGATAAAGTTACAGTTTAATGTCTTGACATTAAGTTGTGCGCCCATTTCTTATATCATTAAAACCTGAAACGAATAATACCAGACTGATGCGATGATTATTTTTGTGCTTGTTTTTCTACAGAGCCCTGCCCCGCTGAGACTTCTTTCCGCCCCAGGTCTGTATTGATTGGCCACCAGGTAAGTGATGAAATTGGCTTTTGTATCCTGCTGCAAATGGCAGGGGTCTGTCAAATAGAGCTACTGTCTGAGAGAGAGTGTTACTCCATGTAGCCTCACCTCATCAGACAGATAGCACCCCTTAACTCCCCGACTGGCCTGCTATCCTCACACTAGGTAAACCTCATGGATTGTTGGGTTTATTCAGTCAGATGGTGCTGTCAGGGAAAATCTAATTTCTCTTCCTCTGGCCAATCAGCAAACCCCGTCTCGTTTCCTGGTTCGACTGGTCACATACAGACTGCGTTTGTGTGGATGGGGGGAAAAAGCGACCCGGCCCCGCTGGCCTCACCTTTGACAGTGTAGATGCAGACTACAAGCCAAACAAAGCACTTTATGTCCGTGCACGTATCTCCAGCTATAAACACATATGTGCTCCTGTAAGAAACTTTATCGCTGCCACATAAGCGGCAGTACAAAAGGTCCATTCTTCCAGGGGACCTGGGGATAACAACAGCACATGGGCAGCGGAAATGACAGACTGATTATGTTCCTACAATGATAGCACTGCCCCCACCTCCCTCACAAACAGCCTTTTGTCTCCGACAGCAATGGACACAGGAGCCAACTCTATTTTCTTCTCATCTGAGCTAGACTTAGTTAATGTCAGCGGTAAAGGCACTCTGTGTGTCTGTGTGTGTGTGGGGGGGAGGGGGGTTAAAGAGAGAGAGAGAGAAACAGTGACAGAGAAAGTGAGAGAGGGGAGTCTCTATTCACTGGCTGTCACTTCAGGCTAGTCTCAGTAGAGGAGCGGAAGCGGAGTCTGTCGGACAGATGTTTGCTAACAGGCCTGTCGACGAGCATGCCCCTGACCTTGACTGGGAAGAACTTTATTGTGCCGGAAAAAGAGCATAATTAGACTTTGCCTCAAATTAGACGCAGTCAGGGTTCCCCCTTTTCAGTGCTGATTAGCAGGTCAGTGCCATGGGGTGAGAAGCTATGGTTCTCCTTGTAACGAGGAACACTCTGCCTCCAAGAGCCAAAGAACAATAAATACAATCAGGGGAGAAGGACAGATGAAAGCTGTGTTAGCCCACCATACACTGCTCAAGGACAGATATGAAATACCTCAGTGTTCAATGTGTGGAGTCTGGAGGCTTTCGCCTAAGGCCCTGACACACCAAACGGACGGTCGGCTGACGTTGGTGAGCGTCCGTCGGCATAATTTTTTCGGTGTGTTTCGGTGTGTCGGGACACACCGTCGGCTCTAGTCTGCCCGAGTTGGAGTTTTTTTGGCCGATTCAGCATTTTGAATCGGCAGCGGAGCTCATCGGTGAGAGAATTCACTCTGATTGGCTGTTCAGCTTAAACGAATCAGTGCACGAGAAGAGAAACGGAAGTGAGGAAAGCAAACCAACGAGTAAAGTCAAGAGGAAAAACACAGAAGGTAGCAAAGAAGCTTTGTTTCATGTACGTATCATAACAACGGCTTGTATATCCGCAGTCCTCGGCCTTCCTGTTTCTCCTTTTTGAACGACGAATGGAGAGTTATTTTCTCTTACGCAGACGCAGAACGTGCTAACTGGCCGTCGACTGTAGTCTTCGCAGTGTGTTCGGGTGCAACTTGTCGGCCAAGACAAAGACGACGTGAGGCGACGCAACAGGCGGCCTTCGTTGCCACTAGTTGTTTGACACCAGGTACATAATTAAGTTTTAAACAACAACCTCACAAAACACTACAGGAAGTTGTCACTTTAAAAGGCATTGTGGTGTCAAAGGCTGAGGGATTATGCATCCTGCCAAGGCTGGTCTCCCTAAGCAGAAGACATCTGTCTGCTTCCCCCAATTGACTCTCTCACGTCTAATAAGCCCTTCTTCGTATCTACTTCCCAGGTGGGGGCGGCAAAAGGTTCATGGAATTTAGGGTCAAGCTGAAAGTCAATGCTCCAACTCTGGGGTATTAGAGTTTAGAGGAGGAAAAAGACTGAGTGGAGCTTGGGACTCTTCTGTTTTCTTTTTTCCCCTTTATACTCTTAACATAGATGTTTTGCTCTATTTGTTTTGCGAACATCTTCTAGGACACATGTAATATTTCTGTTCATGAAAAGCCATAGAGCCGCACACTAAGGCACCGCTTGTATGAAAACAGGAAATAGCAAAATGAATATAACAGCTAATGCGATTGCAATGTGGGTGTTAAAAAAATCTGGCGAATGAGAAATATGTGCTTGTATATTTTAGTTTTCTCTTAGCTCGAAAGCAGGAGCAACTTGCTGCCATTTTCCATTATTAAAAGTCTGCTTTCATAACTAGCATTACAATACAGTATGTGTTTTGTTTTTTTTCTTCAGTGCTTTGAAAGGTTTTGCCTTTTTCCTAAAATCGACTATTTCTTAATACAGATACGACACACATAAATGAGGAGATACACAAACACAAAGTCTAAGGTCTCTCTGACCCCCATCATTCCCTATTTCCCAGTAGAGCGGAGCAGATCTCAGCAAGCATGGATTCAAAGTGAGTGCAGCACGCCCAAGGTCAGCCTGTTAGCCTCTGGTAATTAAAAACAAGCCCTCTGGAGGCAGCAGAGGTTAAAC